>BMAW01128585.1:609475-627752 GCA_019974015.1 Nephila pilipes | reverse complement strand
TATTTGGGTATGAGAAAGCTCTGTGCAAAGTGGGTGCCGCGCGAGCTCACTTTTGACCAAAAACAACGACGAGTTGATGATTCGGAGCTGTGTTTGAAGATGATCAAGTGTAATAAACCCGAGTTTTTGCGTCGATATGTGACAATGGATGATACATGGCTCCATCCTTTCACTCCGAAGTCCAATCGACAGTCATCCGAGTGGACTGCACACAATGAACCCGCTCCAAAGCGTGGGAAAACGCAACAGTCGGCAGGCAAGGTTATGGCGTCTGTATTTTGGGATGCGCATGGAATAATTTTCATTGACTACCTTGAAAAAGAAAGGACCATCAACAGCGACTATTACATAGCGTTATTGGACCGTTTGAAGGACGAAATCGCCGATAAACGGCCGCATTTGAAGAAAAAGAAAGTGCTGCTTCACCAAGATAATGCACCGTGTCAGAAGCCAGTGAAACCAATTGCAAAAATCCATGAATTGGGCTTCGAATTGCTTCCTCATCCACCGTATTCTCCAGATCTGGCCCCCAGCGACTATTTCCTGTTCTCAGATCTCAAAGGAATGCTCGCTGGGAAGAAATTTTCGTCGAATGAAGAGGTGATAGCCGAAACTGAGGCCTATTTTGAAGCAAAGGACAAATCGTACTACAAAAATGGTATCGAAAAGTTGGAGGGTCGCTATAATCAGTGTATCACACTTGAAGGGAATTATGTTGAATAAAAAAAACTAATTTTGCCAAAAAAATGTGTTTTAACTACTATGGTAGGCCGGGGACTTTTCAATTGACCTGTTACATGACTCACATTTCTCATACAGACGTCACCATGCTCCAAATTTGAACTCATCACATAGCTCATAATTATAATTTTCTATTTAAAAACGGAAAACCTGTTCCTTATTTCAAATTGATGTAAATAATAATTTACGTCAGTTTCGTATTAATCCATTAATGCTCAACATATAATTCTTCAACTTTTTTAAGATAATTATGTTTGTACATATGCAAAATGAACTGAAAAAATAATTAAAAAAATCCTGAATTAAATTTTTATTTTTATTCAACATAATGTTGCCGTTCTGTGTAAAGGACGCTATTCACGGAGAGTGCATGTTTTTCCCAAACACATCGATCCTTAGATTTTCTAAAACTATACCTTTTAATATCCAATTTTGATGAAAAAATCTATTAAATAAGTGAAACTCTGAGAAAAAGCTCATAATAAAATAAACACGAGAAGTTTAAACTTTAGTTTAATCATTTATAAGAAATTTCAATTTAAAAAGTTAAAATTGAAAAATAATAGCTCCTAAAAAGCATAAATTTAGAAAAATTAAATCTTGTGATAAATTTTACACTAATTTATATTTAAATTTACGTATGAAAAGGCGTTAGTAAAATAAAAATGTTAAAAAAATAACTATTTGTAATTTTTTTATGCAATTTATATAGAATCTACGTAGTATGAAAGATTTCGAAGTATTTATCATACATTCCAACCAAACATTTATTTCATTTCTAATAGATTTTTCTGCCTCAGTAAGCGCATCTTATCTGTTTCACATTCACAACGATTAAATGATATTTTCCGTTATACTGGATATCATCAGAAACTCTTTTGGAAAGTGTTTTTGGTTTTCCTGCAGTCAGATTGTTATATGGTCTCTTACTGTACTTCGAAAAATATGTCGGACAGATTTCTCTTCTAAACTGGAAGAGATCCATTTTGGTACAATCAATTGAAGGGCATAATCTGAAGAGTAACCACGCAATTTGGAAGAGTAACCACGCATTTTGGAAGAGTAACCACGCATTCTAAGTTACACAAAAACAGTGCAAACCAACATTTTTTGGACCGCATGGAAAACAGGTACTGTGAAATGTTTTGATCTATTCGATCGGTGCCTCTTATAAACTTATTATATAGAGACACGATATGCAGTTGGTCAGTCTTTTAAATTTTTGCTGTTCTGAAAATCAAAACTTCCCCTACTCTTCTTTTTAATAGATTTAACATCTTCGAGTGGACGATTTTCAGTTCTGTTAACCCGTATATTGCCAGTTGCTCCCATTCTCTTTTCTGATAATTTATCAATTAAAGCAGGAGAAGTAAAAAGATTACCAAAATATGTCATATTGTTTATTTTCTGGTAACTCGGAAATTAGTTCCAGAACAACTGCACCTCCCATACCGATTCCATATTCATCCCAAACAGTTCCCGCAACTCTATACGGCTCAAATGGTATTAAATATCCAAGTATTTAGTATTTAGGCACCAAACTGCACCCGAATCTGACAGGCGAATCTTTTATAAATTGCTTACACCCATGATGTACAAAGTATGGGATCATACTCTTTTCAATAGATAAATGCTGCTCATTCCGAAAATGCATTAATAATCTTTCCTTCAAGTGATTAAAACGGGGAAGCAACTTAACCATCTTGTCTTTTTTCATTTAAATTGCTGTTGTCAACAAAGTGCAGATATTCCATTATTTTCTCAAATCTACACCGTGGTATGGTTTCCGAAATCGCATTATTTTTTACATCACTCGATTTTTCCCAGTAAATTCCTCTTCTTGGGAGAACATTGTATCCACTAGTAAATAGGATAGCAAAAAATAATTTCAGATCTTCAGCACCAATAACAAAATAATGGTCCCCTTTTTGACCAGCATACAAAATCGATTGTTCTAAAATGTGGTCAATAATTTCGTCATATAGGAACAGCTCAAATAAAGATATGGGGGAACAATGTATGTTCAAAAAAGATGGTTTTGCTCCATCCCATGTTAACTAAAAGGTATTGTTTTCCGGCAATTCATTACTAAATCAGTTCCGAATTTTCTTGGGGAATCTTTGCTTTTTTTTTTATTCGCTTCTTATTATCAGGAAAAATTTCATGCTTATCTTCACTGTCTGATTCACCAAAAATTTGTTTAGCTTGATGTTTACTCCGAAGGGTAACAACCGCATTTGCTTGTAGTTGACCTCCAGTTAAATTGTTCATATCTATGCAATTTTCCTTACCACTATCTTCATCGTTAACTTCAATAGATGGTGGGTCCAAATAACCATTAAATATAATGCCTTTTCAAACGTCAATCTTAAAACAATTACAAAAATATAAATAAAAACTTTAAGACTTACTTTGCATATTTCAATACATTTAATCAAATATATACTTAGATCAAATGTATTTTAAATTGAAAGTCAAAGTTAATTCTTGAAATTTAGTAAATTATAGACTTAGCTGTAATATACATTTTTAAAAGAAAATATAGTCTATTACTCATCTATTTCGTTATTTCTCTTAATATTTAAAATAACTAAGTACAGAAAAAAAAAATCCGCATTTAAAACATACATTTAAATTTTTGTATTTAAGAAGCTAATTTGTTAATGCGTTCCTTATTTTATGAAGAAGCCAATATTTTTCTTAAATAAAAATTATTCCTTGTTAACAGAACATCTATTTTAAAATTATTTACATATACAAGGGATACTTAATAATTTTTATTTATGAAAATAATTTCTTACATAATTTTTCTGGAAATAAATAACAATACCTCTTGATCATGACTTGAAACGATCATAAATTGAGAAAAAAGACGCATTCGTACAGTGTAACAGGTAAGAAAAACCTGTACCCATTCGTGCATAGTGTCCTATAAATAGAACGCTATTCACTAGAAAATACAATAGTATTAAAAGGCAAATTTAATGATTTTGAACGATACATATCTTAGAAATAAGGATTGACTATGATTATAGCATAAAATAATTTCGCAGCATTGAAAAAAAATGAAATATTCTTACTTTTTGAGTGACACTTTTATAAAAAAACTAAAGAACGACTAACACTGAATTTAGGGTTTCATATCAGAAATAGAATATTGATGAAAAGCTACCATCTGCTGGATACTAACAAATACAACACTTTATCATAGTATTCTGCTATTTGGATCGAAAAATAAATAAAATTCAGCGATTTAGAGCTAATTGCGAAAGTGTCCTTTTAAAAGGACATTAGGCACAAATGGGTTAACTCTAATATTTGATAACTTCAAAAATCCTGTGATATATATATTAAGAACAAAATTCACAATATAACCGAAAGGTTTGTAACTTTCATCATATTTTGTATTATCACTTGTGTATCAATTACCTATGCTAATTTTTATTAAAAATGTGTTTCTTCTTCCGTTTTAATTATCAAATGAACCACAAAATTCTCCTAAATTTCGAGGTTCATTAATTCATTAATGAATTAATATTTGTGAATTCATTAATATTTGTGAATTTAAGTACACAAATATTAATTAATTGACAAATTTTCCAATTCTCTTTAATCAAAAGATTTTCAATGTGTGATAGAATATAATTCAATTTATATAGTATAACATTTTTATTATTTGAGAAACTAAAGGACTATTGCGTGCGCGCGTTTTAAATTTTCCAATTAGAACTTCTGCTAATTATCATAGTAATCAATAATCATGACTCTAAGCAATTCCCAAAGGAAATTTAATCCAGACTGTGTGTGTAATGAGACAAGATTGTAGCAAGTCATTTTCTCCGGAGATAAAGTAAAAGGATGCAGGAAGAGTGAAATTTATTCACATGCCTTCAGAAATTATCCAGTTGCCTTGAGCTCATCCACAACAGTTTCACTTAAACTTCATTATTAATAATTCTTAAAAGACATTAATCATTGCAAATCCCAATGATGTTCACGACTGGTGACAAATATTTTTAAGTAACCCCCCAAAATGTTTAGATCTGTTTTAACACATATATTTAGTTTAATGCTATTGAGAAAATGATAGAAATAATGTAATTATCCAGGTTGAAGGATTAAGGAGTAGAACTTGCAGAAAAGTTTATTTCTTTTTTGAAATTTCAGAAATAAAATTCAAAATTATACCTGAATAACTTAATAGAATGATTAAAATAAGTTTTCGAGAGCTTGCAAAAAAATGTTTTGATTTCAAATTATTTTAGAATCACTATTTTCTGTTTATTTAATTAAACTCTGTAGGTTTTGAGAATTCAAATATTTCGTTTGTCATCTTATTCACCGTCAAAGACATACTATTAAAATATTTAATGGAATAGACAGAAGGAAATGACATTCTGCAGAAACTTCCAAATGTTATACATTAATCACTGTCATTTATTATGATATATTGTAAAATTATTTGAATATTTAATATTCTTGAATTATGTTGAAAATGAACTCAGTCACTAATAATGTATCTAAAATATACAAGTTTAATTAAGTTTGCGAGCGCAAGTTGTTTTTGATACGGTTACTTTATTTTTATTATTTAAATTCGCATTAATAAAATTTTAAGTAATATTTACTTTTTGTTTCATACATTTACATAGAATAAGATGTTTCAAAAGTTCCATGAAATATCTAAGTATGATATAATTACCAATTTGAAATGTAACATGCCTTATCGAATTAAAACTTAGGCTAACTCTCACGTAAGAACAGGTAAGTCTTATAAAAATCAATACATTATTTTTCATTCTCTTTCTCCACTTCAAGACACAATTTTCTGTTGACTCCTATTGAATTTTTTTCAAGGAGTACTGCTTTAACGGGTTCTTAGGCACATTTTTCTTTGAATATCCTCTAAAGCTTGACATGAGAACCTTGCCTTGTTAAAGATCTTTAATATAACTATGTAAATTAGACTTAGTATATAAGAAGTATAGTGAATAATATTAAAGGCATTTATGAGGTGTATAGGAAGTCATAGGAAAAATATAGAGGTTAGAACAACTGTAAGAATGAAGTCATTGCATTTCTAACTGAATCCATTCTCGTGATTTGAAATCTACTTGAATCAGATCCACTCATCATAAATCTGGTCTTTATTATCAGCAAGATAAATAGATGTCTTTGTAACAATCTTTATTTAAGCAGAGTTAAGATAACCGTTTCACATATATTTAATTTATTTTAATAGTGATTTATCAAAGATCGAATAAATTGGTTTTTAAATTTTTTGGCTCATTATTATTGCGTTTTTTTCCTATGTCTCTCGATGAGGGAATCATAAGTAGGTATTAAAATAACAAGTTGCGACTCATAATGTACTTCTCTATTTAAATCTTAAGTTGTTTATATCTGAATCTGTGACGTTGGGCTATTCGCGGTTTCTCTTCACTAACCTTTGGGACTTTTAATTAAGATTGATTACTTTTGCTAAACAACCTTTGCCCAACCAAAAATGAAACGTGATTATGTAAAGCAGGTAGAAATAAAGTGAAGCAGGAGACTTAGGAAATATATAAACTGAGACTGAGAATCGCGATAGAGAGGTTAAGGTTGAGTGATTCGAGAGGTTGAGTGATTCTAGTGTTCAGCAATTGTTCCAGAGTCGGAGTTGAAGTCGGGGCCGAGAATTGTTACAAGTTATTATCTGGTTAATGTATGCTAGAAGTCAAGATAGCCTTAGTGATAAGAGTTAGTTACTTTATTACGGGTAGATCGAGTTAAGGCCTCGTCCGGGAGAGCATTTATAATTGTCATTATATTAGCAAGCAACTAATAAATTGTGTATTTATTGTTCTAACGTCTCTTTGATAGACTTATTGATTTTTAGTGTTTAAACATTGAGTTTAGCTATGGCACAAGAGGGAAATAATAATGGGCTGCCGTCACAAAGTGAGTTAGGGTTTCCTTATTAAATTTCAGAACTAAAATTATTTTTATTTAACTTTTCCAAGTTTATAATCCTAAAGAATAACAATACAAATTTCGAATTACTTGAAATTTATGCTCTAATTTTTATATTACTATGATCAAATAAATGGTTGCTTGCTTGCGATACTCAAAAAATAAATATGCATGTAATATATGGAAACAAACCAAAGAACAGAATTTCTAATAATTGTTAGTAATCCTTAATATAAAAAAATTATGATATCTTCAATCTATGAAACTTTATCAAAATAAAATACATACCCTCCAGATATAAATAAAATATAAAAGATGGTAGTGAATAAGGAAGTTATTAAATTCATTTTATCTAATTTGTCCAATTTAAACACTTGTTAAATGTGGGACTATATGTTGGGTGGAAGTGTTACACCTTTTCTGATATATAAACTGGTTTTATAGTGATAATTATTAGTTTTAATTTATACAGAACAATCATTTTAACAATGAAGAACATCACCCATCTCGTCGAGCAGAATTACTCCCCTCTTTTTCCTCTCCCCGCAAAATGCCTTCTCGGGTCGAATCCTTTTCGCTCCAATCTCTGGGGTTGCTTGCTTGGACAAGTCCCGCTCTTCTCCGGGTCGATGCCCTCTTCTGATGGGGGAGCGTTATCTTCGGAGACTGTAGCTACGATGTGACACCCACAATCTGATGGGTGATGGTCCTCCATCGTGAAAATAATGGTTCTGCATAAACGTAGAACTAATAATCACCATTAAATTTGATTTATTTGTTATAACTGAGCAATACTTGAGCACAGCATATAGCTCAACATAAATCTAAATGCTAAAACCAATAGTTAAATTTCATCTTAATCTAAAAAACAAGAAAATAAAACATCATAGTTGATCAAGAAAAAAGAACATCAAAATTATTTTCGTTACAACACGACGAATGATTTCAATTAAGTATTCTTACTGAACACCAGATACATTTATTTGTAATATGTTTACATTTAAAATCTAATTCCTTTCCATTTCCATTTCTAAGTATTTTTAAAAGAAATGCTTAATTTAAATAATGTTCATAATCAATAGGGAGTTCAAAAATCATTTTTATAAATAATACAAAAATAGTGGATAGTTTAATTTTAAATATCAATAAGTATGCTTAAAATGTTTTAATAATAATTCATAATTAGTAACTGTGCAAGTTAAGATATTTAATTAGTTCTTATAATATATTATCAATGTATAAGTTTTTAATATCTCCATAAATATCGTTACGTCTTTAGATATTTCCTCAGAGCTCTATAGATATTTAATTATACTTCACAATAATTGTTTTCAAAGTAAATAGTAGGATGCATTTTTCTAACTAAAAAAAAATCTCTTGAACATGAATTTTTAAAACAAAACTAAGAAAACCTGTTTTAAATATACTTTTTCTACCTCGCTTGGCTGATTCATTGATTGGTGTTATTAACGTCACACAAGAAGCAACACGAGGGCTATTGGTAACGAATTTCGGTTTCCTAACTTCCACACCACGCCAACGAGAGGACATGGAACCTCGACAGGCCCACTACACGACGGGTCTTTAGCAGCTTTAGCGAATCCGTGCCCATGACACCTAGCCTACCTCGTTCACTCTACCTTGTGACGTTGAGCTATTCGCGGTTTTCTCTTCACTAATCTTGAGGACTTTTAATTAAGATAGATTGCTTTTTCTAAACAACTTTTTCCCAAACAAAAATGAAACGTGAATATTTAAATTAGAGGCAGGTAGGAATAAAGTGAAGCGAGGAAGATAGAAAGTATATAAGCTAAGCTTGAGACACGACAGAGGTCGAGTGACTCTAGCGTTTAACATTTGTTGTATAGTCGAAGACAGGGTTGATAATTGCTATAAATTATCGACGGCATAGTGAAGCCTAGAAGTCGAGACAGCCTCAACTTTACTCCGTTGGTAAGATTCCGTTAGTTTGATATTAGTGGAACAAGTGAATATATATAGGGTGATATTTTGGTAAAGTCGGTATACATTTGTCGTTATAGAAGTAAGTTGTCAAATAAATATAGTGTGAGAAACCTGTTTAACGTCCTCTTGAATGACTTATTGACTCTTAGTATTAATATATTGAGTTTAGCTATTACACAAGAGGCTAATAGGAATATAAATTCGTCACAACTTCACCACGAATTTCCCATACGATGCATTTCCGGCAGTGAAGTGCAAACAGATTAAGTTGCCCGATCCTTAATCGAAGCACATATACCATGAGTACTATCAGGTTTTTCATTTTTTTTAATTTTTAAATAGAAATTTTATTTGCGCAACATCCTGCATAGCTTTCATTTCCTATGGCATTGGGTATTGCCGGCACTATATTTATAAAGGCACTAAGATCTTTTTGTTTCGAGGGGACATTTTAAAAGTTGTTAAGAACGGTGTATTAGAACGTAATTTAATTGTAGTTATCTTGTGTTTAATTTAATTGTGTAGTCCTTTGTTTAAAGTTTGATTAATATTTAATTTAAATAAATTTAATGTTTACTATTTTCAGACTTTTATTTATTATGCAAATAGATTTTTGAATAGCTGAGAAAATGATCGCGAATTGTTTTTAGTTTGAATTACAATTCACATCTTAAGTTATAGGCCGCATACTCATGAACCTTTTTTATTAGATTATTTTGAAGTCAGGTAAAGTCTTAGAAAATTATTTTGCATTAATATAAAGGATATTTGAGTTTGGAGGGGATTAAATGGAAACTGTGCAGTGTGAAAAAGTTGCCGTTTTAACCTCTGATAACTCCCCTATTTGGAAGCATGACATTTCCACAATCTTGATGCTTAAAACGTTCTTGATGGATCGTGACTGGATGTCATAAATTTTACGCGTATTAATTTTAATTTTAACAATCTAATGATAAGGAATTAATTTCAATATCAATCCCCGTCAAAATTTATGCGTAAATTATTCTAGGATTTAAGAAACGGATACTGAAATATATTCTAACAAACTAATACGAGTATTTATTTATTTTCATTATATAGTTGCCTATAAGAAATAATTATACATCATTATTATATATATAAATATATTTATTCTTAGTTATTTCTTATTTTTTTAGGAAACAGTCATAAAGATTATTCAATACTTATATTGAATAGTTATACGTGATATTCATGCAGGTTATAACAAATTTAATATTTAACACAAAGGAATTACTACCAGGCATTTATTGAAAAGATTCTTTTATTAAAATTGATTTGAAATATCTTCGGTGATATAATTTCCCTACGTACATATTAATTATGTCTTTCGATGATTTATTAAAGAGATTGTATATCTAAAGTATGAAAATTTCACAACACACTTAGTCACTACTTAATAGAAATATATAATATTTATTCCCTCTAAAATTATTTTACTTATAATAATTTTATAGTTTTTTAAAATTAAAAATCAAAAGTAAGTTTTGTGTGCTATATAGCAATAGGCAGCAGAAATTTCTGGGAAATAAACAAAAAATATTTAAGTTTAAAAATATAAAAACTACTTCTGCATCTGCGAAAATGAATTGTCTTCCTTTAAACCTTAAAGGAATTGAAAATCCATTTATAAAATGCCTTGCGGCATTCAACATGAAATATTATTTTTACAAACAGACAAGGAGAACTGGTATTCACCTTTAAAGAAAACTATTCTATATTATAAGGAATGAGATCCATAAAACACTTACAGAAGAATAAACATTACTGCACATGTGTTATTTTTAGTCATATCTTGAGAAAGGAATCTCTGGACATGACATAAAATAGAAAGTCAAACTAACACAACCAAGCAAAATCTTTTCAGTGATATGTTTAATCGAAGTTTTCCTTCAAGAAATAATAAATTTCTAAGAAATATATATTTCTTAAAATATATGTACATAATTGCTGTTTTCAAATTTTAATTTCTTCTTTTTTCTTTTTTCATATTGGACAAAATATTTACACCATATAGGAAGATGAAAGGCAGAATTATTTTCCTAGTGAGCTGAAATGTATATCATTGATCATCTTTGTCTCTTAAAATTATAAAAATGAAATAAACTTGTGACATTGGGCTATTCGCGGTTTCTCTTCACTAACCTTGGGGACTTTCAATTGAGATTGATTGCTTTCACTAAACAACCTTTGCCCAACCAAAAATGAAACGTGATGTATAATGTAGTATGTAAAGCAGTTAGGAATGAAGTGAAGTGGTCGAATTAAGAATTATATAAACTCCGTCGGAAGGAGTAGAATATCTGAAGGAGGATCAGAGAGGCATTGTAGTGAGATGAGGTGAAGCCTAAGTGCTATATAAGAGAAAGGAGGAATTAAAGACTAGTATTGAAGATTCGAGTAAAGATTACTCAAAAAAGATTCGGTCTGGAGTTTTCAGCAGTTATCCCAGAAGCTGAGTTGCAGTCGATGAAAAATTATTGGTAAGAGTCTGTTAGATTATTATTGGTGGGTTGAACTAAGATATTGGAAAGCTTAACCTGGAGAGCGTATTTATTGGTGTCATAGTAAATATATACTAATAAATTGTGAAAGTTGTTTTGGTGGTTCTGTAATTATTTGTGTCGTAGTATTTAATATTTGAATTTAGTGATGGCACAAAAGGAATCCCGGGTCGGCAGGGTGTTACAAACTTCTAAATACTGTTTAAAAAGAGGCGTACATTATTTGAAGTACTTGTAATGGAAGTTGCGTGTATTTAAGTGCAAATAACAATAGTAAGAATTGTTATTAATAAATTAAAAAATGCTAACATGTCTGAATGAGGTTCTATAGGATTATATTTTAAAATACTAAATTTACAACACCTGTTGATTTGATGGGTTTCCAATTTTATGCTTAAAAATTCTATTATTCTCTAAATATAACAAACTAGTTTTTAAGAATATAATACAGCAAATATATATTTCTTCTCTATTTTCTGTGGAACACCTATATTTTATTATTTCCAGATGTTGTATGCCTTTTTTCACGAAAGTCCGTCAGTTTGCCAGGTTAATTTATATAGATCAGTTTTGGCGAAATAACAAAAATGAATTAATAATGAATAATAAAAAACACCGAGAAAAGGCCGGTTGCTTAGCAATAAACACATGGACAGGCAAATTTTAACTAGTTGCTTACAATGAGAATAAACTTTATCATATCACAAATAATTACTTTAACGATGAACAGAGAAAAAAAAAAGGTAATTTTTGGAAGAGGAGATGTTACCAAATGGGTTAAAAAATATACCGTGAAAGCAGGTTCCCAAAGATGGCTCCTTCACATGTTTTATAACATATTATAATCAATGCTTGGATATTGTACAAATAATAAACATATCTCGAAAGAATTTTCCCTTTCAATTAGATGAAGAATTGAGCAGTGACCAACACAAGGAACAAAGTACTACGTTCAATCCATTGTCTTATTCAAGAGATCCAAATGTGCGAAAATCATGAAAAGCTTCGGTTATGTAAGAAAAATATGTCTTACTACGAATAAGCATGTAAACGGAAAGTGTACATCCAAGATAGAGTTTACACGCAAAAAAAATGTGTTGAAGACAGTAAATTAAAATCTATAGATTTTAAATGCTCTATGTAATCGAGAGATTAATCTATATATTTAAAAGAAAAATGCTTTTTAACATACCCATTAAAAAGACGGATTTCAGTAAAAATAGCTAGTCAATTCCCATAAATCTAAAGTTATTGTAATAAATCAATTTCTTCCAATTCTATCTGCTTTCAATATCCTATTTTAAAGGTTTCTAAATTTCTCAGAATTTCTAATTAAGCCATAAAAGGCCCAAGAGAAAATCTAAAATAAAAAAAATAAAAAAAAAAGAATAGTATGAATCAATTTAAAGACAATATTACTAAACATGTGATACTATTACGCTATGCATATCTGCAGATTTATTAATAATAAAATTATGAAGTAAGCAAAAAGGTTTTAATTCCATCTAAAAGTATATCTTTCAAAAATAGCTCTCAGGAACTTACCTTCTTCGGGTAAGTACAGGTATCATTCATTCCAGGCTCCCTTTTCCGTTCCAGTGGGGTTTACTTCCTTTTGTAAACACGAACAACGTGCCCTTAAGATACCCTAGCGATCCTTCTCTGTTTTCGACCCTCATTTTGTCAACCAAACCAATTTTTATTTTTATTTATTTGTTTATCTCTATGTATTTATCTATTTATTTTCATATTTCAATTGTCTAGATCACAGTTGCACCTTATTTGGCGCAGCATAGCTATATCTAGCTCTTGGAATTTTTATATAATCTCCACCATCACTCACTCACTCACTCACTCACATCGCTTAGAAAGAGCAATATTGAAAAAATGAAAGATTTCATTTATCTTCTAACTAAATAACAATGCCTCAGGAAGGGATCATCTGTTACTACTTTTTTTCCTCTTCTTTGGGTTAAATATTGGGACTGTTACCTCCCGAAGCATGTAACAGATAATGGCTAAGCTACAGGGTTCACAATTAGCCTACTTTTACATGTTCTTCGTCTTAGTATTTATTAATCTATTTATTTAGTACAATCTTCCATTCGATGCCCTGAATACGTAGGATAATACTTTTATTTGTCTTTTTTAATTGCAAGTTATTTTTTGTAAAGAATATATAATTTATTATCAATCCACCTCATACTTTTTTGCATTCTTCAGGATTTTTTAACTTTATTTATATGTATCGTTATTAGAGCATTAAATCTCTTATGCTTCCTACTCATTGAAATGTGAAAATCTTTTATTAGATATTTATTATAGAGTCTTAGATCATAACAAACATTTCAAAGAATTTTTTTCCCACAGATTATTTTGCCAATAATATGGTATATTTTTTACTTTAAGATGAGATTCGATTACATAATTGAGTTTACAATTTTTCTTATGTTTTAAATATAATATTAAATTTAATTCCGGATATTTATTTCTTGTGAACAAATAAGCAATTAACTGATGGTCTCAATGTACCTACTTTATATTCGAATTGCAATAGACTTAGTGTTATAAATGCTGGCCCTTCTTGTTAGAAACGTTACACTTTAACTCTAGTACAAAACTTGTTTTGAAAATAATGATATCAATATAAAGTCGGAGACGAAAATAATCCAAATCTTTAGAGGTTCGTTTCGCTTAAAACTACGCAGACAAGCCTTTATGTTGGATATATATACACTATATATATGTAAATTATAAAAAAAAATTATAGTTACTCTGAGGGAAATATTTGTAAACTCTGTTTCATCTCAAAATTTCAATTTCAGTTTGAGAGAGGAATTTAAATTTTATAATAATACTGCTTTCCTTTTTACATATGTGCACAACTTTCATTGTCTTAAAAATAAAGTTGAAATACAAATTCCATTTCGATTCATTAATACCTTTTCTAATTAGTCAATATTTCCTTACATTAGACTTCATATACTTGCACAATATACTTCAAGTAAAAGGAATATTAAAAAATTAAAATTAAAAAAAAAATATTATTGTCTCATTCTGTACATAAATAAAATTTCTCAAAGATTTAGTTATAATAAAAACAAAAATTAAAACTATGAATTCTATCTGTCAATTTGCAATGCATACCCATTAAGTGCCCCTAACCTAATTTATAAACAATATTAGGAACAAAAAACTATCAAATTATTTTATAAATGTAATAGAATTAAAAAGTAATAAAAGAATAAAAATACAATATGTTTCTAAGTATTTAACTAAGTTACCAGTTTTAATTAGAGTTATCAATTAAGACCAAAACTCTTTAATTTATTTTATTATTTCGGGTGCATTAATTACGTAAAAAGGAAATTTATTATGCATAAAACATTTAAATGTGAATAAAATGGATGGTTTTTGAATTAAGTTTTATTTATTGATTTCTTTTTCGTAATGATTCATAAAACGGAAAAGATTAAAGAATAAAAGAAAGATTCCTTCTCAAAATTTAAAGATTTATGCAGATGAAAATGATGTAAAAGGAGAAAAATGACTATAATTTATTTGAGAGCATTGTGTTTCACAAAGCTTAATAATACTCCTTTCGTCTTCAATAATTCCTGTTCGTATAGACAAATTAAAATTATAATTTTGACAATTAAATATAATAACTTATATTAACTTGATTTTTCAAAATGTATTTCTGTAATATCTTCTAATAAACATATTTTTAGATTTGAAAATATTTTTGCAATATGCATTCTGAATATTTGAAAATCATTAGTAATCATCTGTAATATATATATATATATATATGGAAGGGGGAGTACGTGTGGGCTGTTGGGGGTTACAATGTTGAATACTCTACATTATTATTTTACTTTTTATCAAATTTAAATATTTGCAGTTTTTCAATATTTATATATCATTTTGATAGTTTTAGTAGTTGTCACATTATTTTTTCGTTTAATTTATATTATTTTAGAATTTTCTGTGGCACATAATGTTTTACCTTTATAGTTAATTACAAATATTTATATTTACTCATTTTTCATTGTTTACAATGTTTTCTCTTTTGAGGATTTTTATATATATTTTTACTCAACGGTGCAGTAATGTTTTCTTACATATTGATTTATTTTTAAGTTATTGAAATTATTTCATATGTCGGTTTTGATTTAAGTATTGGAGTTTAATGAAGCATTAATGTCAAATATTAATAATATAAAATAATGTATATATGTACAAGCTACACACGTGAAATTTACATGAAAGGAAGAAGATGCTATGATATGCAAAAGATAAGCTTTTCAACGTATTATCGTAAAGCACGCAACAGTAGCAACATTTGCCATGTGTTTAAATGAAGAAATTGTACAGCAGATTTCTCATACACAAATAGCATTTGAACGCTTTTGCCTGGTGATCAATTGGATTCCATGAATAAGAAGAACACTTGTCAGCCCATTTCCGCCAGAAATCGAATTGGAACCTACCAGGATTGAGGTTTATCGTATCTCAGTATTAGTGCTCGCGTCGGTCGAGATCCCATGACTGTCTGCAGAATATGGAATTGATAGGTTCAGGATGTTCTTATGAAAAACTACGTTGGATCTCAACGGCTCGTTATCACTAACAGCCAAGAACACAGACATGTTACCAGAATGGCCTTAAAGGATCGTAGAGCTACGTAACGAGCCCTGAGTTAAGAAAAGTGATCGTTTGTAAGACAAGTGTCTGCATGAACTGTTCGCTGACGTTCACAGAAGCATGAACTGGAAGATCCGCAACAATGGCTTCGGCTACCCTTGACACTACATCACACACAAGAGGGCCATCAATGATGTGATCAACGTCAGTAGCATTGGCGTGACGTCGTCTTTCCAGATGAATCCATGTTCTCGTTACAGTATCATAATAATAGCCTCCGAGTTTGGCTGCAATGTGGGGAACATAAACATACATAAATATATATATTGTGGGAATTGTCCCGCTGCGCTACAGCAGCGCCACCTTCAACTCAGATTAGATGGTTAGATCTCGAGGTGTAAGCACGCTGAAATGCGTGTCCGTCTTTTTCTTTAATTTTTCATATGTAAATAAACATTTTTCCTCCTTAAATGAGCGTGGTTCTTGACAATATACCGACGCCAACCTCCACAATGGGGGCTCAGGCTCGGCAAATGAACCACTGTTTAAAGTTAAATTAAAATTTAAAATGAAATCTTGCAACTAGAACGCGAACAGGCTAACGGTTTGGCTGACGCCCAAAAAATGGACGCTAGTGTGTAGACGTAAGTTGGAAATGATTTCTTCTGAGTACAGACGGTACGCCTAAAAAAAAAAGTTTTGGACTTGAGTATATGAAGTGCAGACGGCACTTCCATCACTACCAAGTTACGAAAAATCCATAATTTGTGCGAAACTGGAAGTGCAGACGGCACTTACTACCGAACATTTGTTGTTGTTGTGCCACCATTCCGTTGGACTTGTTGCAGAATTTTAAAAAATCAATTTAAAAAGAATAATAACAGACGGTTTACGTGTTTTGTGTTCCCAATTTGGATATACCATTGTTGGATATACCACTGCTGAAAAGAGGGGTAAGTACCTCCTCTCTTTACCTTTCAATTTATATGTGAAAATAAGTTTTATTCAGTGACTGTGCTACTTGAACTATATAAAGATGATCACCCTTAATGATATTCCTGTTGTGTCAAATTTTCTTAAAAGAGGAAATATTAAAACAATTAAGTTGTTAAACAGTATATTATTTAACGATGCATTTGATCGTAATTCAAGAAAAAAATTGAGAATTTTTTCCTCATTTCCCAATGATTTCAATGTTGAAGATCGTAAGAAATTAATATTCGATTGTTTTTCTTTAAATGATTTGGTTTGTGTAATAAATGTGTTAGGTCTGGATACTAATGGTAGTAAAGAAGAACTCCTTAATAGACTTTTTCAATCTTTATCGAATCTAAATGAATTGCAAGCTTTAAACTGTAAATCGTTAAACAGCGACTCTGAAATTTCTGATGACGAAGCAGAAAAAAGTCCTACTTCATTCTTTCTCCCTTCTGTAATGTCTCCGGCTTTGAATCATAACATGTCTGCTAATACTTTCGACCCTTCCCTTTATTTTGTTTTGAAAGATCTCGGAAATTCACATCGAAAGTTTACTGGTTCTGATACATATGATATAAAGTGTTTTATTCAAGACTGCGAGGAATCTTTTCTTTTTTTCCCATCGTTGAATGAACAGCAAAAAATAATATTCGCTAAAACTTTGATTGAAGGTCAGGCAAAGAGTTTTTTATATACGCAACGTAATCTTACCACATGGTTTTCATTTAAAAATGCTTTATTAGAAGAATTCCGTCATCAATTAAATTCTGCTGAGATTCATAGACAGTTAAGTAGACGTAAATTACGTCAAAACGAATCCCTTTTCGAATATTTTATTGCAATTAGAGAACTCGCTAGTACTTCCAATGAAATTATTGATGAATCTTCATTATTTGAATACTGTATAAAAGGCATACATGATTACCCACCAAATAAAGCTATTTTATATGGTGCTAAATCTATCCCAGAATTTAAAGAGAAACTTCGTATTTATGAAAAAATAGTCAGTGATAAAAATAAAAAATCCTTTCCAAGAACAAATTCTCAATTCACTCAAGGACGCGGCATGAACTCAAAACATAATTTTCATAGGTCTGAAATCCAAAATGATAATGCACATAATAAACCAAAAACTTGTTTCAATTGTAATATGTCTGGTCATATTTCTCGTTTCTGTCCCGACAAACATAAAGGTTTAAAATGTAGTGTTTGTAAAAGTTTTGGTCATATTTCTGCAAAGTGTACTAATAAACTTATTCCAAATCGAACTGATAATGCTGTGTCAACTGTAAATAATTCTCCTCCTTTGATATATAAAACTATTACTATTAATGATAATTCATTTATTGCATTAGTAGATACTGGTAGTCAGAAAACAATTCTAACGCAAAATATACTGCTGTTTGTAGAAAATGCAACACCATGAAAGAATCATCAGAATCAAATGAAATTTAATGCAGAAACGACTT
>BMAW01128585.1:479165-609465 GCA_019974015.1 Nephila pilipes | reverse complement strand
GACTTTTTTCAACGTCCCGCTACAGCACTTTATTTATACGCTTTCAGCATCAATTCAGAGGGCGCTGCGCGCGCCGCGCACGCGCGATGGCTCTGAAACTTTATTAATTTGCATAATATCCTATAATTGACATTTGCTGCGAATTTCATTTGATTCTGATGATTCCTTCATGGTGTTGCATTTTCTACAAACAGCAGTTTAGTTCACTTACGAACATCAACGTTGTACTTACTTATGCAAAATTTCACTTTTTTATGACATTTCTTTCTTGGTGCGCAAATTTTTATGACAATGAGTGTATATATATAATGTGCAACTGAACTTCAATACTTAAATCAAAAACAAATTAGAAAGTAACATGAATAATTAAAAAAATATAAAAATATGAAAGAAATTATTACTCTATGACGGTAAAATGATATGTACCAATCCATATAAAATAAGCAGATAATGCATTGTAAAAAGAAAAAAAAAGAATAAACATAAATATATATATTTAATTATCTTTAAAAATTAAACATTACATATATTATAGAAAATTCTAAAAACTCTAAATTAAAATAAAAAATAAATTGATAACTAACAAAATTATCCAAATATAATACAAATATTGAAAAACTGTGAAAAACTAAAATTTGAATAAAAGTAAATAACAAATTATGATATATTTAATGTTGTGGCCGGAATTATGCTGTGTGTGTGTGTGTGTGTGTGTGTGCGCTGTTATTTTAATAGACGTAGACATATATTAACTTATTTTCCGATGATAGTAAATAACAGTTTTTGTAATTCATCCAACATAACTAGAACAACATAATGTATCCCATTGCTCTTCCCAACAATCAAATATATTTTGAATTAGCTTAAAAGCAAAATCGTTCTTATGTTCATAAAACAGATGTTCAAACTTTTGCCAGTTCTTGAGTGGTAAACATAATTTGGCAGAAAGTTGAAAAATTTTATTTTAAAAATGTGGTGTTTCCAGATTCCTTTGAGATCAAGGAAACAGATGAAGTGAGACATGTTGAAAGAAAAGTACTTCCACTTTCTCCTTTAATTTACTCTTTACTCATTTCTCTTTTATCACTGTTTACTGTCATATCAGTGATTTTTTATCGCACTTTTATTTGACACAGTTCTTTTGTTTGCTTTCTATGAGTTTCAAATGATTTATGTTCAGAGTAGGCTTACTCATTTCAGCTTTTCTTTGGTCACATTTATATGTATTTTTTTTTATCCTTTATTTAATACAACTTTATTTTAATCATTCAAATAAAAGATTAATTTATTTTGCATAACAATAACAAAAATAGCTGCATAAATTTGAGAGGCTTTCTTCTATCTTTATTACGCCTCTGAATTTTTTTTCTCTCAGTTCTATTTCTTCCTGTGAGCACTCGTTCATTATCCGAAATTTATTTGAGCAAATAGATTAATAAATGAAGTGCATGGTATATTCTAATTTTTGTACACATGACCTTTCCGGAAGTAATCTGAAGGAGAAAGAATTGAAGATGGTTTAAATGAATTAAGAGGATTTGGTACCCCAAAAATGACCAAAAAGAAAGATTTTTTTTTTATTTTCTTTCAGTAATGTTCTTTGAATTATTATCTTTCGAATGATGTATTATTTCTGTGTGTGCAAGAACGAGATATTTGAAAAGTGAAATTCAGAAATGTTCACAATATAAGCTTTGGGACATGAACACGCCCTTTTTTTAGCGATGCCATTAACTTTATGCTATTTTTTTTAAATAAAAATCATTGTGAATATTAATTTTTTTTTCAATCCGAACTGTATTATTTTACAGTTCTTTTTTTTGTGACAACTTTTTTAAAGTGATATATTGTTGATATTTCGCATTTTTTTTTTGTGTAGTACAGATATCGATCTAGTTCTAAATACGTTTTACATATATGAAGGAAAACAGTCTATATGAATACCTCTTTCATTACTGTTTGTGTTGGAACTGTTGAGCTTCTGGTATTTAATTTTTTTTAAATTTTTTTCACATAAAAAGTCCTCGCGTAAAACGGCGATATCATTTTATACAATGAATAATAAGCGTTGAAGTAGTGATGATGAATATACAGCTAGTACCACAGATGAAAAAATTGCAATTCCTAATATCAGTTTGATTTGGTTTTGGTTTTACTAACGTCGCACTAGAAGCAACACGAGGGCTATTGGTGACAGACCTCGTAATTTTGAACCTCAGTCAAGTGACAAGGATGACAACTGAGCTGGCACTCCCTCTACTAACTTCCACACCACACCAACGGGAAGAGTTTGGACTCCTCGACATAAATTATGGACAGGAAGGTGTGAAATATAGAGCAGGATACTTTTGAGGTATAAATAATATTGTAAATTTGTAACGTATTTTTTTTCTTTGTAAAATGTGTGCATATATAGTACAGGGTGATTATAATTAAAGTGACTCAATTTAGACCCCTGTAGAACCCGTTTTGCCTATCGGATTTTGATGAAACTTGGTATATACGTTATATATCAATCTTATATAAATTAGTCAAGCATATAAACAGACTTGCAATCATAGCCAGAAAATCATTCTGTATGCCTTTGTAATCAATAATCATGCCCTTACAGAAGAAAGATCAAGCTTAACTGGTAAAGCTGTTTTCTAAGAACGGTAGCAATAGCTAAAAAGAGATTAAGAAAAGGGCCCATGTCTAAGAATTGCTTGAAGAAGAGGATTATGAAATTTAAAGAGACTGGATAATTGGGTGTACTGCCAGGAAGAAATTGTCGAAGTTGTGAAAGAAATTGTCGAAGAAATTGTTTCTGCTGTGGTTAAAAGAGCCCCTAGTTCCAGCTATTTTTCAGCAAGTGATCAATCAGTTAGCGATTCCGGGGACGACAGTACGAAAAATACTGTGATCCATTTTAAAATGGTATCTGAATAAGATCCACGTAGTACAAATGCTGCTACCTCAAGACCTCCAAACCCGCTCTGATTTTGCTTGCCAATTTTTAGCGAGAATGAAAGTTGATGACTCGTGGCCTTGGAAAGTTTTATGGTCAGATAAGGAGCTATTTTCTGTAGATGGAGCTGTGAATAATCAAAATTACCTCCTATGGGATGTTTCACCTCCTAATGTCCTGCGCCACTGCATTCTGATTTTATGACTGTATGGTGTGGATTTACTACTGAGTTTATCCTCGGACCCTTTTTCCTTGACACTCTCACGCCTCGAGGTCCTAAAACGTGCTCTGTCACATGTGCATGGTACAGTGAACTCCTTCGAGTGCAGGTCCTTCCTGCTTTACAGGAAAGGCAATGTTTGCAGACCACTGTCTTCATTAAAGATGGTCAAAGAACTGCTTCGAGCTAACTTTGGTGAGAATTGAGTAATAACCAGAGCTTTTCCGGATTCCTAACCTCTTCGTTCACTGACTTAAATATCTGTGATTTCTAGTTGTGGGATTCCTAAATGATAGTGTTTATGGAGGAGGAATAAGCACTTTATCTGAGTTAAAAGCTAGATTATACACGATATTGCTGGAATCCCTCGTGAGTTTCATCGCCCTACCATTGAATACGCTATAATGTGCTTTCAACTCGTAATTGATGTCAATGGAGCCCTTGTTGAGCATATTCTGTAATTGAATAAATTTTAATGATTCTGACAGAATTTTTGTCCTTCTCTAAGCACCACAATTCCCCCTGGTGGTCAGATTTGAACTATTTTTATGACAGAAATCGTTTCCCCATGGTTCATATGACGTATATACCAAGTTTGGTATATGCGTCAAAATCCAATAGGAAAAATGGATTTTACTGGGATCTAAATAGATAATAGTAATAATGTAATAGGTATAACAGGATCTAATAGGTAGTAAATAATATATGTAACAAAATTAGAAATCCATTTGGCAAAAAAACAATAATTTTTCAAAAAAAAAATCAAAATTTCGGAGATATCGGTGATTTTACTGAATTGTAGAGTGTATATTAACATTTTATTTATTAATAATTAAATGAGTTACTAACTTATTACCAAATTAATTCATTTCCAAAACAAAATAAGTTTTTACAAAATGGATTCCTAAAGTTGTACAAAACATCTTTGAGAATATAACAAAATAGATTTCATTGTAAAATATTGTTAAATACAGGAGGAGAAGGGTTTTGAAGCTTTTCAAACAATTTTCTTAAGCAAATGATATTTTTAAAATTGTGTCATAAAGGTATTCAGAACTTCATGTGTAAAAATTTCAATGAAAAATAAAATACGGGGTCGTTCAGAAACTTCTTAGAAAATCCAAGAGTCAGTACTCGTAGCATTGAAAATTGTTAGTTTTTAGTAAGCATCATGACTCTCACTAAACTGTTGTTTAAGACGCAGTTAGTCGTATTCGTGATCATGATGCCTTTCATTCCTCAAAAATTCTTTGTCGAAACTTTTCCTGCCAATGAGATCATCCTTGCTTGCTTTGGAGCAGATTCACCAGAAGCAATCCATTGTTTTGATTGTTTCTTGATTTCCTGTGCATAATGATGAATCCATTTGACATCGACGGTGACAACTCGACGCAAAATGACTTCAGAAACTCGATCAAATTTTGATTTGGTATCATTTTCTGCCAAACTTATGAATCAATGTCAGATTGATTTCGGCTCAGTTTAACAGTTAGAAGTGGCCACTGGTAACAACAGTTTACGTTAATGATGCCATCTCCTTCAAATACAAGTACTTTTTGAGCTACCCTCGAATTATACGGCATGCTAAAACCTAATTTTAAATGCATAAATAAAAAAAATTGTTTAAAGAGTACCTTTAAATTGACGTCAAAAACTCAATTCACATTCATATGTATTCGGAATACATGCGACACATTTCTCACTTCATTTGATCTCGTATTCATATTAATCATACACACACTGTGTTCGAATCCAAATGGACTCACTGTATTTAAGTTAAATAACTAAAAGTAGTTTCTTTTCTTACTTTTGAACTAAATTAATGTAGCAATTTCTTTTCAATCTTAAGAAAGTATTCGACATAAAATATAAATTCTTGTATGTTATCTTTTATTAAGTTTGCTTTTATGTATCTCATTTTACATTATTATTAAGAATATTTATCCATATTTATTCCAAAATGGTACAACAAAAAATAATAAAATAAAAACAAAAGAAATTTCAGCTTTTCTCGCAATCTATGGCAAAATTATAAGGTAAAATTTCGGTACAGTTATATGTTTTCTTTATTATCTAAAAAAATAATAAGAATTGAAATGTAATAAAAATATATTCTTTCAATTATGACATTGATATGAACATAGTTACCCGCTGTATGATTGTGTTTCAATACAGTAAATTGTTCATCACTGAGCAACTGCAGCAATGCATTTTGTATATGCGCGATTCAAGTGCGACTTACGTATATATATTTACAACAAATTTCTGCAGGAATTTCTTAATTTATAGGCCAATTTAAACAAATAGTACCATCTTCTTTCCCTGTTTGTACACACCAATCACTTAGTTTCGGGAATTGAATATACATTTTCTTTCGAGTGTCTGCGTACTTTTCACTAATTTAGAAGCAGTTTCTTGTCGGGAGATCTCATATTTTCAGCAAGCATGGCTTATAACTTATTCTATACCTAGAGTTTCAATAAGCCTCGTCGTCTTCTCTTTGAATTTTATTCCAAATCAAAATGTGTTACAAGGAATATTATGTATGTATTCACCGTTAAAATATCAAGAACATTTAGCAATACAACGACTAGTCACCTCTTAATTTATCTCCTACAAGTATTTGCATGAAATTGTGGGATTTGAACAATAATACATTTATTTCTTTGGATATATATGAAGCAGGTAAAGCTTCATTTGTGGACGTAATTGTTAATAAACACACTTCCTTGTTTTTAGTTTGAAACAATTCAGGAGAAATAGGAGTTTTTTTTTTCTTTCTCATTGTTCCAATTATAGTTATATTCTTTTTTGGTACTATATTTCCACATGTGTGAATGAGGTAAAAAGTTTTCAAATATACATTATATAATGTCCTTTCAGACAGTAAGACAAATGACGAACAGCCTTAAGAACAGCCAATGAGAACAACCAATAATTTTTCTCACGTGTTTCGAAAGAATCTTTCACAGTGTATTTGAACATAGATACTCAATGCATCCAATTTTTTTTCAACATTCGCTATTTTTACTATCAGTATTCAAATGATTTTTTTTATTAATAAAAGTACATATTTAAATTCGAACTCGGCAGTCATTTATTGTAATGCTTTCTTAAACAGGTACATGATCTGTGGTCGCGGTAGCCTAGTGATCAAGGTCGAGGGCTTGCCCCCTGGGTTGTTTCTGGTAAATCGTCGTCCGATTCCTGATGTCACTAAGAACCACTGAGTAGCGGGGCTGATGCACGTTAAATCTGTCGAGATCCTAAGTCCTCCCGTTGGTGTAGCGTCAAAGTTTGGAGAAGTGAGTGCCACCTCAGGTATCGTCCTCGTCACCCTTGACAAAGTTTCAAAATTGTGAAGTTCATCTCCAATAGCTTTCATGATGTTTAAAAGTGTTACGTTAATAAACGATCAATCAAAAATATTATTTCCTATCAGTATCACTAATTTATTCACTGCATTCTAATATCATGTATTTAGAGTTTTTAATATTTGGGGGGAGCACACATTTTTTGTTGATTTTAATTACTTATATAGGCATCAATTTAGCAATAATAGTGTGTAATTAATTTTGTTTATATTTTAAATTTTTTATATTGAAATGTATAATTTCAAAATATCAGAGAAAACTAATGAACATTTATTAAATTCTCGTAAATTCGACTGCAGCAAACAGATGGTAATATGTTCTTCCAGAGCTCTCTTAGTGATGAAAAACATTTCACGATATTTATGATAAAAATCACAAACTTTATTAATTCTTTTAATATTTTTCCTTAAAATGATCCTAAAATATCCTTCTACTCTGACAAAAGTAAAAATTGTTATAGAAAAATGATTATATTTATTAGACAAGAAACTTTTTTAACAAGTTGTTATGGAAATAATTTGAATTCTGAAGTGACGTAAGAGAATAATTTTTTAGTTTAGTTTTACCCAGAAATTATGGTTGAAATAAAAGATATTAATTCCTTATTATAGCTAATATTCCGGATATCTGTAACTAAAAATAAAAGTACAAAGATGAAAAGGAGAATACAGATTACTATTGTACAACAAAAATGTCAAAAAGACGAACATAAATATTTTGTGGCTGAATTCTAATCATAATGAAATTTAAACAATGGCATATAGTATGGCATATATTGAAACTAAAAATAAGATTTATTATTTGAAATGGTGTCATAACTTTTTATTTTTCTAAGAAAATTTGTTCAACGAGGTATTAACAACCTACCTCATTATTTCGAATTTTGAAAAAGAATATTTGAACTAATGTAAAATTCTATTAATTTTTAAACATGAAGACAACAATCCCATTTTCCCTTTACTGCATTATAACTTTTATCATAATGTTTTAATGGTCTCGAATTAGAGGCTATAATTATCCTTGCTCGATAAGCAAATAAAGCTCACAATCACTCACACAACTCTAACCAACTGACAAAGAGCCGAAGACTCAAATCTTAAAATTAAAATTTGAAATTCATTAAAACAGATCGAAGGGAAGCCCACAAATTATATTATTTATATATGTAAGTGCACTGATTCACATATTAATGAAAGAATGCATTTTTGAACTACCCAATTGAATAATTATTAATGTAGCACTTAGAAGCAACACGAGGGCTATTGGTGACGGACTTTGTAATTTTAAGCCTGAGTCAAGTGACGAGGAGACACTTGAGGTAGCGCCTTCATCTTCAAACTTCCTCACAATGCCAACGGAATGACTAGATTCTTGATAGATTTAAGCCCACTACATGGTGAATCTTTAGTGGCTTCCGGATTCGAGCCCCCGACTCGATGAAAACAATGCAGGCTGCGATTTCGAGACCATGACCACTAGGTTATCACTGTCACAAATTGTTATAAAGCTACCTTATTGAAAGATATTCCATATAGTCTGAAAATTTCAATTCTTGGTACCTTCACTTCTATTTCTTTATTTTTCTGTTATTTATATAGTAATTTAAGTAACTGTAATTTTGTTAACTATATAATTATTTATTAATGAGTAAAGCTACTTAATTTCGTTAACTAAACACGTCTTCGTTTATCTTATGATAATGCTCAGTATGTTTAAAATGTGTAACATATTCTTGGAATTTACAAACCAAAGTCTTATTTACAGTTGAGTCTAATACTCAAAAGGAAGCAGTTGGAATAAATAATTACCCTTTTAGCAAACGCGATAAGCAACCCATTAGGTCTTTACTATTTATTCAACAAATGCCCGTGAGAAATATCTTTCAGGTGTTTCCAGCTTGATGCTCTTACGATAGAAGCAAAGATTGCGATAAGATGCTAAAGGATAAGAACAAGTAATGACAGAAGTTTTCAAAGGGAAGAGATGTCCGCAAATTGGGCGCATTACGTCATTTGCAGCTGCTGCTATTTTCTATATTGCTTGACCATGTTAGCTACTATCAGTGGTTACAAATTTCGTTGTTGAAAATGTCTCAACTAATGTGATCAAATGAGATAAATGTATTTTCAGTGCAAATCTTATTTTTTTAACATCATGTCTGAGTCGGATGTATTTTTTTCCTCTTAAGGAAAAAAAAAACATTTTGCAAATTATCTTTAACACACTTTCAGTAATGATATTTTCTTCAAAGTGAAAGTGTTACTAAACATATCATTAGTGAAAAGAGTGTTTTGTAACTATTGATGGTTTATGAATGCAAAAGGACTCATCAAGGAATATGTGCAAGTTTTTTTTTTTTTTTTTTTTGAAGAGTCACTTTAGGTGTCTTTATTGGAGGTTTTATTATTATTTTCAAACAAATAAGCACTAATTTACATTCAAAATATATATACTTACATTTCAGACGTTTTACACAAATTCCAGTTGCTTTTGTCTGATTAAACAAAAATAACATGTAAGAAATGAAGGCATTTAAAAGATTTCGGGTAAAATATCCTCTGTGTATTCAATTTTCATTAAAAGTTTTAATTTCAATTTTTTACAAATATTTCATATTAAGTTCAAATTTAAAATAAGTCATTGTAATGGTATATCTTATATTATGATATGTAAACATAACTATACAATTAGGGAAAAACCTGCATTGTTTTCTATTATTCAACGAATTTTTAAATCACAGATGTTGATTAAAACTTAAAAGATTGATTAAAGACATACGTAAAATAATCATATAATGTATTGTGCATAGACTCAGAAAGTATATTTAACCATCAGAAAGCTATTAATCGTTTTGTCTGAGTACACTTCTATTTGTATCGTAGCCACAAATTTCCTTCTAGAATATTTTTGAAAAAATTTGGCCTCGTGATAAATTAATGGATAATTGAGACTGTGTGAAATAGGTAAACTAGACAACCAGATGCTCCAAACACCTCCAAATATTTACAGTTAGATTCTGCCTTCTTGGCTAAAAACACTATTAATCGGTTTATTTTTTTCTTTTAATAAACATACTACCATCTTAAAAATAAATCATTGATTGAGGAAATTTTATTTGATTCCTATTAAAATTTAGTATTAAATTTTAAAAATACCGGTGTTCATAATTAAACGATTCTACTTCAAAATTGTGTAGAGACGAAACTATTGTTCAGAAAGTTGTAAAATACTGTGTACGACATAAGGAAGGGATGGGAATTTGTTTGAGCGAATAAAAAAAGTTAGTTCAGAATTTCGCCACTAGAGGGCGCTTTTGAATGAAGGCCACATTTATTACCGGTTTTCTATTTGTATTTTATGGCTTTTTTATCCACAGTACACGGTAACACAATAACTGATACTCATAATCTCTAAAATGAACTGCAAACTTTAATTAAACTTCTTCAATGACTAATTTTCAAAGAATTTGTACGAAGGAAGACGAAAATATGCAAATTTTTTCGATGTCACACAGCAACTGTTATAAAAGCAATACACTTGCACTGGAGATTAGTTTATTTTCAGTGTGCTCGGTATTGCTAATCAGAATGTCATTACGTTTACCAGATCAAGCGTTGTTAGTAAAGTTATTCTATCAAAACGATAATTCCGCAATAGTTGCTCTACGGAAATTTCGGATTTTAAAGGGGATGCGAAAAGGTCCATTGACTGCTACAAATCTTCGATTAATGGTAACCAAATTTGAAGAAACAGGATCGTTGAATGCTCGTTCTGGAAGAGGAAGAAAACCTGTTTCTGCGGAAGCAATAGAGAAAGTTGCACTTCAGGTGGAAGAGGACAAAGCATCCAACGTGCAGGCTAGTACAAGTGTTCGCCGTGTGGCAGAAGCATCGGATCTGCCTCGTTCAACTGTCCAGAAGATCATGCGAAACATCCTCCGTTACTATCCATACAAGCTTCAACTTGTGCAGGAATTGCTTCCACATGATTTCGAGACTCGACATCTGTTCTTATTGCAGTTTCTTGCTCGTTTGGAAGTTGATCCAGCATAGCCTCGGAATATCCTCTGGACAGACGAAGCACACTTTCATTTGGGCGGTTCGGTGAATACTCACAACTGCCGAATTTGGGAAACAGACAATTCGCTTTCCACCTTACAAGTTCCGCTATACTCACTAAAAGTAACGGTGTGGTGTGAGTTTTCCGCGTCTTTTATTCTTGGCCCGTATTTTTTCAAGGAATTAGGTGCTGGAGGTCCAGTAACATGTTCTATCACTGGACAGCGATATGCATTGTTATTACGGAATAAAATTATTCCGGATCTGCAAGCACGTCAGTGCCTTTCACGCATAATTTTTATGCAAGATGGAGCTCCTCCACACATTACACGTTGTGTTAAGGACTTCTCAAACATCACTTCACAGAAGAACGTGTGATCAGCCGCCATTTTCGTCATCTATGGCCTCCCCGATCGCCTGACAATCAATCCATGCGACTTTGGCTTTGGGGCCATCTAAAACAGCTGTTAAGTTGTGATCAACCAAGAACTTTACCTGATCTCAAAGACAGTATTTCACAACTTGTTCTTAACATTTCCCAGAACACACTGCGATCATCGGTGGAACATGCTATCTTACGATTTCAAATAGTAGCTAAAAATGATGGTCATCATGTTGAGCATTTATTGTTGTAACAAAATTTGTAAATTGTTATAAATGTATGCTAAGTATTAATGTATGCTAAATATGATCTCCATTAAAAACGCCCTCTAGTGGCGAAATTTTGAACTAATTTTTTTATTCGCTCAAACAAATTCTCATCCCTTTTTTATGTCGTACACAGAATTTTACAACTTTCTGAACAATAGTTTCATCTGTACACAATTTTGAAGTAGAATCGTTTAATTATGGACACCCGGTACATTAACTTCAAAATTAGGTTGCAAATTAATAAAACTTTTCATTTTTGCAGAAACTATTGTACCGAAAATATCACAGCATTTTAATGCTATTTTACTTTATATGTTGCAAATATTAGGCTTTTATTGTATGATTATTACTATTAAACTGTTAATATATTTATAAACTAAATAAGAAACACATAAAATTAACTAAACAAAATTGTATTACGTTTAACCCTTTGAGGGGTGGTATATAAAAGCATTAAATTTTAGTTAAAATTCATCTGATATGAATTAATAGTGTTAAAAGGACACAATATCAAGCAGTAAAATTAATTATTATTTATTTCCTGATTTTTAAGACCTGGTATATATAATATACCATCTCCCCACTAGGACACCTTATTTCTATAATCGTTGTTTTGTATTCCTTCGAAGAAATACTAAATACTTTCAGAAAAACGTATATTATTTTAGTTAATTGGGAAATATTAGGTCAACAAAACACTTTTGAAAAAAATAACTTTATGATATGTTATTATTTCTATGAGATAATTTGTGCGAAAATTTGTTAATTAATTTAAGTATAACTTTTTATACATATATGATTTTCATAATTTTAATGATAAAACTATACTATAAACTTAATAAACCAAACGTAGTAGAAATGCATGTACAGTTTTATTTAAAATAAGGCATATTTTTTATTGTATATACTACAAAGATATTTTCTTCCTCACTTGTTTCTTAAAGTAAAATCGATCCATCAGAAGGGAGCTCTTTAAACAAAACAAGATTTTTCAATCGAAAGTCCCTGTGTAGGTATTCTTTAAAAATAGTTTTTAGAAATATATATATTTAAGACATTAGTTAAATCTAAATTATAAGACGACCATAAATAAAGTTAAGAGTAGGAGTAGATCTGTAAGATTTCAAAATCTTGCCGTGCACGGTAATTGTTCGCATTCGAAGCATACCCTCTCGCATATGTGATGGACAGATGTGTCAAAAAAAGAAAAAAAGGTCAGCCCTCGTTTTCTGAAGTATTTATGGGATATACGCTGAGGGCTCTGTTCTTCTTACAAAGCAGTAACTCTTTTCTGTATTGTATATTTTGTAATACCTTTCTTCAATGATTTACATCTTTGTTTACTTAGATTATTTGATAAAGCTCACCGCTAGAGACAATAAACCCCTACGGTCTTCCTTCAATATTCGGTAGCTTATTGTCTATTTTTATCTCCTGCTAACACTATGCTATATCAATTATAGTTTCTAAGTCCCATGTCTATCAACAACAAGACCTTCATCTGTTGTCTCCAACCAGATCTATCTTAGACGCCTCCGAAGAGTCTTCGCTTTGTTAAATTTTTTTTTGCAATAGTTTTGGTTTTGAGAAATCCTTTCTTCCCCTGCGCTTTTGTTAGTTGCTTTTTCGTGGGCACGCACATCATTGATAAATTTTTATTAGCCACCTAAGAAGCTATTATTTTAGGGAAAGCGTTTTGGCGTAACAGATCACTTTTCAATTTTTTTATTTTTCGCTTTAATTTTAATTACATTTATCTTAGATATATTCAATTTAATAATTTATCCTTAGGTGGCTAAATCTGGTGGGGTTTTTTTCAAAACTTTGTATAGAACTTTTTTTACTCCTTTAAATTTATTTTCTTGGGAGAATAAGTCTGGTTTTTGCCTCAATGACACTTTACAATATATTTACGACCTCTATATTTCACTGTAATAAAGTGAACCGTCTCATATCAGTCTGATTCGAAAATTTTAGTGCTGCCCTCTGTTGCTCTCTAACCCTCTATGTGGGCGGAGGTATAAATTTTATACCACTTAGTTTAAAGTATGAAGCGAATACTTTATTTTTTTTGTTTTAAGTAATTAGCAATATTTATATAAAGTTTCAAACATGTAGATTGTTTAGCTGATGAAATTAAAATTTTCTATTCATTTCAGAAATATTTCTGTAAGGGATAAAACAACCACTTGTTAGGAACTTTCATTAGATTCAAATCAATAAATTTTATAATCATTCTGCATGGTTGAGCCATCTAATTTAAGTAAATAACACTATAAGCTACTATTTGAAGATAAATGTATGGGGGGAAAGGTATTTTATAGAGATATTTAGGGTGCAAAATATGTGGTACAAAAATATACCCCTGCCCCTGAAAGGGTTCATTTAATTTAGACACTTCTGGAATAGTTCTCCAAGATTAAAATTATTATACTTGCGAGTAAATATTTTCCTTTATGATCAAAATAAAAAGTTTAATAATACCAAAAACTTATTTTGTAATCTTACATCTAAAGTATTCTGAGTAAAATATTATTCTTGTATTTTCTATATTTTTGTATTCGCAGTAAAGTTTTATTTTATTTCATTGATTTATATTCTTATATGGGTTAGTTTTCTGGAAAATGATGTGCAAATATGCTGTCGATAAAAAAAAATTATATGATACAAATACACATATTTCTTAATGCATAACATCAAATAAGTGTGTTCACATATAAGTTAAACATTGGGATAAAAACTGTAAATTCCTCTGCAGAAACTGAACGCTATATCTAACATTTAAGTGAATTCTCCTCTTCAGAATTTCTTATTTGTTTAATTATTTAACAAACATCCAAATGTTTTGTCTTTCGCTAAAATAGAAACGAATATAACATTATGATGCATTTTAGAAATTCATTACTTTTTTACAACAGTTATGTTATAAAATATAATTCGATATTTAAACATTGCTTATAGTTCCATATAAACTTTCACAAATAGTTCAGAAATAAGTTTTTATTTTAACTTCTTAAAACATAAGGCTGACTTTCACAGTCAGCTTACAAATAATTTCAATATTTTTTTCCATTTTTTAATATTGCAATATCATCAATCGTAATTTTACCAAATTTTATGCAGAGCATGGATCTCAAAGAGAAATATATATATTTCTGCTAGTATAGAAAACTTACTCTCTAAAAAGTTTCCTCAAAACACTAAGTTGTATTTCACAAAATAAAGTTTATGCTTGCGTTTTTTATTTTTTAAAAAAGTAGAAATCACGTTTTTATAAGGTTCGAAAAACAATGTGTTTAGTTGTTTCCTTTTAACTTTATTTTATCATAATTATTTTTGGAATAGTTGTTATAGCTAGAAGCATTTAACTTTGGGCACTTATGCTGTTATTTTCAGAAAGAACATTAGCCTTTTCAAAATTTATAGGTGGTATTTTTTGCTTAAATGCATTCCGGTTAAAAGATTGCGTTTAAAAAGCTATAATAATATATAAAAGCTATGTAAATCAATAAAACGAAATTGTTATAATAACGTTTTATAAAATTAGGCCTGCTTAGTTTTAATAATCGCTTTGTTTTATCACAGTAAAATCATAAATTGTTTACACCTGTGATGCAAGTATAATATTGAAAAAAAATCAAAAATTAATAAAAAAAACCTTGCTAATTGTCAAATCAAAACATAAATGGTTTTCTTCCATTCATAACTTGCATATATATATATATATATATATATATATATATATATATAAACTAAAAAATAAACAAATATATATATCTAAACAATAAAGAAAGAATTAAAATATTTCCTAATTTTATTGAATAATTTAATTATAATGTAACTTAAAAAAGTCGTCGAGAGAAAAATATTATTGGCAAACAATTCAAAGTAGAATATATAATAAATAAATCGAGCATTTTCAAAACAGAATAAATAATTTTGGTTCTTCCATTTATAATTGCTTGTTATTATGCGTTTTTTCTAAAGAGTTTTTGTATGAAATTACAAATGAAAAAGTTCACTGGTCCTTATTTTTTCTCCTTTTCTTTTGAGACTCATAATAATATTCAAAATAGTAATGATAATTTATTTCATTTCAGAAATTGATTAATGGAAGATTAATAGCAGTTATTTTTTTCTTTTTATAAAAGAAACTTAAAAAATAAAGCATGAAATCTTGTGTGTTTTTATTCTATAAATTAAAGAATTAGATATAAAAAAAAGTAGACATGCCATTCTTGAAGAAGCTGCCTGTTAAATTTATTTTCCTTCTCTACTGTTACGTTTTCGATTTTTTCTTATTTTTATTTCAAAGAAATATGTCGCATCATGTAAAAAAATAACCTCCAATTTTTAATATAAATATGATTTATGATGCAAAATATTTTTTAGAATATAGTTATACATAACAATAACAAATTTTTTCATAAAATGTCAATTTTAATGCTCCAGAAGAATGTCTGAAAATATAAAAATTTCCTTCGAATATTTCATATTGTTTTATAATTAATCTAAGTAATATTATTCATTAATGAATCTACATAAAAAGTTGAATATTAACATGCAAGTTAATAATTTATTAATAATTATAACGTTTTAAAGAAAGAAAAATTGATTTGTATTAAAAATTTTTTAACAGATCGAGGAAACTAAGTGATTTTGTTTTCTTTTAAACTATCCATTACAAAGATATATCATAACTAAATTATTTTAAAAATGTGAAGACATTTTTTTTATTAAAAATGCAATTTATCAAAAGACAAAAGTCTTCAAAATTAAGTCATTTGTTAAAAATTCAAACCAAAATTAATCTCATAATAACTAGAATATATAGGTTCAAAAATATTCACAAAATTGTCAATTTGAATTACTAAAGAACTGTAAAATTAGTCAAATTATAAGCAAATAAATATGAGAAGACAAATAAGTGTAAAAATGGTTTTCAATAAAAGTTGTTTTCTTTACTTAGTAAAATTAATTATTATTATTATATTTGCTCATTTTTAAGTTAAAAAATTAAAACATATAATTAAAATTCTTAAAATATTGTGGTAAATTAAAATACATTCTTAACTTTGCATCAAAAAATACTTTTTCCTCGTTTGGCTAATTTTCTTAAAAAAATTAAATACTTGTTAAGTATTTTAATTCTAATTTTACATCTGGTTATTTTAATTCTTTATTCTTTTGCATACAAATAGCACCTTCATAATTTTTTGATTCTCTTAACTACAGAAATGTTAAAGAATTATTGGTATTTTTAGCGTACTTATATTTACAGTTTAAAGTTATTTGAAGTATAATGTTAATATTTTTAATGCATATAAAAATAAAAACGATTAGCTTTACTTTAGGTATTTGTAAGTGTACTTCATTAAGTAAACAACGTTATTTCATAAAATTAATCTTTGAAAAGTTTTGTTTTGTTTGTGTTTACCAAACATTATTTTTCTTTTTCAATTGTAAAGCTCAACGTTCTGTAAGGAATTAATATGAAGCTTGTAGCGTATAACAAAATAGTTTCTACTTTGCAATCAGGACCTCCTTAATAGCTAAATCCCTCAACAAGTTGCTCCCCAACTTATGGCGCCATCTATTGTGAATACAACATTATTCACGATTTTCATTCTTTCTAAATTAAAAAATAATTATTAGGAAGAAATATCATTATTTCATTCAATTTTACATATAATTATATCGCAAAAGAAACCATTCGAAGTTAAATAAATTAAAAATATCATTAAGTGTTAAACTCGATGAATTTTTGGTACTTCATTCACAAATAAAAACTTTACAGAATTTTCTAAAAGGGAGCAGATCTTTCCAATATTTTGTATTTCTTACACAACAAAATTAATTTTAAAAAAGAAGTTATTCTTAAAACGATTTTATCTTTATTATCAATTATATTTCAATAACATTACATCAGCTTCAGAAAAGTCTACGAATTAGTTTTAGAAGAATTTTATTTTAAGGTTTCTTTAACTACATTGAGTCTTCTTTTACAACTGAAATGTTAAAAAAAACGCTTTGAACGCTTGAATTCTTATATTCTCTTACGTGGCATTCTTTTTCTCTAATATTCTATTAGTATTCATTTGCTAAAATTAGACATCTATTGCAAATATTGAGCTTTATATGTTTCCAAAATTAAGCTGAATCTTTTATTAAACCAAATAATAGTTCTTATAATTATCTTAAGCACAAGTTCTAACAAGAGATAAATGCTATTTTACTGAAATTTGTGATGAAGATAAATAAACTATATTATTAATTCTAAAGAGCAATTACTAAATCAATTTCAAAAGTGCAATACTTCAGGAAAATTACTTTCGTTTTTCCTTTGGTGTTTAATAAAAAATAATAATATATGATTGTAATTAATACAATTACTTTTCGAAATGTGAAAAAATTGGGAACATTTGTTTCAAATTAACAACGTTTCAAAGCTAAATGAGGACTTTTAGCAAAAGACCTCATAATCTGGATCTACGGTGAAGTAACAAAAAAAATTATCAAGGTTGGCAACCCAGTTTTCGAACATCGACATCACAAGACTTGTTTCCTTTCCCCCACTCAACATTATTAAGAATGATCCTAATGAAATACGAAGGGTAAAAATTTTATGTTAAACCTGAATTATTTATTCAGTTTTATTGGTTTATAATACACTTAATAGAAACATATATAAATAGATTCTTTTGCATATATTAACTAATAAAATTACATAAAGGTGAGTGACATTAAAATGAAGAAATTGAAATAAAATTAATAAAAAGCATAATAGCTATCAAAACATTGAAAATGAACTGTACACTCTAAGCTGAAATTTCTCTTCAGAAATGAACACGGCATAATATCCTCGATCATCTATTTAGTAATCATCACTTACATTAAAATACATAGTTAGAGCTTTCTTAAGTCTGTTATATGATTCTTTTGGAAGATACAGAATTTTTTTCTCAAATTAAATTTGAAAGTTTCATCAGTATATAGTTAGATAAAAGGAAAAATTTATAAAGTATTAAATTTTTAAAACACATTCATGTTTCTCCTTCGATGAAGTTCTTAAGAAATTGCTTTCTTTTTGTCTTCATTTTTAAGTGTGATATTTAGTATGGAGATAATACATTGATATTATATTTTTGATGATGGTTGATGGCTATAATATTTATGATGAAGAAATAATAATCCCATTAAATGTATGATACTAATTAACAAAGTATTTTGATGTACTATAAGCACATTTTCTGAATTTCTGAAAATTAATTTCACATTCCTAAGATAATGAATATTGATTAGATCTTAATAGAATTTCTTATTATATTATCACAGCGTATATTATTTCTTATTATATTATTCATTGCTTACTTTGGCAAAAACCATTAAAAAAACAACAACTGGGAACTATTCCTCATTTTTTTTTCTTATATGAAATTTAATTTTCTCATCACTTTTGGATTAATTACGAAATCTGTTTTCTACCAAAAGTGATTTTTTTACTGTTTCCCTAATTCTTCTATTAAATAGCTTGAAGCTAGCTTTTTGAAGCTAGTAATGAATTTTACTTTTTCCGCATATCAACTGAAGCGAAGTCAAATAAAGCAAAAAGATATTCACTTGTAAAAAATAGTTTAATTGTTTGTTTTCGAATCATAAAAGATTGCGTATAAATAATTTTCATATAAGGACCTTCATGATTACAACTGAACCAGTACATCTTTCAGGTAGCAAACATTTATATCTAAAGAATTTTTTTTTTAAGAAAATATATCAGGAAAACTTATTTTATTGTCCTGATATCGTTGATTGGATAATTTTATGCTTATCGAAACAGTGAGAATGTTTTCAAGGATTATTAAGAAATTAAGTGTATGATAGCATAACCATTTGAGTATTATACGGATACTGAATTTCTTAACATTTTGATTGATATATATTTTGTTCTCTCAGAACTTGATTAAAAGGAGATGTAGTTGTGGCCTCTTTTGTCCTCTATGTATCTAAAAATTTGAAATGTCTCATTCATCGTTACATTTAAATGTAAAGTGTATAAGAATTTTTTTTCCTTTGCTCACTTAAATTAGATACACGAGTTTCAACAGAATGGTTTTTATTGTCAATACTCTTTGCTTACTTGAAAGTGAAAGTGATTTATAAAAAAATAATTTCGATTTTTTTCCGAAGACTAATATAATCTCTCAATCAAAAAATATAGTTTCAACATGCTTTAATGATAAGCAAATCGAAAAGTTTCAAAACGCGAGAGTTAAAATTGTTTTTATTCTTAGACTTCCTTGCAGCATTTTGCTTATCTTCATTCACAGGGCAAGGAATTCTTATCAGAATCAGGACTCAAACTTATGCCTCGATTCGAATATTGCAGGGTCAGAAAACTCAAGAACTTAAATTGTAGCAAGTTCTAACACGTTTATCTGTTTCAACTAACCATTTTGGATACTTCATTGTGTATTTGATTTGTGAGCCTAGTATTGGGAATAAACAATGACAAATATTAATTAATCACTTTTATATAAGAAGTGTAGTAATTCTGAAAATATGAGATAGAGGAATTAGAGGAAGCGCTACAGAGACTGAAGGGGTATTAGCGTGATTACGGATAGGTGGTGGGTTAGCGAAATTGATATGCACACAATAATGGTGCAAGAAGCTGTTCAGTAATAATCTGAGAACTTATGTGTAATTCAGACCTGGTTAAAAAGTATTTATTCCTGAGCCGGATCCAATTTTAATGTTATTAAGATAAATAGAAATTTCAATTATAATCTTTGGTTAGGAGGCAAGATAGCAGCCACTCCTCGTTCGTAATAAATTTATGATTTGGGTTATTCTTAAATAGAAAATAAAAATATACTTTAAATGTTTCTTTGACTGAATATTTTTTATGTCTCGATAACTTAGAATTTTAGACGCAAAGAGGGGAGCCACAAAAACATGTAGATGATACACTCCAAATTATGAAATAGAGGAATTGGAGAAAAAAGCTATAGAGACTGAAGGTATGAGATGTAACCATAAAATAACGAGATTATGCTGCTACAGAAAAATTACTCATGCACCAAACACCAGAGACCGACAGCTGTTTATTATGAAGCCTTCTCTTTCGAATGCAGTACCTCATGCTTCTGTAAATAAATCCTCTTAGCCTTAACCTTCATTCCCATTAGATTTATTTTTTTGCTTCACCGGGAAAATGATAAGTGAGCAACGAATTGTCGTGAAATTTCACATGAAACTTGGAGACACCGCTACATAAATTTATAATTTGTTGAAAGAAGTGTATGATAATGAATGTTTACCGCGTGTTCGTGTTTTTGAGTGTTATAAGCTTTTTAAAGATAGCCGAGAAGACGATGAAGGTGATTTTCGCCTGGGTTGCCCTCCCCCGTCAAGAATGAGTGATGATATTGAAAAAAAATCGATAATTTAGTTCGATATTAACGTCTATTAAATATTCGTAGAATTGCTCAGACTGCAGGAATGAACAAAGAATCGCAAGGCAAATGTTTCCACCAAGGCAGTGCCCCGGCTCATTACACATTGTTTGCCAAGAGATTTCTTGTCAAGCACAGCCTCCCAGTGTTAAACCATCCTGTTTATTAGCCGGACTTTTCGCCATGGGATTTCTATTTCTTTCCTAAGGTGAAATCTTCATGGAAAGAAACAAGATTTGAGTCCTTTGAAACTGGAAAGAAAAAAGCGGAGCGCGTCCTAAAGGATCTAACAGAAGACTTCCAGAACTGTTTAAACAATGAAAAAATCGCATGGAGAATTGTAGGGATAGAGAAGGGGGATGTATATTGAAGTTGATAATACGTAATTATGTATGACATCAAAATAAAATGTTTTTACAGCGTCAGTCTCGTTATTTAATTGCCATACATCGTATATTAGTGTGATTAAGGATAGATGGAAGGTTAGCGAGATCAATGTGCACACGATAATGTTTCAAAAAGATCTCAGACTCAGACCCAGTTAAACAAGTATTTATTCCTGAGTCGAAACCAGTTTTTCTGTTATTAAGATAAACATAAATTTCATTTATAATATTTAGTTAGGACGCTGCTCCACCTCCGTAATAAGATCTTGTTTTGGATTATTCTTAAATAAAATAAAAAAATATACTTTAAAGGTTTCTATGAATGGACGAACTATTTTTTGACAAATTTATCATTGTGCCTCATTAACGCAAGATTTTAATTCCGAAGCAGAGAAGTCTCAAAAACATGGAATATCGTAAACCAAATTAGTGAAACAATTTGACTTGAAAACGACTTGAAAAGGTTCTGCAATTTTAAAAGTATAAATCTAAATCTAAATTGTCCATCCATTTATATGAGTAAAATTATAGGTAAGAAGAACTGTTTTATTATGACTAGTAATATTCTGCGTTTTTTTATGGATACTGCTTAAAAATTTCTCTCAACAATCGTTTTTTAAAATTGTTTGCACTTTAATGAATTAGGAAATTAAACACACATTTCATTTCATGTTTATTTTAATAACACAATTTTTACACTAAAATTCTTCAGATTATAGTATCAACATATTTGATCGAAAATCTATTAATCAACTTAATTTTGGGGAAACAACTTTACTCTCAATATTTTTAAAATTACGCTGATTTTATTTTCAAGATAAAAAAAAACCTGGTTTCTAGAATTGTGTATTAATCTCAGTAATAGTTAAAATTTCATACTGTCATATAATGATATTTTATAAGATCAAAAATTATGCCTTACTCTTATAATCTTTTGTATAATTATCAGTCAAATTTCTTGCATTTTAAGCTACAGTAACTAGAATGTTGAAGTGAGATTTGTAGAAATTTATATCATATTGTAATGGGACCAACTTCCTGCTATGAAATCATGCCGTCTAATTTTTACACGTTAATAATTTGGACAAAATATAGAAGTGAGGTGACTTGTGCAATTTCTTTATATAGACTTTTAGCCTCCATGTTAGAAGCAGGTGAGCATAATTTTCGTTTCTTTATAATAAATGTTAAGTTTATTGTTTTGTTGAGTTTGTTTAGTTAAATTCTTATGAGCTCTTCCTGATCGAAAAATAAATAATTATTTTTGTATTAAATTAGCCCACACGCCAAAATATTCTTATAAAAATATTAGAAAATGAGTTTTTTGGACGATGTAGAAGAAGATGAAATATGATTTGGAGTATTAATTATCTCTTAGGATTTTAAATTCAATTTCTATTTTCAAAAACTATTGTTATTTCTTATGTTTACAATGGGGCATTTCGAATTTCTTTCATACTGTCTATAATGAAATTTTTATTTGTTCCATTTTTCTACAGACAAAAGTAATATTGCTTACATTCGTCAAAGACAAATGTTTCTAGTGGTTGTTGTTAGACATCCTAATAGAGGCAAAGGATTAAGATTTATTTTTTAAAAAAATAAACAAGACTTAAGCTTGCTTACTCTGCAAAGCCTTTCATATTTTTCAAGGAAGGAACTTTTTGTTAATAACAGTCATTTTTATGTCTAAGAATCTAATAAATTTTTATCATCGAATTTTTTTTCACCTCTCGAATCGCATGTAATATTTCACTCACCTTCTCTTAACTGTTAAAAATAATATAAAATAGCAATAAAATGTTTTAAATGAGTTTGCTTTTTCAGGTCAACTTTTGATGGGTGATTCGTCTCACTTGATTTGGGCATTAAAAACTTGTACCTTTGTGTTTTTATTTAATCAATTGCTGTAAAATACTTGAAACTTTTTTTCCCTTTACGCTTAAGTATACCATACTTTACGGAAATAAGTGTAATAAGGTAAGTAATATAAGAGTAAGTAAAGTGAGTGAAGTGTAAGTGTAAGGGTAAACTAATTGTATACATTACATTTCTTATCATGTAAAAACGACCTGTAATCTGTTTTTTTTAATTATTATACATCAAATAAAATTGTCTATCCCCTCCTTAAAAAAGAAATTCATCTTTTTTAACTTTGCACTTTAGTTTTTTTTTTCTTACAAACTACAAGGAACCCTGTAAGAAGTAAAGGAAAGAAATATTTGAATGAATCATGAGTCATTTTGACTATTTATCTATTTCATAGATATGAGATTAAATTTTTTTTTATCTAAGTACTTATGCAGGATTAAATCGAAATCCCATTATAGTAATAAGGCAAGATTTTGCAAAAGCTCTTATTTATTATTTCTCATTTTATTTCGATGTAAGAAATCCACTATGTATGATAACTCATTCCTCTTTTACTAAGATGGAAATATTAGTTTTTGCAAGGTTCCTATAGTTTTCATTCTAAGCCTTAAAACTGTGAAAATTATAACTTGTTTTATGGGATACTTTATTTTTTTCTGAGATATTCAAGAAATATTCATTATACACTTAATAAATTCATAATATTTATAATTGACATTAGGTAAAGGAAAATATGTAATGTATAATAAAACGAAATATTCTATTAAATGAAATTTAACTCTCTTATGGGACACATTTTATATGATTTTTATCCAATTCTGATTATCTATGCTATAGATGAGTGAAGAGAATTAGTTCTGATTCACTTTCTAAGGATAATTACTTGCATATATGTTTACAACAAATAAAGGGTTTCATAAATCTTACGTATAACTCAATAATAAAACTTTATACAAAAGCACAGAAATTTATCAATAATATAAATATCTGGAAAAGATGTTAATATTGTGTCTGAAATATGGAATAGTTGATGCATTGAAAACTTAATTATTCGTTTATTTTAAACACATCTGATATTTCTTAGTGGATATTTCTGATATTTCTTAGTATTTATTTGCTATATTCCCTTTTAATTCTTATGATTAGATGTTTAAACGTCGATCAACTTAACGTCTTCCCTTAAAACCTGCGGGGAAGTATTTAGAGGAAAAATAACACAAAAAGAATTATTCAGCGCTTAAATCACAAATCCATGAAGATTAACTTAACTTTCATAGTTGAAATATTTTTTAGACAGCGGTAGCTAAGTAATCAGGATCACGAGCTCGAAACCGACGTTGTTTCCTTCACTTAGGGAGTTCGAATTCTGATTCCACTTAAACCCACCGAGTAACGTAGTGATACACTTTAGGCTCTTAGTCCTCACATTGGCGTTATGTGGAAGTTTAGAGCGTGGGATGTCAGCTATGATTTCATCTTCGTCCCGCGTCTGTGGCTCAAATTAACAAGGTCCATCGTTAATAGTTCTCGTGCTACTTTTTAACGTTAAAAAAGCAATCAATCTGAAGAATTTTAAGAAAAACCCTCTTTGATAACAGCATTAAATTAATCCTTTAGTGTGTATTAAGAAAAACTAATTTAGGATAATATAAATTCCTTTTTTATTTTGTTTACTGCGAATAAATTCATTTCGATAATCAAATACTTTGAAAGTCTTTGCATATCTTAGAACTATGTATTAGAATTATTACATGAATGGTTTTCAGCAATGGTCACTCTAGAACAATGTAACATACATCAGTAATGCACAATATAATGAAAACTCTAGTAATGAGGTTTGCTTATAAACGTAAGCTGGATATCAAGTCTGGCCTAAGTAGCTTTACATCATTGCAATTCACTTTAAAACGTTTTGACCAATTTTAGTTAATGGTAAGGTATCCCGTATTATTCCACATGGTTAGATGAATGTTATTATGTGTGTGCTTGTAGTCAGCCACATAACTTGACTGGTACATCATTCACCATGAATACAGAGACCTTAACCTCTTGGATATAGAGACCTCAGTAATTGGATTGAGAATCAGTGTGAAGAGAATTATCAAATGAAGAATATATGCTCTATCCATTACGTCAACTTTTCATGTCATTAACATTATGATATTATCTATCTTGCTTCTGATTCATCATATCAAAATCATAAAAAATTTTCATCCCTTATTTGAGTTTACGCCATGAAACCAATTAAATTAATATAATTCTAATTTGTTTATATTATTACATTTGCATTTTCACGTGATTAACACGCAGAAAAAATTAGAAACTGTTGATATTTTTCTGTGGATGTAAATTTTTTGAATAATAATATAATATATAAGTTGAAAAATTCATTTTTGAAAATCAATTTAAATTCTTTTTCCTAAAGCTAAAGATCAATCACAAAATTGCAATATAATATAACATGATTCTATGGAAAATATAATGACGTATTACTTACTATTCGTCAAAAAAATAATAAATTTCCAGTCTTTCTGATTTAAAATGTAAAAGACAGCTGAAACATTTTCATTCATTCTAAGAACTCTGGAAAGAGACCGTTGTAAATGTAGAGAAAAACAAGATTTTTAAAGTAAATTTAGCAATGTAAATTTTTTTCTGATGTGACTAAGTTTTTATAAATCGTTTCCTAGATCAATACAACTAATTCTTGGAATTCTTCATAAATATAAAAAGACAATTCTAAGAAAAAGAATATATATATATATGTATGGGCTTTCGAATCTTTTTTGGAAAAGATTTAAACTCTTTGAACTTTTCTTATAATCTCTTTTCACTCAGCGTTTCTTGAAGGTGAACGTTTCGTAGAAAAACACATCATACCATTTCAATTCTCAAAATTCCCATTCCTACATAAAAAAAAAAATCTTTTGTACTTAACTACTCGCATGTTCTTTCAAACGTTAAAAAGTCATGTTACAGACCAGTCATTCAATGATTCGACTTTCTTTAAAAAAATCTAGACAAACTTTAAAAATGGATGACAGAACGGTTTTATCACGTTTTTAACTTCTTGGAAGTGAATGGTAATATTCATTTCCAATCAAATGAAATGTATGTGTAAGTAACATTGTGAAAAATACTTTGATTTTATTTTTCTATTGAGAGGAATTTAAAGAGCTGAAAATGTTTTTAAAATGTTGACTGTCAATTTTTTCCTACAAAATCCGCCTTTTTGAAGATTAACTTTCATAGCTTTAAGGAGACACTTCTCTAAACAAAAATCTAAATTTACTAAGAAAGCTCTGACATTGAAAAAAATACAATAAGCTGTTCTCTATCATTAGAAACAAAAAATATTCAGGTCTTTCATTATTTTAGCCCTCTAGAATCATTTTTTTCTTTTAACTTTGAGCTTTTCAATGGCATTACTCTTTATGATTACAATCATTTTTATCCAAATGATTATTGTAATTCAAAGTTCTTATTCGATTCAAATTTGCTTATAAGCCACAGAAATTTAAAACTTTTTTCCTTATTGTACTAAAAGATCAAACAGAGGTTTGAATTTCTTTTAGAATTTATTTATTTTAGAATTTCACAACTAAAAGGGTATTTGAAGAGCTATTTTTCAATAAAAAAATTGCATTTCAAAGTTGATTTTTTCCCTTCTCTATTAATGTTTCAGTTCAAATACCACTGCATAATTTTTTTATTTTACCTTAAATATAAATATTTTTTTTAAAAACATTGCTTTATGTTTAAAATCACAAGAAACAGTTTAAATTTATATGAAAAAAGATAGCGAAATATTTTTGTAACTCCCAAAGAAATGATTTTTCAAAGTGTGCAGTGTATGATATGAAAAAATGTTCATAAAATTTATTTATGCTGGATTTTAATGAAAGCCCAACATAAATGAGGAATTTAATCATTTTTATTTATGTTCCTCGTTTAAATTATGGTACTTATTTAAAACATTTTTTTATTTTTCATTTATACTTTTTTTGAAAAGTAAGATTCGTAGTCTTTTTATTACTATAATTCAAAATTTGACAGATGATTTATTTAATTAATAAAAAGAGAGAATCTTATGACTCTTTAATCGTGAAATTCCTGCTTCGAGTTGCAAGGGCTTTAAGTAAATAAATACTACAGATCTGGAGGAATCTTTGGCCAACTCAAGAATAATGTTTTTAGCTTTACTCCATAAAATGTATTCATAGGTGCTTGATCTTTCAATATTCATAATACATTATGATTCACATTTCTCCTTAAAATTGTATCCATCTGCTATGATACGAAAATTTAGATGGTTGGTCTCCCACTCCACACAATGCGCACTAGGGTTTTATGTGGGAGAGCATCCTGCATTATAATTCAAACTGTACCACTGTTTTCGGGGGTACATCATTTTTGATCAATGCATTGATGTCCTTGCTGGATGAACCCTGCCCCTCAACTTCCTATCACTATCACTCTCGCCCATTCATTCAGTCATTCAACGCTTTGTACGCACTAAAAAAATTCTTAGAAACTTTGAAAAAATTAAAATTTATATATTTTTTTAAAAAACCACAAGGTTGTATGGTAAATATTATTGTTTATCTTCATCTTTCGATCTATAATTACTCTGCAAAGACATTATTTTCTTATTTAATTTACTAAACGAATGCGTATTAAACAGTAGTTTACATACTTGTTAAAAATATGCACCCTATTGTTTGAACTGCATTGGTTAAATAGAAAAAAACTAACAATATGAAATCACAACAGAAAGAATAAAAATCAAACTTATTTGAAACATGAGACAAAATATATGAATTTCTTCAAATGAACTATAATTGATTTTCAAAATTCGAGTCAGCACTGTTTCATTGCAGGGAAATATGTAGCATTCGGTTTGAAAATTCTACTGATATGTTAAAAGTTACTATTATGTAAAACTTTCAAACCATTTAATGCTTAGATTTATTAAAAAGGAAATTGTTCGGTTGAAGTACGCTTTAAAATATTTCTGAAAGTAAAAAAAAGAGCAAAAGCTCGTGAATATTTTAACAGTCTTAATCAAAAGGATGTTATTCTGCAATGGATCGCAATTAAATATCTTATCCTCAAGAAAATTCTTTCCAATAATATCAAAAAAATTACGTATTTATCGTATCCAAACATAAGCAAATTACATCTAGAAAAATATGTGACAAAAATATTCAAGAGGGAAAGAATCTTTACTTCTAAACACAAAAGAATGTCAAATCGTGAGTCCTCGTTTTGTGCAATAAAATGTTCTTAACAATTGACTAAAACACGCACATTCAGAAGCAAAATTCAATTACATTTTTCACTACTGTTTAAAAGGAAATGAAGAAAGTAAATCAAGACCTTAACAGGATTCTACAATAACCCACAAAATCTAAACAAAGTAGAAAATTTTCTCTGAAGTCTAGATTTAAATCGAAAGGCAGCTATATAGAAGGATGATTTCCTTGATAAAAACTAACGTTGCTCTAGAATTATAGGGCAGCAATCGGGGATGGATATCGTAATTTTTTATCACATCAGGTTATTTAAGATAGAATCTCGCATTATAAAATTCCCACCTCACCGCCTGAGAACATCAAAGTTCAATTCCATTTAGAGTGTAACAGATTTCGTTATTTCCCACGACCGAAATTAGGAATCAGATATACGACTCGACGTGAACTTCAAAGGTTATGAAGAGTTATCAATACATTAACTATTGAATTACTACCCTCAATAGTTAATGTATTGAGAAATTCATAATATTACTTCTCTTAGACTAGAACGAATGGGGAAGAGGTAATATGTGAAAGTATTGAAGAATTCGCTATAAGTATCTAGAATGATGATCATTAGGATATTGAGATGGCTTTCATAATGCTGGAGTTGTTATACTAAGCAATGTTTTACGAAAATTAATTTATGATTTTCCTTCTAAACTGAACTTCAAAATTTAACAAAGGCATCATAATTTTTTTTCCTATCTTAGATTTATTGATTAGATTAAAGATGTAGCAATTTTTATAATGAAAAGTGTTCATCCTAAATTTTGGTTCTTATTTTACTCCTAGCTTACGTAGATTAGTGAGCAACTGTTAAAAATAGTTGCTCACTAATGTACGTACTTCCGAACAATGATGACATGAACAAAGAAAGATTACGCAGCAAAGGATATTTATTTTGAGGCAGACATGATTTATAAAAGTACAATATAAAGACTTCATGAAAGTTTTCTCTTTAAATTGGAGTCAGATTGTATCTCTATCAATTCCATCTGAAACTTTACTAGTAGCATATCTATAACAGTCGTAAACGGAGTTGCAAAAAGATTTGTTTATTTTTTCGAAAATCTTAAAATCTCTTCAAATTCTTGTATCAAATGATACAGTAGGACTGCGTATTTTTTTTCTGTTTTTAGGATTATGTTTGGTCAATTTGTTAAATTATAAAAAAAAGCATTTATTTGTGGGTTTGACATAATTTCAATTTTATTTGGATAGCTTATGATTTGAAATTTCTTACTAAAAGGTTAAGTTTTACCTTGAAGACGCATGTTTAAGCTATATAAATAAGAGGTAAGAAAAACATATGTTACTTAGCTAGTAGTTCAATGCAATATCATGGATTCCTGATTGGTTTTAAGAATTTTCATATTGTTCAGAGACAACGGAAGGGAGGGGAATTGATTTAAAAGAGACAATTTGACAAAATGAATCTTGAATTAATTTTATGGAGTTATATATTCTTGCAGACAGAAGGTATTGATATTTCTTTTAAGACTCATTTCCTACTTGGGCCATGTGGCAGCGGTAACCTAGTGGTCATGGTCCCGGACTCGTGGTAGGGGATTTTCGTCGAGTCGTAGGTTCGAGCCTTGGTGCCACTAAAGACCCGTCGTGTTGCCGGAGCTGATACACTTTAAATCTGCCGATATTCAAAGTCCTCCCGTTTGCATTGTGTGGAAGTTAGATGAGGGGATGCCAGAGCTCAAGTGTCATCCTTGTAACTTGACCGAGGTCCAAAATTAGGAGATCCGCCACCAATAGCGCTCGTGTTGCTTCAAGAGCGACATTAATATATATATATATATATATATAAAACCAAATTAAATCAAAATCAAACTTTCTTGGACAGCACTGATATGTGCTTCAGGCCTATGGATTGTACATCCCTGATATAAATTTCATTTAACCATTATATAGATTTAACAAATTTCTAAGTTTATTAATTTTTATTATAGTTAATCAATTTAATTTACACATTCAGGTGTTGTGTTAGTCTACTATTATATGATAACTGTATGGAATGACACTTAATATAGAAAATACATAAATTTTTAAGGAAATTTAAGTTTGTAGCTACAAATAAATGCAATGAAATGAATAGATAACTATAAAATGAATCCTTGAAATCAAATATTCTGAAAGAAACTATAATGTATATGAATAAGGAGAGTACCATACAGAACTCTAGTATCAAATAATATTTGTTAAGAATCCTTTGTGATTCAGCAATTGCTTTTTTAAATCTATAGATATACATTTTAATCATTTCTTTCATTTATTACATCCGTACACATGAATTTTGAAACTCGATAGTATCTAAACATCATGTCATCATATTGTCTTAAAAAAGCAATACTTCCTTAAAGACTATACAGAGTCAAAGCCATTTTTACAGTTGATTAACTTGAATAGTGATTAAGGAGCAAAGTATTTTATACTTGAATTGTTATGTAATTTTCCAATGTCTCTGATATAAAACAGTCATCCTACTCAAAGGTGACATCTTGTTAATAAATAAATAATATTCACTACTTCATTTTACCAACGTAATTATGTTGTATGAAACTCAAAGAGAATTGTTTAATTTATTTACCATATACTGGAATGATATTTTATTGTTCATTTGATTTGTCATCTAAAAGTTATTTCAATTACTAGGTAACTAAATTTCAATTTATGTTCAAGCGCAGACAAAATATATAAACTAATCAATAATATCCAGAATAACTTTTATCATTCCTCAAATAAGGCGGATGCTCTTCACAGTTGAGTCCCAATCCACGAGTACTGAAAACTTCCTTAACTTATCAAAGGAAGCGCTTACCGAAATACGATCCGAGTAGATCATTCAATTATTCCGACAGAGTTCCGAGTCCATATTTCGCCAAGTCCACTATACACGTTAGAAGATTACCGCGCATATCGCACCAATACACTCTCTTATTACCGTAACCTTCTTATTCAATTCTCTGTCGCTTTAGTACTACAAGATTATCTCCATATCTCCATTCATTACACTAGTTTGCTTCATCGCATGTCATTTGATAAGGAAAATGATAGTACCTTAAATATAAACTCAGAAAGAAACTCTAGATGTTAGGGAAAATTTACGAATAGTTTCAGAAACAGGAAGGAATACTATATATATATATATATATATAAAATCGAGTAGAACCCCAAATCCTTAAAAGAAGTATTCTTTACATTTCATCTTATATATAGCACATAATATAACCAATATAACTATTCATTTGACCAATTTAACCACCTAACAGTATCTATATACTCATTCTTCGAAGTTTTAATAAAAGTGATAACTCAAATGACTTCAGAAAATTTATCTATTTATCTAACACGCACACTTATAGAAATGTTTAAATAATTTTAATACTAATTTATACTGTTTTTTTTTTTTTTTTTTTTTTTTTTAAAAAAAAAAGATTTGTATTTACCGTGTATTTCCATGTATAATCTGAGAATTTTTGGAACTTTTTTTATGCTAAATTACGAGGGTTGGCTTGTATATGGATCCATGAATTCGCAAAAAATGTTAGTACTTTTCCGTTAGCTATACTAAATGATGAATTGCCAAATGTAGAAGGTTTCTTTTCTAAATTAATACTTCTTAAGTTTATGAGGAAAAAAGTTCTTAATGAAATGATCATTCGTTTTATGAAAAATAGTCCTTTGATTTTCGTATATGTTTGCATTACTGGCTTGCTGAGTCGTAGCCCAAACGATAAATCTGATGTTGGCGAAATATTCACCCGGCTAATGGAAAAGTACCAAAATGTACACTATAAATACAGAATACTGTATATAATGCACATTTAAAAATAACAATGGAAGATATGAATAGTACATGAATTCTTTGACTTATATTTTGGATGTTTTGAAAGCAACCTTTATGAAAAACAGAAAAGGCTCATGAATAGTTCAAAGTCTGTACCACAATTCAAGAGAGAGAATCCAAATCATTCATCAAATTTACATTCACTCTTTGGAATGTCTGGTTGCATACCATCATCACTTTAGTACTTTGAATATACTAAAATTTATGTCCCCTTCATACACAAAATCGTCTTCACTGTCATCCATGCAGTTGCTTATGCAGCACTTTTTTATAAGCTCGAATAACTACTTCGGCTTACATAAGGGATTTGAATTTTGAAAAGATTTTAGGGAAAAAAAACCCTCTCAACTTAGATACGGATGGGCGTACATTAGGAAATAAACGGCACTTGTGAAATGCATACTGCTTTTTGTGACTTGATTCTTGTTCAATAAATTGTATCTGGCAAGGTTGGTACCGATTTGCTTTCTCCTCAACGTGCAGGAGTGCTATCTTTCAGGGAAGAACGGTTTAGTGACACTAAACCCTTATTGGGAGTGCTTGGTCTTTTTATGCTAGTCATACAAATTAAATAGTAATAGTAATATCAATAAAACTAACATAGCATTAAAATTAAACTAGATAAATTCAACGGCTGTATTTTCTATTAAATTATATTGGAGTTCATTTATATATTTCTTTTTTAAACTGGATTCCACGCTCATAATGTTTTAGGGAACACATTTCAAGCAATTATTTTCAAAAGATTTTCCTTCTTAAAGAATTTGAAGTAATCTCTGGAGTTTCTCGAAACTTCAAAAATATTTTTATTTTATAGAAACTACTATGAGATTAAAAAAAAAAAAAAAAAAATTCTTGTATTTTGGAAACTATGTCCAAATTATTTGTGCAATATGATGATAATTTTTTTCCCACTTAATTTGAAAAAAGTATATATTTAAATAGGGAAACTAAATTTTCCGTATAATTAACTTACGGAAGAAAAAAAATCATTGCGTTTAAAAAAATATATTATAACAACTGAATTTTCACACTTTTGTATTGAGCATCTTAATAAGTAAGCATAATTTATATTGAATATATTAATCGTGTATATATAAATAAGTGTATACAAAAAGATGGACATTTCTTGCCAAAGAATAACGTTTCAGAATATTTTTTTATTAATAAGATGAATTCGGCTTATAAGAAAAGTTTTTTTTTTAATTCTTAGTGATGAAATTTCCAACTTAACATAATTAACACGCTAGTACATTGTACTTTTAACAACAGTTTTGGTGGTTAAAACAATCACTGTTATGAAATAATTTTACTACAATGTCATATCTAGATAGGTTTTTGTGTATAATTAAAAAAAACGAATTGAGAAACATGCTAAGTATGAAAATATACGTTTTACATCTTATGTGTCCCTCAACATTTAGAAGCATTTGTCTGGAAATTTATGTACAAAAATGTCTTGATAATAAACAATACTGTTCCAACTGCTTCAAATTCGTTTCGTTGGGAGTACGAGACATAATTATTCAATAATGATCTACCCAAATCTTTAATCTGTTAATTCAAATATTTTATAATAAGTAATTAAAATAAATTAAATATATGGAGTGGTTAATTTAACATTTGTCCTCATAAATAATTCTGATAAAAATTAATATTTCTTATCTTACAGACCCAAAACAATAAACTTCCCCAAACTAGATCTGATTCAGTTATACATGTTCAATATACCATCTTACAGTCGCTAAAACCTTTTTGGGAAGTTCCTATGACTCCCTCAAATTCTTATATTTCATTATATTCCTTATCACTACTCTTCAAATTAGTATGACTCATTTACATATATCACGCTTCTTTCACAAGGCGAGTTGTCAAATCAAACATCGTAGTGAAACAACCTCAGAGGCACCATGAAAAACATTTTCGTTTAAGTTTCTGTCAAAAAATATATAGCCGAAGTAGCCGAATGGTCATTGTTGAGGACTCGTAGCTGACGTTGCTTTCGTCGAGTTCAGGGTTCGATCTCTGATGCCATTAAAGAAACGCCGTGTAGCAGGGATGATGCACGTTAAATCTGGTCGAGGTTTCAAGTACTCTTGTCGAATTAATGTGGAAGACTGCAGAGGCAGATATAAGCACAACATCGTTCTCGTTATTTGATTGAGGCCTAAAATTAGTAGATCCGTCATCAATAGATTTCATGTTACTTCTCAGTACAATGTTAATAAATAATCATAATCACAATCTAAAAAGTGATTCGTTTGTTAACATTGTTTATCAAAAATCTTAAGCTTTTAAAGAATACGTGTGTGAAAAATTGTTATCGTCCAAAATAATCACACAGTTTCAACGAGAAAATAATTTGAAATTTCGAAAAATTATTATTTCATACATTTAATGCTGATGTACAGCTAAAATGAAATTTGACGTCAGGCTGTTCCAGGAATTGAAACAAAAATGTTTGGCAACCCAAATGCGTTACATATTTCTTTCTATAGATATCAATCATATAATACTCCGTTAATTGTTTACACTCAAACCTAGCATCAAGTACTTACATCCTCTGTTTTAATACTTTTTAATTTTTATAATACTTTCAATAAAAGTAATAGAAATGTTTTTACTACATACAGGTTACCCATTTTAAGAGGTAAAGCAAAATTTTAAGAAATCGAGTTTTCAATACATAAGAAAATAAAATAGAATTTAATTACTAAAAGCAGTTTAAAGCTTTTTGATATGATTAATCCCGTATGGCTTAAATTGAATGCGTGTGTCATAATCTATATTTGTTTTCATAAATTTTTTATCATTTAATTTAAACAAAATTAAAGAATAATATATATTTATTTATTTGCTTTAAGAATTAGTACATCTTATAATGCGTCTAAGTAGAGAAACTGGAAAGAAAACATATAAATTAAATATTTTAAACTCACTTTTAGTTTTTAAAACTTGTCCTGATGATAAATTTACGAAAATAACTTGTTATTTTGTCAATTCATTTTTTCAAATATTACTTTATAACCTGTTTTACTAAAATAAACCATCAAATAATGGCTCAGATTTTAAAAATTTTGCTCTGTCTTACGTCAAAATAAATGTAAAACACCATATAAAATGCTACCATTTTCCATTACTAAAAATTGTTTTCAAAATGTAACTGCTTCGAAAAAATAAAGAAAGAAATGATTGCTTCGAAGCTATTCTGACTTTAAAAAGCACTCTGCAGTTTTCAGAAAAGATTTGTCAGTATTGCATGATGTATTTTTTAACTACTGAATACATTAGTTTAAACAGATGAAATACTAAGGCTTAGTTGTCAGTGGACTTACAAAAGCATACTTTAATAAACTTTTAGCATAAAAATGTCCGCTCAGAGCTAGCCTAACCACGATATTTGTATTTTAAAATTTCCATTAATGCATTGTTTACTCGAAATAACGCATTTTTTTGTTCTTTGCTTTTAGCTTCAATCATGAAAGCCAGTTATTTTACTATTTTCTTGAACATGAAAAAAGAATAAAGGAATTTTTGGTTCATTACGCTTTTAATGCTGATTTATAATTGACGTTCTTCATTTACGCAATATTTGAAATGCTAAGAATTCCTTATTTGTTCAGCTAGTCTTAAGCTAATTTGCTTATTTAAAAAATGTATCTTATTTTCCTAGTTATTTGTATCTTGGTTTTTAGAAAATACAGAAAAATCAAGAAAATTTTGAATGTGAAATTTCCATCTGTTATAATTTATCGAAATTTGGCAAAAACACTAATCAAACAGTATTTTATATAATTTAGGCTCAAATGAAAAACATTAGGCTTGTTAGATAATACACAAAATCAAAATGTACAAAAAAGTACCCTAGTTCAATGTAGGATCAGTTTCAATATGGATAATAATCACTTCTAGCAGCTATACAGACAAGATCGCTATGCTCTATACTCTAAATAATGATGTTTATTAATTCACTTGGAGGCAAAGCGCATTAATTTCTGAGAGCAGTTCGACGTCCGTAAGACGTTGTATGGGAAGAATTAAATGCAGTTATATGTCCCCCCTGAGCATCCTAAACATGCTCAAACAAACTGAAGTCCCGAGAAGAAACTGATCAACCCACATGATAGTCCCTTCACTAAAGTAGTTGTCTACCAACTGAGCACTGTGGGACTTAACATTATCACTTTTTAGAATGAGGAATTTACGCACTGTATCTGTGTAAGGACGAACCATGGGATCAAAATTGTTGTCGCTATATAACTGAGTGTTTATGGTACCCTTGATATTTATACATGTCAGTGTGGCCATCCAAAGTCGTCCATATACATAAATTGGATCAAACAAAAGTGTCTCTTTCATGGATATGACCTAAATAATGGTGGATTCTCGGATCCCACCAATTTTCTTGAGTCACTTTGAAAATGAAATCTTGACTCATCTAATGAGAACATAGGCTTTTATTGAAATGCAGTCAAATTGACACATGTATCCGTTTATACATTACATTTCGAAAGCGTAAGTACACATGAAGCACAAATAATTCTAGAAATCTTAAACACAACCAATCTCCTTGAAGCCATCTGCGTGTGGTTGATCTGAATATCGGACTTCCATTGGCTGTTATTAGAGAAAATGTGGGATGTGTAGGTATAGTGGTGCTGCGTCTCCTCTCAGTTATCTACAAATAGCAGATGTATCTGATATCCATTGGCTGTACCTTTTGGAAGTTGGTTCTGTTCTTCGAAATGCAGTTCTCTATCCATGAATTGCAGAAGAGGTTTCATTCAACCATCATGCTACATGCAATTGACCCTAGCTAACTTCTATTATAATTATTTTATTTTCAAGCAGTTAATAGTAATTCCTTAAATGAACACTGACAAATATTCATATTTAAAAATGGTTATCTTTAATGTTTACTATAGAATTCTTAGATTTGTAGAAACTTTATGCTTTTTTGAAGCTTTTGTCAGCCACCCATCCAATAACGTTATATGATAGCAACTCCTTTAATTTGCATATCTTATAATAACATATCTCTCTCTTTAGCGGTGTAATCTCACTTTTTCTGACTTCTGTTCAATTTCTGGAATTCATGGCATATTACGATGTTGGAAAAAATTTAACTACCCGAAAATTTAATAAAAATATTTCAGCCCAAATTTCATTTTTTATTGTTGATTCAAAACAATAAATTTTCGATTTCTCATTAAAAAGGATGTTACTGGTAACTCTACTTTTATCACAAAATTTTTTCGTTCTAATGTTTTCATTAAAGTTTAAAATATTAACTTAAAAATTTATTAAATGTATCCTGAAAATCGAATTACTTCTAGTATCATATACTTCATTTTCAAAACTTACATCCCAATTATCTAATTTAAATTAACTACCTCAACATCATATAACAATTTGATGAATTATATATTTATTACAAAAATAAGTAAAAGTTTTATTGAATTACCTTTTGATATTTAATGGCTAATGAATGCAAAGGTTCAAGTTCTTAGAATTTAAAAACTATCAGAGTTCTTCAAGAATATAGCAAACTTTATCTAATTGATTAATGATCCTTTCTCTTAGAAGATTTAAAATATATAAATTTTCCCTTTAAAGTAAGAGAACCAAATATCTCAATATTTTATCGAAGTATTCTGGTAAAAGAGTTAAAGTATAATCTTATATGTTAGTTTTTAATCTGAAACTTCCGGGATCTATTGAAAAAGGCTTAAAGTGAAAGATTATTGAATGCCATGAAATAAAACAAAAAAGAATTTCAAGTTTTATTTTGCTTCAAAATGTTTATTTAAAACAGAATCTAATTTCTTTATTCACATTTTGTTATTTGAAAAAAATACGATATTGGATATGAAAATGAATCTCAAAAATATATTGAAGAATATGGTTTTAAACATTAGGAAAGACTTTAAAACAATCTGATAGTTCAGAAAATATTTTTCACTTATACCTTTGATCATTGTTGCATATAGCATTATATATAAATGATTTTTGAATAGTTAGGAATCTTTATAAATGAAACTGATAGAGTTACTTTCAATTACCAAATGAGTTAATGAATACATCGTATTCATTGAGTTTATTTTTTTATATTTAGATAGAATTAAAGTTGAAAAAAATCTCTGAATTGGTGAATATTTGAAATTTTCATTAATAATTTAAAAACAAAAAAGAATGAATTATTTCCATTTTAAACTAATTAAAATTAACATTTTCGAAAGAAAAAAATTGATTTTAATTTCCAAATCATTTTAATGAAAAGTCTTTTATTTGTATTGAGAATTATTCGTTTCGTTTGAAATCATCATGAACATTTGCAAATTCCAGTGACTGATTTCCTTTTTCTATATCATTAAATTATTTGAATCTTGATCTTAAAGGAATTTTGCTAAATTACAGTAAAGTATAATGACTTCAGAGATCAATTTGAGTACGTTCAAGAAAAATGATGAGCTAATACTTTTCTACAATGAATACAAGTGCCTTATTTTATATTTGAGCCTTACAAATTTTCTAATAAGGTCCCTTGATAACAAAAAAGGCAGAGTTTATCAAAATAGCAAAGGAATTATTTCATTCTTTTTAAGCTGATCAAATTTGTTCTAACAGTTGAAATAATTTCAATACGTACACATGCAAATATTAATAACCTTTACATATGAATAAGTACGAAAAAGGGTGATTTATTTTCAGAGATTAAAATATGCTTTTCTCTGTAAAAGGGATTAGAAAATTTTTGAAATATCTTCGGTTGAAATACACAACTACATTCCAGCATTTATCAACGGCAATATTTGTTTCGGGGTTGTTCATTTTGTAATCGAATTGAAAGTCTTTACTGATTGACAAGAGATGTGTCGTAAGATTCTGAAGATATATTTGTTAGTAAATGTCTTGGTTTTATAAGGCGACATTACAAATATGAATAGTTAAATTACAAAGAAAATGCATAAACATGTCTGATTTCAGCTGCAGTTCTTATCTCATTTTATATCCATATCAGAATAGAGAGATAATGTAAAAAGAATAATTTTCAATCGAATTATTGAGGTAATACTGTGTCTTTTATTAAAATTCATGAACTAAGTTATAATAATTATATCTAACCTAAAGAAAGATATTAGGAGGATTGATATCTTACATGGCAGCCAAAAAAACTAAAGAATAAGTATCGTAAGTCTTTAGTAAAATTTTGTGAAGATAGAGGTGTAATTAGTTTTCAATTTGTTTTTAAATTCATAACTGCATACTCTTTAGCATGACAATTTTATACCATCACGTAAAAATATTTCTCACTTCTAGTTCTTTTAAACATTGACAAATAGACTAATTGTAATGCTATTCTTGTAAGTAATAATAATAAATAAATCTCACCCAATCTCACACCTTAAAATAAAAATAAAAACCTCACACATATTTGAATCATCAACTATTTGTATGAGAAAGTCAATCAAGGTCATTTTTAAATATACGACTAAACTGACACGTTGTAGTATCATTAAGCATCTAGTGCTCTTTTACATTTTTTAATCTTATACAGCTGCTTGAAACACTGTAATTACAATTATCAGCAGGAAAGATAAATACTGATTTGCGTGTCAGAACAACCAAGTTCCTGGTCATCAAGCAAAACAGAATAAGAATTATCATTCACATAAAGATTTAAGAAAAGTTTTGAAATGTCGAAGAATATTGTTTATATTATGTAAAGGAACTGATTTTATTAAAAGCAATACTGTAGGCTTATTTTTGGGTGATAGAATTTCTTAGATATAGCGCGTTTGAATACTGTAGTATGATCTGTGTTTAACTTCAAAGCATTAAAGTGACCTTACGAATTTTACAAAACATATAATTGGATAAACTAGACAATGGAAAGAAATTAAATCTAAATGGACTCAGAGCATGTCAGAGCATAAAAAGCTATAATAACGTTGCAAAACAACAAAAAACATAACTAAGAAATATATTCAAGATTTTATTTTAAGAATGTGATTTCGTGGCTTGAAAACACACAAAGATCGTCCAAGGAAACTCAATCAACGGTATAAAAGACATATTTTAATCACTCAAAGATTACTTCAAATTCTATGAATCCTGCCAACGAAATAAGATGACAATGCCAAATAAACGTAAGTAAAAAAGCAATAGTTCCGGAAATAAATCTCTCTCTCTTTCTATCACCCAGATTTAATGTCAGATCAGCGGAAATAATGTGCATTCTAAAAGTAAACTATAAAATGCAAAAGTTGTAGATTGGAATTTAGCAAAAGAGACATGAATATGAATTGAAACAAGGTATGTCTTTCAATGCATAATTCCTTTATTACTTAACTATTGGGATCATATGGGGATATCTTTATTTTTCACAGATTATATTCCATGATAAAATAAAATTCTACCTGGATGGTCCAGATGCTTTTAAGCACTATTGGAGAAATTTATGGAAAGAGGAAAATACTTTTCCAAACAAAAATTTGGAGGTGGAAGTGTTACGGCTTGGGACATTTTTTTTCATAGTCGTGGAATACTTCCAATCGATTTCGCAACTTAAGAAATGAACAACAATGAATTTGTTAATATACTGGAGATAAAACTGTTGCCATTTTGAAACTATATCATAGCGTGAAATATATTTTCCAAATAGACAATGCTAGCATGCATACCAGTTTCATTCCACGTCAATGGTTATTTGGCAAAAAATCACCGTATTAGATTGGACGGCTTGCTTGCCTGATATCAACTTAGTAGAGAATCTTTACAGAAAAAATGTGCGTCAAATTTATGAACGTAACAAACAACTTCAATCTCCAGATTAATTTAAAAATGAAATTAGGAGTACTTGGTGTAATAATTATTGATCAAACTATTATAAACAGTCTTGCGGAAAATATGAGAAACCACTTTTTTTTCGATTAATTAATAGAAGTAGAAGTATAACTGATTATTAGTGAACATTTGTTTGATATCTTTCACAAAAAAAATCCTTAGTTTTCTTTGGTGTAGGTATAATTATGCCATTCCAAAAGGATATATATTTGATATATGTGAACTTAAATAAAATTAAAAAGTTGATATTTTTTTCAGTTATATTAATTGAACTGTTCTTTAATTAATCCAGTTGTGTTATACAACTCCTAGTCACAAAATCTGTATGCAAATATTTTATAAGATAAAACCTTTAAAACTTTAATGTTACATATATTATGGTACACTTCTTACGTAACTTATCACCACAAGGGTTGAGAAATTAAAAAGTTATTTTGGTAAGAATTTAGCTCAAAAAATAATGGTTAAGTTGTGAAATACCAGAAACAATTTGAATTAACTTTCTTCAGTTCTAAATCAGAAGTTAGATACGAATTTTATTTCCACAAGAAAAAGTTTAAATTAGACTTGCAAAAGTAAATTTTGTGGATAGAAATGAATTATTTTCATCGCTTGTGTATTTCCCAATACAAATTATGGAGTTTTAATAATACATAACTCTCAGCGTGGAATTTCTTAATTGCTTTTTTAATACAAAATAATTGTTTAAAGTAATATATATTTATTAAAGGAACACATAATTTTAGAAATATGTATTATTGTGAAAAATAACCCTGTCTTATAGTTTAAACAAGTAGTATCGGTTAATTTAATGCAATTATTCACATTATATCGTGTAAGACTACTATAAATAGCCTAACATTTTAATCGTTTTCAAACATATTTTTGAATTCACATAAAAGAAATTCTGGATGTTTAACTTTAAAATATTTCTTTTTAAATAAAAATTAACTCCATTTAAATAAATTTTATAGTTTCGTCTAACGAAACATAGAGCTCATAAATAACTACATTTCTTGTTCCAAAGACATAGTTTAAATATTATTTTAAGTATATGAAAGAGACATTTTGAAGCTTCTCTACAGCTCTTCAATTATTTGTACATCACATCAACATGATGCTTAACACACTGAGGAAGTTTCAAGCTTAATCTATAGAATGATAAATGGAGGCCTAGAACAAAATAAACAGTAATTACACTAAGATAAATTTAACTTTTCATTAGTTACTGGGATGTTAATCCTTAATTAATTAGATCACCATATGCTTAAAATTATTAAGTTGCTCCAAAATATATATTTTACTACTACACCTCATCGCTTAATACTATATATACGAGTATATATACATTATGCAATTGAAAAAATTACAAAATCCTCATAATTTTAATAATAGGCATAATATATATATATATATATATATATATATAAGGATCTTGATGACTTTACTATCAAAATAGCTATCAAATATAGTATGAACTCTGAGGCTTTTAAGAAATTTAAAGATAGAGTCTTCAGTCATCTAAAAAATGTTAATTACAGATTTAAAAATGGAATAAAATTCAAAGATATAGAAAATCTACAACATTTTTTATAATAGTATATGTAGATAAAGTTCCGGGAAACTTTGTATTTATTTGTAAGCATTTTTTCTCTAAAAAGATGGTTGAATATTTTCAAAATAATGAAGTTTTTGTTCTTTCAAAGTGTGGAAACAGAGAAATTATTAATATGTTAGCTACATTTCATAAGAAACTTGGTTTACAGTTCAATAATAAAAAAATTCTTAATGTTTTCTTAGCTCCTAAATTCCATAAGAACCCAATTAAATTCAGAACTATAACAAATGGATATAATACATACATAACTAAATCTGGTAAAATCTTGCAGAATGTTTTGAATAATATTTTAAAAAAGCTTGAACAAACCAATATTATTAACAATAGTATAGAATTAATTAACTCCATAGAAAATACCCAAGTCCAGGCAATCTACAGTTAGGATTTTCAAGATCTGTTTAATTCCATTGATATAGAGGATATGATTAAGGTTTTGATGTTACTCTTTGATAAATATAACATAGAAAATACGATAAAACTGAGCAAATTTAAAAATCTTTTACAGTTAGTACAGCAGGAAAATGATATAATTTTCAATAAGAAAATATACAGACAGATAAAGGGCCTGACTCAAGGAAGACCAGCTAGAAACATTCTAGCTAATCTGTACTTACAATTTTATGAATCGAATCACTTGAATAACTTTCTTTATGTTTTATATAGATATATAGAGGACCTAATAATTTTTAATAAATGAAAAGATTTTAAGCCGAACATTGATTTTTTTTTCCAAATGATTTGGTTTTATTGCAGACAAATTCAGATACAAGTAAGGCTAAATATTTAGATACAGAACTACAGCTAAAGCAGTGGCTCCCAAACTTTTTTGACCTAAGGACCTATTTTTATAGTCAAAACTAGTTCACGAACCCCCAAGTGAAAAAGCTACATAAATGCATAATATAAAAATTTAATACATCTTTATTTAAAAGATTCTTTGAACCAATTGCACTGTAATTCATGACCACATATCACAGGATCTTAATTTTTGGCTTTTGCATCTTTGTGATTTGAATTGATTCTTCTTGGAAAAACATATAATTGGGTACGTTGTTGTTTTTAAAGTTTTAAATCTTTAACTAAAAAGATTTAACTGTACTGATTTAGAGTTTTAAATTTTTAATTGAAGGGCTTTTTTGGATATTTGAATTGGATATTTTTAATGGGAAATTTTAATAGATGGTTTTTGATTGAAAAGTTTTTAATTGGAAAGTTTTTAGATGAAGATTAATTTATTCCGTTGGAAAATATTGGTTATTTTAAAAAAATTTAGTAATTGGGATATCTTGTCTTTCCTTTTTTTTCTTTGTTTCTTGTTTCTTTTCTTTAATTCACAAATTGAATTTTGGATTAATCCAATTTTTATCCAACAAGATGCATTGGGGGAGGGCTGGTACCATAGAACATGTTTAACCCCACAAGTCAGTCCCCAGCCTGAATGTGCATTTTGTTTCGTTCGGTATTCAAATTATTCATTTAGTTTCAAATTTGAGTCAATTTTTATTCATCAATTTTACATACATCTATAAATGTTTTATTTTCTTGATTTTGGATTTTAATTGTTCTCTTATATATATATATATATATATATGCATGTTTTAATATTAATTGCATTGCTTTATCTCATATATATATATGTACATATGTGTTTGTCTGTGTATGATAAATGTATCATCTTTCTATTTCTTCTATTTCTTAACGCTAAACCGTTTCTTCCACTTTAAATGTATTGATTTCCTCTTTGGAATCATGCATGTTATAGCACATCACGAGTTTCTTTTAAATGCTGTTTTAAAAAAATTATTTCCCGAATCTCTCGTTTTCATCTTGGGTGTAAAAGTGGTTTACACAATCTAGTGCTCACTTTTCTCTGTCTTCGCTTGCCACGTTAGCCACGCAACCATGGGTGCTATATTCCATCATGACGTTGAAGTATAATTGCTTAAATTGCTTCATCATTATTGCGTAAAATGAAACATACGTTACTCAACAGCCAAAATGTGATATATATATATATATATATATATATCATTTAATTTTAGCGTTGTATTTATGAGACATTCACTCCAAAAGTTACCCTGCAAGTTTTTTTCTGTTTTAATTACATTTTTGTTTTACTTTTAATCTTTTTAGTTTTTCATACAATAATTCTAATTTGTTGTTATATTACATTTCTCTTACTATTACTAGAATTACTAGTATATATTTCTTGAATATTTCTTGATTTTCTTGACATTGATGCTCATTGTTCAATACTTTATTTGATTTTTTTTATTGTTTTATATAACATATTCTAAAGGAGGCAGCTGGGTCCATAAATCTAAAAAGAACTCCTCTTTTAACAGTTAGAAGTCTGTCGGAGGTTTTTTATGATATATTCCATTATTTCACATTTTTTCTTTTTTTAGAATTTTCATTTGTTCAGTTGTCTGTTATTATTTTTCTGTATATTTTCTGTGACTGTCATATTATTTGCTGTTCATTTTCCCCTTTTTATTTAATTTTTTAAAAATTTTCTTAATTACATTTTGAATGTTTAAGTGCGCAATTTTTGAAATTGAATTCCATAAATTGATAAAAATGGTTTTTGCGCAATACTATTCGAAAATTTTCTTTATTTAATACTTTATTTATTTATATTTTGTAGTTATTTAATTTGTTTTTGTATTTAAAGTTCTTTTCTAAAACTTTGAATAATTCTTTATTTCTTCTTTGAATTAAATTTTTGAATTTTTTGCCTCTTATTTTCATATTATTCCTGTTTATTAATACTTCATGAATTATTTTTACAGTTATTTACTAATATATATATATATATATATATATATATATATATATATATATATATTATTGCACATGCACTAGCTGCTGAATTTTTTTAAGAACTAATGGGCAGATTTTATTTAATGTACTTGTACATTAAATAAAATCTGCCATGATGTGGTAATGAACTGAAAATTAGTCTACTGTGGGATATGGTCCCCTCTCACAACCAAACAGATTGCACTATATGCACATTATTGAACTGGAGGCAGTTGAGGAGTCCTTTTGACAGTCGTGACCTTTCCTGCAAAATTTGCAGCTTTCAGATCAATGAATGTTTCTCGGAGCAAGATGGCGAGGGGCAATTGCTCTCCCAAGAGAGTACTAGACATGTTTTATATGATTAAGGTCAAGAAATCTAGCTGACTTATCAATGCGTGGAAAATCGCGATTTTCTAGGCTTATGTGCAAAAGATTTGTCGTCCATTAACAGGAACCGAGGATAAACTGTACCGCTAAAGGTGGAAAATAGGGCTCTAAAGTAATCTTTTAATACCTTAGAACAGTCACAAAGCCTTAAACAAACTCACGCAGTGGTGTGCAAGTCCATCATAAACCCTGTCGAAAGAATTATATCTCCCCCACAGTAATAATCCTTTTACCTGATGAGGGTGAGATGGTATCATGTCCCAGGCTCTCTGTAGATACAGTTAAGCCGATAATCAATGTCCAGGCTGATTTCATCTTTAAAAGCGCAGTGCTCCACTAAAATCTGATCTAAGGTGCATGTCGTCTGCTCCATACCAAACATGCTCTCTTATGTGCTGCAGTGAACGAGAAAAAAATACCACCGTGACTTTTGGCATACTACTCTCTCTACTGAAACCTTCTGGCAACTGTAGATCGGGAAACTCGGACTCAAGTGGAATTGTGGAGCTCAACGTGGAAACTATGAAGCTATGGCAGTCCTATGTGGCGGTGCATAAGGTGCCAAATAATGATGATCCTCATTCGTTGTTGTGAATCTTTTGTTCAATTTTATCGAATTGGTTCCAGAATTCTGAAAAAGTTTCCACAAATTTCAGATGACAATGGGCGTGACATTCAGCTCTGTAGCCACCCGAGCCTGTGATTGACTTGCCTCCCAATCTATCGACAATTCTTCATATCTTTCCGTCATCCTTATATATATATATATATATATATATATATATATATATATATATATATCTTACTTTCAAGTATATCAAGTTATATTCTTCGGGTGAGATATTAAAAAATAATCCAAATTATCCAAAAAATATTTTTTTTTATTTTGGTTCCAATATTTTTCATTTGATTAGAAGCTGTGTTCGATTAACGGAAGCTGAGGCAATAATACTTACACATAGAACACAGAGAGAAACGTATCAAGAGGCAAGAAGAAAAGCAAAAAGTTGAGATGATGGGAGTAGTTGTAACAGTTAGTGCGACTTATTTTTCCGAAAAGAAATGTGGAAACCACTTAATTTTGTTAATTCGTTAGTTATTAGGGGCGTAACTCTGCGAAATAGAGACGTTATTGCTGTATTGAGAGTATTAGTGCGTGTTATTTATACAAGAGATAAGTAGGGGACAATTTGGTTGTGCGTAAAAAGTGAAAACATATTAATAAGTAGAATAAAGTTATATTAATGTATTTAAATATATTAATAAAGAAGTATGTTAGTAATAAGTAGTTATAATTTTCTTTAAATTAATAGAAATATATAATCGTAAGAATTGTTAAAATTTAATCTAAAGAATTAAACTTATTTTGAAAATTAAGAAGAAAAAAAAAAGAATTACATAAAAATAAGAAGAAAAAAAAAAGAAGAGACAAATTATAGACAGCAAGGGAAACTCGAAAAAAAAATCCACTAAATTTAAGTAAATTGAAATGGATGTGATTAATATCCTTGTTGGATTAATAAAAAATTAAAATTCTGTTTAAACATGTTTTAACGATCAAAAATTTGAAATCAATAATGTAGCCCCATAAAACAAAGGGATAGAATAATACAACAAACATATTGAAAATCAAAGAGAAAAGTATCAGAACAACCTAATTTTAATCTAAATTCAAAGACTCAATCATCAAATATAACACAAAGCTGATGCAAAGAAATACAACTGATGCTAAAAAATAAAATAGTAAAAACAAAAAAGAAACATTTTAAGTAATTCCTTTTTAAACAACCTTAATGTCTCTAATTTTATCCTAAATTAAACTTCATCATCAAAAGGAAAATAATTCTTAAATTTAACGATAGAGTCGCCCTTTCTGAACAAGATTTAGAATTAAGAAAAAAGCATGCATTATAAATATAATTAGAAAAATATTTCAACAAAAATCATTTAAAAAGGCTTAAAACTATAAAAGAAATAAAATAATAAAAAAATATGAAATTCTATAAAAGACGTAATACATAGAGTAATACAAGAAAACAATTATTCTAGTAATTCATTTTAAAAATAATCTATTTTATAATTTTTATATCTTAAATTTTTAGAAAAATAATTAGGTAATCATCTTTAGCACAAGAGTGATAGAATTTGTATAAATTATTTTACAAGTTTAAAATGGTTTTAATTATCCTAATATTACGTAGGATATAATTAAATAAAATACTTCTGAAAATATTAAGGCCTAAGTTGCTGTTAAGAATGGTACACTATTCATCAAAAAATTAGCTAATTATTTTGTCAAATGTATTAATACAAATCATATTATTAATAACTTTTAAGTTGATATCTAAATAATGTGTCTTACAAAAAATTTTATTATTTTGTATCATATTTCAATAAGAAGGATTAAATGATACATTCAATTTAAATTCTGGGTTGAAATTATTTTGAAAAATTATTAGGTCATCCATATATCTAAGCAAAGTGAATGCAATGTTGTTTATAAAATTTTGTTCAAGAAAATATAAATAAATAATGACTAAACTATTACTAGCTGATAAGTATGTGAGTATTCGTATACATACATACATATATATATATATATATATATATATATATATGAGATGATTTACAAAACTCCTTTCAATTTAGAGTGAAATAGGTGTTAAAATAGCAATCTATATCGTTATTGAAGGTATTTCACATTTAGGAACCACAATAGAAATAACATTTTAATAGAGAGCAGAGCTACGCAGGTTCGATAAGTAAGCGAGAAACAGAACAGCGAGAAGAGAGGAGTACGAAAAACATTGCATCAGCTTTTATATCAAGCTGAGGTGAAAGCGATAATTACAGTTAAAACACGTGAAGTTGGTTGGCAGATGTATTTGAGTGGAGTCTAAAATAAAAATTTGTGATAAAGAAAAAGAAATATAAAAGAAAATAAAGCAGTTACGCAGGGTATCACAATTTCCTCCCTTCTCAGTACTAGGACCGTGGACAGGAACCATTCAAGTGTGGATTAGCTCACAAAGAGATAAACCGTGGGACCAAAAATTAAATTTGTTACAAGTTAAACACAGCAACAGTTGTAACAAAAGCATTATGTCGATAGTGGTAAACTTAATACCATTGGAGCATAAAGGTTTAAACTTGCTCGATCACCAATCAGTTGGTAAACAAAAACTTAATTATTTATTCTAAACTAGATTTCAGGCGTGTTGAAGGTTCATAGACAGAGAGAAAATTTATTTATTAACTATCCCTCTTTTGATACTTTATAAACAATGTTGGTAATTATTTGATGTCTCATCACATAATTGTTAGCGTTAGTGACAATTCTATTTAAGACTAATGACCGTAGAATTAAATGAAAGGGAGCTTTCTCAAAGGCTTTAATTTGCTCTTGATGTATGATTTGGTGCATTACTTTATTTATTGTTAAGTCAAGGTGTATAGGTTTCTAACTAACTATTGGTAAATATCTCGTTCTCTTATTACCAATATTTTAATAAGTTGAAATAATATTTTCAGTGAAGAAAATTGCCAAATCTGGCCTGTATTTATTTAAAAAACGCGAACTGGGATTCTAGTAACTTGTTATATAACTCTAATGTGTGGTATTTTATTCAGATGAAAAGTATACTTCTGTATACTAAAATATAAGCTATTTAGCTATAAGAATATAACAAAAAGAAAGTGTATCAAAGCAAAAACGGTAATTGATGCAGGGTTTATGCTGTTTTGGTTTAAAAAGAAAAAAAACATGAAATGAGCGTAAATAATATCATTATAAACCAGAAATGAACGCTTGCTGACGTGATTAATCCTTAACATGTACATAAACATTTTAAATTTACTTATATAAAATTAAAATAACTTTAATATGAAATGGCCTGTAATTACAAAACTAACTTGAAGTAATGACTATTTAGTTCATCCAAAGTAGTTTTTGAAAGACTTTTTTTTATAAAAAATATAACTTTTGTATCACTACAAAAAACTTGATAACGAATAAATTAAAAATAATATTTATCAAGTTCTGTTTCATTCTATGTTGTAACACGTTTAAGGTATGAAAGGAATATAAATTAAACCTCTCTTTATTTACGTAGAAATGAGTGAAGCATGTTGTTTTTTTGATGAGAGATTATTGAATTTCGTCATGATAACTAAGGATTTAAGAAAAAGGAAATACGAAAACAAGTTCCAATGAATTTTAAGAATGGAAGCGCTTAATATTAGATTCAGAATTTATTTTTAATACCCAATATTCATACAGAAGTTCCTGCATAGTAGTTTTGAACAATTTATAATTTTTTTATAACAGTACTTTATCCTGCAAAAAGTCATGAATTTTTAAAAGGTTTCCATCTCAAAATGCAAAAAAAAAGTGTTTTTCAATTTCATTCGACACCAAAGCTCTGTATTGAAGCTAGAAGTCAAATATTTGAGAAACACCTTAAATTTGCGTGAAAGGAAAGCAGCAAGAGTCCACCTGGTGATAGGTGACAAAGGCTCTTGAATTATTATTTTAACTGTTTTATAAACTAAGCTATGATAAATTATTGTTTAAGTATTATGGCACTTTTTGCGTTGTTTGATTAAATATTTTATGATTTTTCAAGCTCTTTTATGTTTATATTTTTGAAAAAGAAATTACCTTAACAGAATGCTTCAAAATATCCTATTAGCATAATACCATGTTTTAAATGCAAATTTATAATATGTATTTTGCGAAAAAGGATAGTTTTGTTTGATAAAAAGAAATCCTAAGAGATCTTATGAACATTTGTAAACATGTGAGAACTTTATTATCTAGTGTAAAAGAAAACGAGCTTATTTCTGCATAATTTCATGGGATAACGTATATTACAAAAATAGGAAACAAAGGGACTTGTCTTATTAAAGTATGTTTTTTAAACTAAGCATACCATATAGTACAGTTTGGTTAGAAATTTAAAAAGATCTTATTTTAAATTTATTTCAAAAGGGTATTTCGTAAATTTTCCAAGTATTTTTACCAAAAGTGAGAGTTGCAACTCATTTATACAACCACATTCTTTGGTTTAATATCAATATATCTACAATAAATGCGATGAAATTCTAGAATTTTTTTTAAGAATTGCAGAAAATACTTATAGAAAGTATGTGATATGTAAGAAGCTTTGTTTGAGTGTGTTTCTCAATGAATAGCTGATTATATCACAAAAAAAATTGATACAAATTAAGTTAAAACCTATTGTAAAGTGCATGAAGAAATTCTTGAGAATTCTCTTTCAATTTTGAAAATATTTGAAAATACGTGGAACTGAAAAGTATTTAAAGGGTTTTGTTTCAAAAAGAATTTTTTTATAACGAAATGCTTAAACATACACGTAATACATTTTAAAATGAAACGAAGATTACATTCAGGATTGAATCCCTTTGTATTAATAAACCCTTAATTATGGAGAGAGGAGAGATTCAGTGCATAATATTTATTTTTAAGTTCGTTTTTCATCAAATATTTTAAATCTAGGAATACTACGTGTGATTCGTTTATTTTTAAAAAATCACCGTGAAGCATACTTTTTTTATCTTCTCAAAATAAACTTTTAAAAATATTTTAGCAAAAATACAGTTATCAGATGCAAAATAAGAAAGCGAGTAAGATAAAAATTATTAAACCTGTTATATCTTGTAAAGTTAACGGAAAGACTTTTACCGCACCTTTAAATGCATTTTTTTTTATCTTACTGAGAGCTATTAGTTAATGTCTGAGCTCTCAGACATAGTAAACCGGAGCTTAATATCAAATTGACATGAATAGATATTTATTTAGAGGAAAAACTAATAATGTGTAACATGAAAGAACTAATATAATAAGTGGATAAGAAAGCTAATTTCTTATGAATTAATGTGTTGAATCAAATCGAATCGTTACTTTTGTAAGAGCTTATATTTTACAAAGTATAAAAAAAGTTTATTTTTCTAAGAGTTATGTGGGTTTTTTTTTTTACTTTATAGTAAAAATGCCACTTAATTATTAGAAAAATAAGGGATTATTTGTGATATATAATTAAGAAACAAACGAAGGTGTTATTATTCTGTATTTTAAAAAGAAAGGTTTTTTAACTGTTCTGAAATTTACACATTTGAAAGATAGGCTAACTAAGAATGTCTCGTTATGTTCCAATCTTTGAAATACTACTTTAGAGTTTGTGATTAATTCGTTGGGGTATACGAGATTTTCTCTTCACTGACCGCGGGTAATTTTTAATAATTTGAATTACATAAGATGATAACTCCTTGCCAATCAAAATGAAACGTAATTATGTAAACTATATGAAGATAAGAAATGTAATGAATTGAATTAAGGATAGTGACATATAAGTGAAACATTATTGAAAGGAAAGAGAATGGAAACAGATGACAACTACAAGCTGATAGATATTTGTAAATTGAAATAAGTTATTGTAATTTATCAATTAGATTAAACATAATTGGATGTAATTTCTGATTAGAATAATAGAAATAGAATCTACTATAATCCATAAATATGTGAATCGGATGGAGAGGTTTGGTAAGCTAAGATTTAAATTAGTTTCATTATTTAAACATAAACTAGTATTCTATAGGTTAAGAGGGATTCTAGAGAGAGCAACCATGCATATATTTATTGATAGATAATAAATTGTGTTGTCTGCCTCTCATGTATGTTCAATTCGAGTTCTGAACTAATTGACTATTTAATTATATTTTATGATGATTGTGGTGTTAAATAAAGAAAGAGGATCTTACAATGTTATAATGCAAAAATTATGCTGAATCCTTCAATAAATATAAGTGAAACATATAAGTTGTATACAGTACAACATAAAAATATTGAGACATTTTTTTTATTATTGTTCAATTTTTGGGCTACATTATCTTATACCATATATCTTAAAAACACAGTTTCCTTTTTTTTACTAAAAATTCAAATCACTTAATAAATTTTCCTGTTGATTAATGTGCTTTTGTGTACCAAATAAATTTCTTTATTTATGCGTAAATGTTCATTAATTACTTAATCATATCACGTGATTACAAATGTTCATTCGTTATTTTTATAAATTTTTGGGTTTTAATTATTTTATTTCTTTATCAAGTTGTGTAATAACTATAAAAAAAATTATCTTTCACAGTTTTAAAATCATTTATAAATAAAATATTAGTTTAATTCTTGTTGTAATAATATTTTTAAATGAACTTCAGTAATTTTTGTTGATTCGTAAAATTTTAGGTTAAATATGTGGATATTATTGTAGCACTAAACTGCCGTTAATACACGATGAATTTTCATTACTAATAAGTACCTCTTACTACTGTTATTTTATTCATTCCAAGGGTGATAAAAAAGAGAGAGATTCAAGAAGTGTTTGTGCATTTGAAGGATTTTGATATCCGATACTCTATGTTTGAGGTTTCGGAAGGTCAGACAAAGTACAACTAACTTTTTATGCAGTTATGTGCAAAATTTTTCTATTTTTTCCGTAATACACTAAAGAAACAAACTTTATTAATTTCGTTTTTAAGAAGGAAAAAAAAACAATTCAAAATTACCCTCTGTATAACAGTATCTTAATTACCGCAAAAAATAACGCATTTTTTATTGTAATTAAGATGCTTCAGCATATTTTTTTAACCGTTCTGATGACTAATTTAACTAAAAATTTTAGTTACTATTTCATTATTGAATAGAAGAAACTGATGATGAGTCGAAAGACAGTTTTGATTGGGAAAAAAAGTCATATTTTTGTCTCACATATGAAATTTTTTTTCTGTTCTCAAAATGCCAATGTGCTTAAAAATATCTATATGTTGAAAAAAGGAAATGAAAATTCAGCACAATTGTAAAAGGACAGTAATGTATTATTATTTTAATAATTGCATAAATAATCGTTAAGACACTGTTATAAACTTTTATTTTTTTGATCCGATAAATTACTTTAAAGTGCACAAAAAATTGATAAAATCGGCTATATTTTAATTGCCCTTTTTGCTTTTATCTAGTAAGAAGAAAAAGTGTGTTTTGAAATAAAAAAAGATTAGGAAAAAGCCTACGATATAAAAAGATAGATAATCAAGGCTAAAAATTTTTTGTTGAAATCATTTTAGTTAGTTATCTTGAGGATTGGATACTTTCCCCTCCTTCACTATTTAGGCTATTAAAGATTATTTTTCTCTATAGATGAACTGAATAACGTTTCATATAAATTTTAAATAAATTATTCAAATAACAATGAGTTAAAACTAATGTTAAGTAATTTTTGATCATTTATTCAAATAGTAATTTTTTTTTGCAACAACATCAATCATTGATAATTATATCGTAATTGATAAAAAGTGAAGCAATAATTCATAGCACATATTCATAAGCTGAGTTCTGTGTGCATAAAACAAGGTATATTTACGAACCCTCTAAGACATAAAAACAAAAATCTATTTTAGTTTTTAATTCCCTTTCATGACAATTTTATTTCCCCTTTTTCGGGTTCGATTTCGAAATCCTTTTCAATAACAAGTATTAAACTAAAATATTTTTCAATACATAAAAAAAAAATGTTTTTTATATTAAATTTTTCAATTTCCCCCTCCAATTGCACTAAGTGATAAAAAGTCATTTACCATTTATAGAAAGGTATTTATAATTTAATTCAGGAAAGTTAGGTACATTTTCTAAGGTTAAATTCATCTTCAAAAATTAATTTTTTGTATTACATTTTTGGAAACTGAAGCAAATGCAATTGAAGAATTCGATCATCTCTGATGAATGACTTAAAACCTCCTCATTTTATCTGGATGCTGTAATAATAGTTTCATCTAAATCGTTTCTATTGAAATACTTTTTGAATATTTACATTTTACTGTGATTCTTAAACCAGTCTTATTTTCCATATGCAGTTTTGATTACATATCTGTCATTTTTCACACATTCATTGCGATACATCATAACAGACTCCTTTTATACCATCATGCCTATTATATATTGTTTCTATATCTAAATAATGTTGATCAATAAAAGAATTAATATAATCTTTCAGAATATTCGATGAGTGAAATAACTAGATTACACGTACCTGGCTCAGCTTAGTTTTTATGCAAACGAAAATGGCCTTATTTAGTAGTTGTGATGAAATAGGCTTATGCCCAGCTAATTGTGAATGATATTTATAGTCATGAATTACTTTTTTATTTGGTTAAATTAAAGCTATTAATTACTCAGGGTCAATTTCAGAAAATATTATGACCGAACTAGTTTTAACTGACATGATTTCTAAAATATTATTTCATTTTGAAGAAAATATACAAGTTTTAATTATATTTACTGGATTTTTGACAAAATTGGAATTTCTTAAGAATACCAATTTAAGATTTATGTCAGTAATTTAACACCAAACAGAGCTACCTAAATAGGTTTCTTAAGTTCTGAAGTAAGATATCCTCAAAATATTGGAGAGGATAATTCAGTTATTCAAACATAATATACATTTACATCAATGAAGCATTCCATTCATCAGTAGAACTTCATAGTTAACAAATTTGGCTGTCCCTCATTATACATCCTAGCACTAATAACTATCTTGTTAAAATTATTCAAGGCAAATGACTCATAGAAATGTAAAATATTCCACTGCTCTCCATATATGCGTATGACTCTCAACCAACATTAATGATTATTATCTTTGTCTATCAGATTGACAAGGTGTATCTTCTCAATTTATCCAGTAGATTAAATTCCAACTTCATCTTGAAGTTCTTCAATGTCCAAAGAACATGCGGATAATCTAAATCTTCGAATTAACACATCATGATAGAGTTTCAAATGGTTCATATTTGAGTTCTGTGCTGCTCGTTTAACTACCATTTCGGAAATCTTTCAGATACCTACCCCCTTTGAAATGACACGGATGTATGAATAGATGCACATGGCTTGTTATGCGAATTCCAAATAATCTAATTTAGATTGTTTAGTAACATACGTTTTAATTATTCCTGATGCTGCACCGGTCAGCTGTCAAATGCGCTAGTCCATTACTGATTCCTTATTTACACGTGAGAGTGAACACTAATTTGTAAAATTAACTTCCGCCACTTACCAGCCACACCAAATTTAATTAAAATGATTTTCTCATCGGGTTCAATGCATTTACTTTGATATGGTATATGCTCAGTAAGACAAGTCGATATTGGTTCATTTATTGGAGAAGTAATCCCAGGTGAGAAATCTATTAAAACACATTTAAAGTCTCAAATTATATGATTAAGGTCCCATGGGTAGTTGAATAAACAACCAATTTCTTAAGTTTCCATTATTTGAAATATTTTAAGCCATTAGCAATTAATTGAGATATTTGTGAGGAGATATAATTTTGTTCGGTATCACTTGTACAAGTGGGTATCTGGATGTTTAATTATTACTGATAAATAACCAAGATATTTGGATAAAATTTATCATGGTATATTGATTGATCGTTATGTACATAATGTTGTAAATTACAGCTATTAATGTTGATTTGTTTGGTTTCATTAAGGCGTAGATTGAAGTTACCCGCAGTAACGAAAAGTTTTAATTGTTATCCCGGGGTTAATAAAATTTCATTTATTATTAAAAATAATCAAAATAAGAACTTAATTTTTATTTATTATTCTTATCACTTGTCGAGATAGTAATGATCCAGAGTTATACATTTTTTTAGCGTTCCTTGATCTTTCAAACGCAGTTATTATAGAACTAAGCAGTATTTTTTTCCATATTGCGGGTTAATTTTATCTACGGCCTCCGGAAACATTAATAGCCGTAATTTATAACATTATGTGCAAAAGGATCAATTAATACGTAGAATAAATTTTATCAAGACATCTCAATTATTTCTTATTAGTAATTGAACCTTAATGATGCTCCTAAGTATTAGTAATGAAAGCAAACTAAAATTCACTTGGCTAATTACTTTCTAAATATTTATTGCAAAGAATGCACTGATGTATTTAGTTATTATACTCAGTTGCCCATGCATTTCTAAGTAAAATGATATTAAAAATACATATGTGTCCTATGTTGTCATGCTGCTTTGAAATCTATGGTGATGTTTTTCGAAAAGTAAGTAACCTATATTTAATGACCTCCTTAAATAAAAAAAAAAGAGAGAAAAATATACTCCTCAAATTTTCATTAAATATAACTAGAAATTTACTTTTAGGAAAAATTAATGAAACATATTAATACATTAGCCAAATTAAAAGGAATCAACATGACAGATTGCAAGAACACTAAAATTCAGTTTAAACATAAAAGCCTATAAGATACATATTAACTTATCAATAAGAATAAATCTTATTTGATACGAATACGAACAAGAACTGGGACAAGAATAAAAAAAAAAATTATTATTTTTTTAAAAAAAAAAAAGCTTCATACACAAAATAGATAACAATATTAAAGAAAAGTACATAAAACTCTCCAAGAAATACAAACATAGGAATGTGATATCAATGTCTAAATCGGAAATCATCCATACAGATTTTTTCTTTAAAATAATGTTTTGATTGTTTTTAAATTGTGTAAGCGTAACCAAACAACTTTATGTATTGGTAAATATTTCAAAAGATTGATGGTTATACATACTTATAGTTTGAAACTTTTATATAGTATTCTGATTAAGAGAGGTTACATTTTACTCAAGTTTGAAATACTTCAATTATTCTCTTACACTTTAATTAAAATCATGTGATATATAAGATAAAGCATAAAGTGAACAAAGATTTGCATGGAATACATGAGAGTGGCTCAAAAGGTATTTGTATTTGAAGGCAGATGTCATCATTAAGGTAAATTGTTGTTACCATAAGATTCTGCCATCTGTAAAACAGAGCAAAAACAAATTTGGCATTGATTCACAAGTTAGCTTTGCTTCGGTAGTCTTTTGCTTCCAAATCATAATTTAAATGCTGACGCGTCGAGATGTCAACGTCTATTTGAACCAAATTGTCACCGTCGATGATAAATGGATCCATAGTTATATACAGGAAACCTCGCAGCAATGAAAACTATGGGTTACTCTTGGTGAATCTACTCCAAAGAAGGCGAGGAGGATCTCATTGGTTGGAAAAGTTATGAAAATTTTTTGAGATGAGAAAGGGGTCATGATAATAAATAGATCTCTAACTGAGACATAAACTGCTGTCTAGTAAGTCATTATGCTTTCTGAAAACAAGAGATTTTTTATTTTACGAGCACCATTTCTTGGATCTTTTAAGGATTTATTGAACGCCTCTCGTATCTTTAAGGCTTAACTTATATTGTAAGCTGTAAAAACTTAGACTCTCTAAAATGAGCATTATTTTCATGTTATTCACCCTCTTTCATTTATTTTACCATGGAATGAGTGAGTTAACAATATTAAAATTTATTACTATTAATTCGAAGAGTAAATTTTTATTCCCCTCTAAGGATTACCTTCTTTAAGTAAGTACGAAGATCATGACACCGAAGTACCCTAATAATATTTTTCTTTCCTATAGTGTTTAAAGTATTTGATGAGCACCCTTGACACGTCCCCAGACGATAAACTAGCGATTCGTCTCTATTGTGACCCTTCTTATCAACCTATTCTTACCTTTTTCCATTTTTACTATGTCTAGGACACAATTACATCTTGTTTGGCATATCGTAGCAACATTTGGTTCTTGCGCCTTTGAACTCAAGAGAGAGTGTGTGTGTGTGTCAAAATTCATTACAATCAAGATTCAAAATTTAAAAATTTCCAAAAAATAATTATTAAAGATAGCAGATAAAAATGAACCTAAACTGAAGCAATTCATCGTATGAAAGACACAGATGTTTAAATTCCTGCTTTTCGAAGTCTGAAAATCATTAAAATCACGTCACTAAGCCTGTCAATGAAAATTGTTGAAGCAGGAAAATATGTCAGCACTGTTTTACTTCCTCGGACGTGCTTTTATCCTTTTAACTCCATAATTACGAGCACTTCGTTTATTTATTTAATGAAGTGTCAGCTTATATTGCCTTAACTAAAATCGACTGTCACTTCTCTTTACAAGGTAGTATCGGTACACATAAGACTTAATTCTACCTGCTAAGTTTATTCCCTACTTATGATCCATATTTGACTACACCCCGCCTCCACCCATAAATCTTTTAAAGTTCCATGAATAAAGGATAACGTTCTTTAAATTAGCCTCAATGTGGTGTTTGCCAAGATAAAGAGCCTTTTCATGTCGTTCAGCTGAAAGTCATGAGATGGGGATTATTAAATACGGGACTAAATATATGAATATTCTCTAAATGCATTTTAAAGCACATTTCCTTGAAAGTACTTTTAACTAATTTTTGATAGATATTTTTTATTTTTCTAAAATAAATTCAGTTTCTTATTTTGTTGAGCAAATGAATGAAATGCAATGTTTCACTAAAATGAAAAGAAGACAGCAAATATTTTTTTAGCATTTTTGGGAATATTTTTTCGATTTTTTAACAAATCCATCAGATGAACTTTGTATTATGCATGATTATTTATATATTTTGGTATATTTAATTGATTTATGAATTTTTCCGAGCACACGTGCAACAATGCTTAATTTTAAGCATAAAAAAATTTTACCCAAATTCTTTAAAAAATTCTGGAATAAATTGGCATTTAATAAAATTAAATATATTAAACACTTGAAAACTATAGGAAATGAATATATTTTCATTTAATTCTAGAGCGAGTTTTCTTTTACTCACAAATTGTAACTAATTCCAAACATATTATTTACTTTAATCCATTACTACGTAACCGAATACAGTAAATTTCATTAGAGCATGTCAAAGATTTAAATTCTTCGAATTACTGAAAGCAATTTTCTTTATTGGAAACGCATTAACGGTCGAAAAAATACTTTCTTATTCCTGTTTTATTTATGTGCCTTATTGTTCGGGGAAAAGAATATTTATTGGAAACACTTCAAGTGCGCATAAAAGTGAAATTCATTTATCTTCTTCTATTGTATTTGCAAAGTTCTATTTATTTCTTTGCGTTGATTTCAGTGAAATCATTCACTCCCTCTTTCGTCTCTTTTTATTTATTAAATTATTTAACAAACACACCAATGTTTAATTATTTTCATAATTTAGATCTCATAAATTCTTTTGAATGAATATTTGAAATTGTAAATACATGTTGTAGTTCTAATCAAATGTTAATTTTATAACAAAGTTTACAATTGATTTATAATGAAAATTGGAAGGATCTTATAAACAGAAACGTAAGAATGTAGTGTTAAAATAAACCCGAGGTATAGTTTTTTCAAGATTTTCTGTTTTCAATCGCGCAAATCACATATACATTTAAACAATAAAAAAATTAATCAGCTTTGAAATTTTTGTGATTTTAGAGGCGCATCTGCTTAACACTTATAATATATATAGGATACAAAAGTTTGATTTTCTTTTAAATATTATCGTTCACATGCTCTTTTTTTCTTAAATAAACAAATTGTATAAGAAAATATATTTCATATATGAATTCTCAGGATTTGATCCCCTCTCTCAACTCAGTAAAAATGCATTCTTATCGTAGGAAAGTTTCAAATGAGTATGTAACTCATTTTAAAGTAGAAAATTTTGATGAATTTTTTCTAACAAAGTATTTATAAAGATAAATGTAACGCATGAATCATGCCACAAAATTTTAGGGTTAGGTTAGTGTTATACGCTAATTCCAAAATTCTAAAATCCCCGAATTTTCTAAGAATGTATGCAATTAAAGAGTTTTTATCGATTCCTTAAAATTAACCAGATAAAAGTATCACTCTATTGAAACGTGAAGCGTTAAGAATAAAATATTTCAACTATTTATCTTTTTTTATAAAATTTTACATTTTGAGAAACATCTCAACTCTTTATATATATATAACTGGGTTATTATAAATGTACTTTAAAAACATGAAAGCAAGCTCCGTTTTATAGGAATGTAAAGGTATTTTAATTTTTTAATCATTATCAAAGCATAATTTAGTTCATAAAAATTACATTCATCCATAATGTCAGTAAGCAAACAAATTACTATTACTGAAATTAATTATTTTGCAAAGCAAAAAAAAAATCTATACGCTCGTGTCTGGGATTAAAAGTGACATTTTTTATGAGAATGTAGTAATCAAATTTATTAAAATTCGGTGTCAAAATGAAGCCAAGTAGCAGGATAGTTACAAGTCTCATGTTTGGTAGCATCAAATGGTTCAATTGAATAATGGATTTACTTTCCGATACTGTCAAAATACTTCATTAATATTGAAGTGGGTTACTGCTTGTTAGATCAAACTGGGACTCAAAGAGTTTCATAAATTTCTGGTATTGGAAGTATAACTAAAAAGACGGTGGCTGAAGAATTCTCAAACAACATGTGATAACTCAAATAACAATACCAGTTCTTTCTTCGTTAACAAAGAGTAGTTTTATCAACTTGATTTACTTCTATTAATCCCTAGATTTGCTATAGTTTGATGCTGAAATAAAAAAAAATCCGTTTTGTCATTTAAATGTGTAATCATAAATTTGAAAAATTCTGAATTTAAGTAAATTTATACTAGAGAACTGAATAGAAAAAAAACAGTTCTTTTGAAAGGTTTCGACCGTTATGTTTTATTGCTTTTCAAATTAAATGTTTTTTATGGAATCTTAAGATTTTGCGAAACGTTTTTGCAGAATGGAACTATTTGAAAAAAGTAAAATGAATAAACAAGATTACTAAGCCGAACTTTAGCTAAGATAGATTTTAACATAATTTGGGAATGAATCCAAAAGAATTTTGTTTTGTTTCTTTTTGATAAAATATAGCACTAAAATCCTCACCATCTAGTATTTCCATTTGTCCGCTGTATATTTGTTCCTGTAATACCAACGCAATGCCAATTTCAATCCCTACTTCTAGTAAGAATCCATTTTATCCATATCCCTTTTCTATAGGATTTTGATTTTCTCTTATTTCTACATATTTGCGTTGTCTGTGGAAACTATATTTTTATATACTGAAGAACAGACAAAGAGAGAGAGAGAGAGAAAAAGATTGTTTTGGTTATTACGTGCTTAACAGAACATTTAAAGCTATTCTTTCTTTGAAGTATTTCGTGTTTGTGTATTTTTAGTATTAATTCAGCACCATCATCGTCATTGATATTATGAAATTAGTAAATTTAAACAACTCTATCAAGTATATAATTTAGAACTTCCTTAAAACCATTTGAATTTACAATAATCAGTATCAGTTGGTTTCTAATAACTCAAAGTCCAGGAACCCGTTTCGCGAAAAGCATTTCTTTTATATATCAGAGGAGATAGTTAAGTTTAGTACAATACCGTATAATTAAAATACAATTAATTATGTTACAAATATATGGTGATAAATAGTTAATTAAAATATATCATCCATTACAACGTTATTAAACTCTTGTATTGTAGTATGGTGGCTAGGGACCCTAAGTACAGAACTCAGGGTTTCATTAAACTACGCATTACTTACATAAAAAATTCACTTTGTCCAAGTAGTATAGATAATAACAAGAATTTAAAGGAAGGGATTTTCTTATCTAACAAGATCGATTTAATTAATTTAGTCTGCATGATTTAACCTCACACAAAACAATCCAATCGTCTATTTCGATGTAATTCGTTGTTTTGAACACTGTTTCGAATCGTTGTTATAATAACTTTTACATTACACTACTTAAGGTAATTGAAAATCCTTAAGTAGAGTAGCATGTAAGTTGTTAGAACAACGTCATGTGTAACATTTAATAACAACAATATAATCTTTAACAACTGCAGTAAAATCGTTATATTTAACTTTTAATAACAATGATAGAACTTTTAAGACAACATGGCAGGTTTATATAACCTTTAATAACAACGATATAACCTTCACTTCAAAAATCATATTTTATGGGAAGCAGCTGCGATTACTTTGCACTACCAAGAGAATTTTGAGCCCCCGATTTACCATTCATCAGATCAATGGTCTTACATTCAGAATGTCGTGTCCTCACTATAGACTGAGATTGAATCGTCAAGAATAATAGTCAAATTTTCGTAGTCGATATTACATGGTCACTATAGCTTTATGTCAATTAATATTACCTAGAAGTTTGATTCTTAAAATCTTAATCAGCCAATGCTTGTCATAAACTTAATTCCATTATTGGTTTCGGTTCAAAGTAATCTCCGTCGAAGGTATTAAATATTTGTTTTTTTTTCTATTTAAAATTTTTAAAACAATAGAAGCAGTCGTAATTAGATATCACTCAGTATCTAGAACTGCGAAATAATGGTTATACTTAAGCTGTCTTTTAGATCATGAATAATTGTAAATATACTCATTTCTGCTCAATGCATTATTTATATATTAAATTCGATAATGGTATTCGATCAAATTTTCGACTCTGGCACTTTATTCATTTGACAATTTATCATAAAGAAGCTGACTTTTTATTTTTCTGGTATTTGTATTTTAATGCTAAAACAGTATTAAATTCTTATGTTATCAAATTATAGTTAAACACTTTTTATTATGTTTTATCAAGGTTATAACGAAAAACTTAACTGGACTACGCAATAAATTATAACAGGAATATAGTGAACTGCGCCACGAAAATTTCAGCATTTCGAAAAAAGAAAAAAAAAACTGTTCGAAGTTATACATAAGTTAAGATAAATATACAGTCAATTTTAGCATTTTAAAAATACTGTGATGAAATTGGAAAATATTTATTGTTTAAAAAAAGATTCAAAAGAATTAGTTGAAGTGTCATTGAGAAATTAATTTTAGAAAAATACATCTGAAGTTACCATGTAATTAATTTCTTGTCTTGAAATAATTACTACTTGTTTTTGAAAATACTGGGTATTAATCCTACTTTGTAAGGAGTCATAGAATAACTCTCAAAATAATTATTTATTTCATTGTTTCTGACAAGAAACAAATTATTGGACAAAGCAATTTGAATTTATTGTATTGAATGGAAAAATTTCTCTAAACAAAAGAAGAAAAAAAAAACTAATTATATATGTTCTAGTCATTCAAAAAGGGAGCAGTTACATTGGATTGTATCGATAAATATTAAAACAAAAATTTCAATTAAATATTTTTACTGAAAATTCTCTTTTGTAAAATAACTAATTACACACATTTCACTCAACTTTAGATTCCATATTAGTTATAAAATGATTCGATAATGACTAAACGAAAAAGAAAATATTTTTCCTTTCTTGATACAATACTGGAAAATAATTAAAAAATTGGAATGATGGTTAGAATTTAAATTATGCTATGCAAATCTTTTTTTTTCTATTTTATGAATGTAATTAGTGTATAGAATATTTTTATCCTAAATTCCTGAAACCTAGCATATATTGATTTCTACGTTTCAAGCAATCAAAAATTTGCTTATATCAATGTCTTCTATTAATACTAAACTTGAAAATAATGTGGAAAATTAGAATGTTTTCTTAAATAGAAATAATTATTTCACTGATTTCATTTTCATTTTAATTATTTCAATAATTATGAAATAACTACTATTAGCACCTTCGTTTTGAAAAGCTATTTTGTTTATCGGTCGTAAGAAAAATAATACATAGTTATTCAGTGTCAAAAAATTTAATATTTGAAAATCAATTTTTATTTCTAAGAGCTTTAACTATCTAGAATACCATACTAAATGTGCACTGTCAAATGTAGGATGCCTGTATGAAAGAAAACTTGCAGGCATGGGAGTAGTTACAACACAAGCAATAGGAAAAGTTTCAGATAATTGAGTAGGTAGAATGTTAAGTTAATTCATGCTGGTGTATGATATGTGACTGAAAATGTACAGTAAAAAGATTAGGGAGGAAAGATAGAAAGAGAGATGAGAAAATTATTGAGTAAATGAATTCGTTTGGTAAAGATTCGTAATGAATTATTTATTTTCATAACATTAAAAGTTAATCTCATTTCATGAAATTTTTGAATATTGAATTGACTAAGAATTATTTGCTTTGATGCTATTATAACTGCACTACATAGACTAAACATCGATACTTTAAGACAGTGTTTTGATAGCTTTATATATTGTCTTCAGACATCTGGTACATTTATAACTGAATAAAATAGGAAAGGCATGAATTTGTTTAGTATCGCAAAAGCAATTCTTATAGCATAGGATTGTTTAAAATGATGCATTGCATTTTAAAATACTGTAATAATCTCATTTTTAATAATACAATGATCCTGATGAGCTTAAAATGAAAGAAACCTCAAACAATTTCCTTTTATTGCGTTATAAATGTTCGATATGACTTTTTCGAGTCACGAGGTCAATGTTCAAAAGATAGTCTAAATCAACATTCTCGTTACTAACACTAGGCCTCCCTGTGCTTTTTCCTTATCAAAGGTAACCAATTTGATCAAATTAGGGAAACTAGTTACGAGTGTTTTTGCCAAAATAACTACTATCATTTCCAAAGCCTGTATAGATGTTGTCTTTTTCACTTGACCGATGCTCAAAATTACGAGATCCATCTTCACTCAACCAATCAAAATGTCAAAGACACGCACAGAGGACTAAAATTACTGATTCCGTTTTTGCATACTGCAGTATACGAAAAACCTTTCCTTACTGAGAGGCCATTTTTAGCTAATATGATAGATGCGCCACCACAATTTTCGTATTACTACCGGCCAAAGGGATATTGAAAATGTCTTATTTTTTCTTCATTTTAAACCCTTTCTGCAAAGTGTTTATTTAAAAATCAATTTTTTATTACTGTACAATTTTAAATACCGTACATAATTTGAATAAACGTGCTTCTTAATAAAAGTTAGTAGTTAAATGATAAAAGAGGAAATGACACACGCATCATTAAAATCTTTAAGGGTAGAGTTACTAATTGATACACGTTCCTCTGTAAAAGTATACAGCACTCCAAAAATAGTAATTTTGTGTTTCTCGTACAATTCAACAGTATTTTTGGGGCTTAAAAATGTATGTTTCTACTTTTATCTGCTCTTAAGCATTTACTAATTCTTAACATATAAGATGAGACTAAAATTACAGCCAGTGTACATTCATATTGGATCTGAAATAGTCTGCTAATACTTATATTTCAAAATGAATCTCCTATAATCCTCATTTCTTGAATCATAAGTGCTAAAAACGGAAACGCCACCACAACGCATGTGTACACACACACACACAAACACACACACACATATATATAAATATATATATATGTGTATGGATGTATACGTAATACAAAAACATATTTCTTTTAAAATTATAATGAAAACTTACATATAATTTTTTTAGATTATAGGGGAAATGCAAAAGAAAATGAAAATCTTTTCGTTAATAAATCCTAAGAAAAGAAAATTACCCACTAAATAATTAAGATAGACAACAAATACTTGGAAGATTACTTGACAAAAATACCAAGAAGATAAACTTCAAAGTATAAAAAATGTACAAACTTAGGCATGAAGAACAATGAAAGAAAAGGAAAGAAATAAGCCCAAAAAGAAACTGAATTATAACATTTATAAATTCTGAGTCTGAATTAAGATATATTAACAAGTTCTTAAAGACCCAATATTTCCCACAGAAAAATGTTACATAAAAATACAGAAACTCTACAAAGTTTAAACAAAATGCAAAATTGTTGTTTCAAATGCAAACGTTTACCTCTGATTGTGTAAGAGAAAACTTCACTTTATTGACACACTAAAGTTTCTACCAGGACATAAGAAAGAACTATGGGATAAAGGTTCCTCCTTAGCGGGAAAATAGTCGGCTCATGAAACAGAAAAGGTATCACTAGTCACAAGTGGTATTTCTGAATCTTCTTTATTTATTACAGATTTACTTCCAGTCCGATCGGGACTCCGCAGAATCTCATCTTTCCACCGTTTTCTAACGTTCCCTAGGTAACCTTCGGAGTCATCGTGTACTGGGCAAAAAGGAGTACGACTTATTGTACATCTGGGGCACAACTCCAGGCCGAAACGAGGAAAATTTAGTGCTATGTCTGGAAACCCCTGCCATCCAAACAAACGTAACCAAGGCACTCAACCTTTTAGACGTTTTAAGGGAGAACGTAATTCAAAGCCGTTGCCGATGGCATATGCAACTCATCTGATGCAGACCCTTCTCCAGCCACAATCTGCTCTCATGCCCAAATGGTATCCTTCGAAGGAGAGGCTATGGGGAGGTACTAAAGCTCTCTGATGGTCAAATCTAAGCATGCAGGAGATCTTCATACACACACACACATATATATATATATATATATATATATATCTTAGTATAATCATCCCACGAGGACTTTCATTCCTTTTATTCTTACGCCATCTTGGGGATTACACTACCTCATTTATTTTACTTAGGATCTGTCTAACGGAAGTATCAGTCATAACGGTAAATATTTAAATGTATGACATCACGCAATATTGACAAGCTATCTAGCGGGCTGATGCATGTTTAATTTGTTGAGGTCGCAAGTTCTCCCGTAAGTGTGATGTGGGAGTTCGGAGAGTTCAAGTTCTCCCTTAGTGCCAGCTCAGATGTCGTCTTCGTCATTTGACCAAACATTAATTACGAGGTCCGTCGCTAATAGCCCTAGTGCTGCTGCCGTCTTCAGTGCAACGTGAATAATAAACAATTACATTCCGCAATATTGATAAGGAGACTATTCTCTCACGTTGTTTCTATTCTACGTTAATATTTGTTTTCGACTGTTACAAAGAATCGATTTTAGTGCCTGTCTGCATATTTGTTTCTAGAATAAAACTTCACCTTTTGATGCAACAGTAATAATTGACATGAATATCTTCTTTTTTATAAGAAGCAAGATAATCTACTTCCAAGATGTACAAACTGCTAATCGTTTTGATCACAAGAAGAGGAATTCAGAGGAAACTTCAGCTTTTTGGAATATTTTAAATTGATGTGCTAATTAATAGAAAATGGTGTCTGTGGAAATAAAGCAACCATATCACTATCAATTGATCTCAAAATTTTGAAAACATTACAACACATACTTAGACTCTCAAAATCAATTTAAGATGGCAGCATTTTGTATTATAAAATTACGGATGAAATTACTCAACTTTGTTTAAATATACTAACATAGATTTAGACAAATGTAAATTATAATGATAAAGTTAATAAAGTATAATTAAACTCACAGATCAATAATGTATAAGCATAAAGTTTTGATTGCTAATATCCCTTATGCAAGTTACAATATATTCAATGATTAAACAGCTGCCACGTTATAAATGAAATGATACTTTCCGTTTGATGGATGCTAAATAAATAAATGATTTATTGTAATTCCCGAGATATATGGAGCTAAAAAGCAAAATAAATGAAAGCCCTTGCAGGATGATCGTGCTATAGGAATTCATTACGCACTCACAACACACACATGTGTGTATGTGTGTGTGTGTGTGTGTAGTTGCTTCGTATAAAGAGTGGGACTAAGATAAGTATACTTAAGAGGATTTTTAAAAAATGTATGCATATGAAGAAATATATATGGGTTTATTAGCTCAGTTAAAGATTTGTAATAAAAAATATTCAACTACTTTCTATAGAATACATTTTATTTATGTAAATCTTATGAATGATAAATTTTTTACTCAAATTGAAAAACAATACTATTTTTTATATTAAATAACTCATTATTAATTAAATACAATTAAAACTTAGCTTCAGAATTTCTTCTTTCAAAAGCCTTTTTTTATTTTAACGATCAAGTTAAGTAATATAGTTATAAAAAGCCTTCGAAAACTAGGTTATTGCAGAATGATAAGGTTGAAGCAAAATTATAGCCTTAAACTATTTTTCTTCCGTGATCCATCTTCTACGTAAGTCTTTTTATTACCTTAGATTTGAATAACGAACGTTGTTGAGATTATGGTCATTCTCAGTGACAGATGGCACTTTGATGCAATTGTGATTTCTAATTTTAAATTATAATTTAAAAGACTAAAAAGAAAATCAAAAGCTCACAGAGTCATGTTACACTTAAAGAAAATAACTATTTTTTATATTTCAAAGGAGTTCTTCGGCAAAATCTGGTATTTTATCTTTCAAATGACTCAGCGTCTAAGTCGAGAAATTTTTTGTATTTTATAGTATCATTAAGGAACATTAATGGCGAGTAATATTTTCAATAATGTGAGGTGTTTTATTAATTAATTTATAATGTAAATTTAGAGACAAATATGCAAATAATAATTATTATAACTTATATGTTATTCTATAATTTTATGAAATGTTGATTCAAATGAAATAAATTACAAAATCAGAAATTAAAAGCATTATATTGATGAACAGACGCATATACATATAAGCATGCATAATTTTATCTGTGCACTGCTGAATAATTAGCACTTCTTATATAAATTAAAATTTATACGCTCAATATTATTTGAGGAGACAAAATCCCATTTTAAGTATATGCCAAATTAAAATTAATTTTGGAGTGAAAATTATCAAGAGAAGGAATACAGTAAATTTGATTATTCCCTGCATTTTTAAGAATTAAAATGAAGCTTTAATAAAATTTTCAAATCGTTATAAACATTTTTTCAAGAATAGACTGCAATTTACATTAATTATGCTAAGCAAGAAGACGTGTTTAAAGTTTCTTTGAATAAATATTTTTCAACTAATAATAATGAGAATTTATAAATACATTTTCAGATCAAATACAAAAATAATACGTACTCAAGTAATCGACCAAAATTAAAGAAAAAATACATTTGCTTAAATTATATTAAATAGATTGAAGTAATTTTAGTTTATAATTTTCTCTTTAACTCCATTAAAAATAAGAGTTCAGTTATCAATTATTTGTGACCATTAATATATACTAGAATTGAGTCAATAAATATTTTTCTCTTTTAAGTATTTAATAATTTAATGTATCTCATTGTATCAGTTTTCCAAATATATGTAAATGTTATGTTGATATAGTATACACTGTTATATATATATATAACACATCGATCAATAACTCCCGAGTCTAAAATTGAAAACATTTTTTTTTATTCATCAACATAACACCTTTTGTTAATCACCTTTTAGGGTGATACAATCATTCCAACGCTTTTCCAAATCTTTTTTGTTGCGAGTAAATAGCGATAAACAGCTTTCTGAATCATCGACTCGTTGCTGTTTTTGTTCCATCGAAAGCAATCGCGGCACCCACTTGGAAAAACCCTTTTTCACTTCACTTCAAAAAACCTTTTTCCTGGTCCGATCGACTTAAAATTTCGACACGTTTCAAGCAAAGGTTAGTACTCTAGAAAGACCTGGTTACTGGTTTACTACAAGCGCCATCTCTGGGTTAGTCTCGGGAGTTATTGATCGATGTGTTATATATATATATATAACAATGTATAATCCAAATTTAACTATCAAAGTATATATATTTGTTTTTTCGGAACTTTTACTTATATTTAAAAATAGTTTGTGGTGTAAATAAATCTATTATATTGATATTTATAAGACTTTATATCCTTATTATTAAAATATTATGAATTTCAATACAAATATATTACTAGTAGAAAACAAATTGGTTATAAAGAATTTTATTATAATAGTGATAGAAGAAAGTGTCTGGTAGACAATAATACAGTCCTTTAAGAAATTATTAAGATCATTTTAATTTTGAAAATTGTGAAGTAAATGAAAGCTTTAATTATTATTGAAGCAAAATATACTACTAAATAAATATAATAATTTGGTTTCACTAATTTTGAATAATGTAATAAATGATCAAGGTAACAAAAATTTCAGAAGTGAATGAAAGATCTCAGCTAAGAAATTATAAAACCACTAGTCTAAAAAGTATTTAAATTAATGTGACATTGTTTCTCCTTTTTTTTTTTTTTTTTTTTTTTTTTTGATAATTTTAAACACTTTGATTTACATTAAAAGGACCAGGTGATTAAGTTCAGTTTTAGGAAAAGTTTTAAATTATTTTCTATTATTGCTACTTCCACCTCTTGGGCTGATGAAATATGTATATTATTAGCATAAATTTTGTAATATAACACACCTAAAAGGTTATCTACTAAGCTCAAGTCTGGACTTCGACATGGTGTGGCAAAACATTACCTTTTTTCTTTTTCGAGCCATTTCTGGGTAGATTTAGATACATTGCAAGAAGCATTGTTCTCCTGAAACATGCGGTTAACGTCACCTAATAGTTACATATCCAAATGGTATCATTTGATCTTATACCACAGCTTGATATTGTGCAGAGTCCATACGTCCCGAAATTCGTTATAAGTCACAAATTTAATTACTTCGTTATAATAGTCTTAAAATAAAATTATATGTTTTTAATAGCAAGATTCATAAGCAAATTAAAGGAATAGCACAAGGGGGGGCCACAAATAATTATTTAGATAATATTCATTTACATTTTTACGAGGATAATTTTTGTGATTAAAATAGTTTTAGAATGTTTAGATTTATTAATGCTATTAGAGGGGTGTTTTTTTTTTCAAAACTATGATAATAAAGGTGTAAAAACCTTTCTTACCCTTTTATACAGAGTATTTAAATTTATTACAAACTAATATTAATATGAATTAAGCGGATTGTTTAGATTTCTTTTTAAATCAGAAGGTCATAAACTTTCAAGAAATACTTATGTTAAAATGAATCTCTTCTATGAAGTTCATAAAGTTCCTTTATTTGGGTTTCAATAAGTCTGAATATATTTATAAATATAATTTATAACCAAATATCGTTTAATTTTAGATTTACGACTAATCTGGATAAGTATAAAGAAATTTGTTTTAAAGCAGAATTTAATTTCAATTTTATTAAGAGTAATTTAAAACATAATTACAATAATTTTTAGTTTTTTTTCCTTTGTATGAGTTGCAAATATTTTAATAGTGCATTTATTTTATCATTTTTAAACTTATTTTTTCTCTTGCTTATATTATGTTTCAAATCTCTTTTTTGCCATTTTTTTTTACCAATTTGCTATATTTTTTTTCTTTCTTGTTTGCATTACTACACTTTCTCTCTTATACAAAGAATTGCTATATTTCCGGTTCTAATAAGTTAGGAGAGCTTGTAATATTAATGTTAGATTCGTATTCTGTTGTTGCAAGGCATAAGTCTCATGTAAGTTTCTTAATATTTTTAAATCTGCTTGATTAAATTTTGGATTGTTCTTCCTTTGTTTTCATTGGTTTATGTTTGAGTATATCTTTTTATCGATATGTATATATTTACTTGGTTTATTATATTTCAATTTCGTACTTTTGCTTTTTGTTTGATTGAATTTATGGAATTTCTAAATTTTTATAAAACACTTTTACATTGGAAATGTTTGCCATGTAAATAATATTAAACCTGTTAATCTATCATAAGCTTATTCAGAATTTATAAATATTATGTTTTATTTTCTAATCGGTTTTTTTCTCTCCCTTTCTTTCATTGTTTATCATGTCTCGGTTTGTACTTTTTCATATTTAAATTTCATTTTCTTGCTATTTTTGTCTCGTATCCTTATTTTTATCTTGTCCTTCAAATTTCTTTACTTTTTTTAACTGTTTTGTAGTTTGATTTGTTTCCCTAGGAATTTGAAATTAAAATTTTATTTCATTTTTTTTAACTTTTTCTATAATCGAAAAAATTTATTTGTAAGCTTTGATTGCAATTTTAAAAGAATTATGCTTATAAGTTGTACTCCTTGTTTATAATAGTTTACATTTATTTAAATAATTTTATTATATTTATGAAAAATTATATTTTTCACACACCTACACTACCCATATATATATATATATATATATATATATATATATATATATATCAATAGGTCACTATATTGTGTTTGTACTTTATGGAAATAGTCAAGTTCTATAAAATTATGAATAAATTTTAAAATATCCAAATGTTTATTTATATTGGTTTATATTGGATTTAAAGTTCTTTCAATATTTATTTTAAGTAAATCTATTTAGAATTTGATTTATTTAGATATTTTTATTTAAATATTATCTTATGTATTATTTTGTCCAAAAAATTAAGATTTTATGTCTTTCCTTTTTCAATTAGTGATTCATGTCGAATTGTAGTTTAAAGCAATTAGATGAATGAGATTGTTTAGATCCATAAAATATATTTAACCTCGCATTTTAGTCAAAAGTCAGAAGCTGAAATTTAAATTAATTTATCTCCATTCTTTGAATTTTTTCTTAATATATTCAGAATTTTGAAAATTATTTTAATTATGTTTGATTTGCTTAGTATTATGATCTTTTATTACATAAATGAATCACAATAGTTAATTTAATAAGTTTTATTAAATTATGTTTATATAAATTTAAATTAAATTAGGTTGTTCATAAGTTTTTAATATTATTCTAATTATTTTTACTTTTATTGCAATTATTTTCAGCTTTAAGTATTAAAATGCATGCATGTTTTAGTACTTTTCATACATTTTAAATTATATATATATATATGCGTGTGTGTGTGTGTGTGTGTGTGTGTGTGTGTGTGTGTGTGTGTGTGTGTGAAAATTGTAAAATATGTCAATAAAAATATGTAGATAAAGCATCAAATTCAATTAATACTATAATCAATAAGCATTAGCATGATTTTAAAATCTGTAATAGTGTCAGAGCAGTAATAAAATAGAAATTGGTCATTTTAACTTAAATAATTTTGATTATGTAGAACTCTGTATCATTATCATTGTACATAATACTATAAAAAGTTATGATGGGAACAACAATCAACCAATTACTATAATACTATTTACCTTTCTGATTTTAATAATATGTAATATTATAAAGGTTAATAATCGAAAGAACGACCAGTTATTTTGAGCCACTTTATCTAAATGGGCGTGAATACGCGAGTTAGCATCCACCAGAAGCATGTCCATTGCTTTTCCGAATTATTCAAAGTCATTTTTCCTACTTTGCATTCCCAGATGGATAACCTTCTCTAAAATAATGTAACATAAAAGATTATACACCGCGGTAGAAGCTTGAAGATATTAACGGCACTTCTACTCGATTCAGAGGCGCTCTTTCAAACTAGAAGCAAGCAAATGCTCATCAAAACCACTTCTTACCAACTGCTGTATCTTCCTATCGACTATTAGTACTAGCGAAACACAATTGTGCCCCCCTCCTCTCACAAAACTCCCAAATTAACCGTTGAGTGTATAGACAAGCCAATGATAGGACTCACAACAGCGAAAATGCAATAAGAACAAAAGAAATAGACCTACTGAAATGAGAACGCCTCTACAGTAATCAGGAAAAGGCCATGCCTCCTGAAATATACGGTAGAAATGACAATGTATAAGAAATATATGTGTATGTATTTATATATATATATATATATATATATATATATATATATATAATGATGATAATAACTTTTTACACTAACATTGACAAGCGATTTGCTCTTTAAAGTTAGGATAAGTTAGAATTTTCGAAAGTTTGTGCAAGCTATTATTTACGAATTTTTATACACATTTTAAAACGGATTCCAATACTTTTTTAAAAATTATAATCAAAAGCACATTACGTTTCATTTTAATTTCATCAAGAGGCGGCTTTGGTTAAACATAATGCTTCATAGGATAATAATATGGTGTTAATGAAATGTCTTTTAATTATTATATTGATTTTTGCCAAAAAACTGCTTCATTTGATTATTAAGTTTATAGTTTATTAGAAAATATATGATCCATTTGAGAATTTGACACAAAAGTTCGACATCTTAGCATTTGTTAGGTATTGTATAATAACTTCTCTAAAAATATGGATTGAATTTTAAGTACATAACTTTGTATTGAAATCAAATGGACGTAGTGACTTCGGTGTTTTAAAATAAATTTTCTACTTTAAATGTTAAAAAATAAATAGATAAACTTCTGATTTTTATAAGAGTAATTTTTTAAATTAATAATAATATTTTTAATGTTTCCACTTAATATTTTATTATAAGCAATAAGTTAAATTTAGAATTTAAAAATGTATTAACGTAAATTAATATTAAACTAAGGATTGTATAAAACAGGAAAGTACATTAAGCTTTTAAAGTCACTAATACTATGATACAGTGAAGATTTTTAAGCATTTTAATAAACTGAAATTTACAGTTTTCGTTTCTTTTTGAAATAAAACATAAGGTACATTTTTTGAAAGAATTAAATCTCAAATCTATGTATATTTAGTTATTTGCACTTACTTTAGAATTTCCAAAAAATTAAAACCAAGTAAGCTTTTATCATTTCTTTATCTGTAGCTTAACGACCCTTTGAAGCTCGAGAAGTATTTCCGTTTTCCATTTTCAGAGCGAGGGAAGTAAAGCTATGAATTGATTTTAATATTTTTATTCTAAGAGGAACTGTTTCTTCAGGCTTTCTTTGCATCATTAAGTATTACTTTAAGCGCCAAGTGACTATTTATATATGCTTTTTTTCTTGTAAACAATACAGGCAGTGGTACTCAGTCTCAAGGGAAGCTTTACAGCGCACAAAGAATATTATATTTCAAACTCTGTACTTTTTTCCCATTTATTTCCAACTATAAATACTTCCAGAGAGATATTAGAGTCATATTTTCTACAGTTATGCAAGTGCTAATGGCCATTGTATCAAATGCTTCACATTTCTAAGAGAATATAAATAAGCATATTCATTTTTACTCATTCAATTAGTTGTAAAATTTCCATCGTAGATTGTTTTTATGAACTTGTTTCACAGCGAATTTAGAAAAAAAAAAGTTCCCGGGCTATTGTGACAAACGCAAATGTGTTAAATATACATGCTATTGTAAATTTCTTTGATGTTAGATATTTTATTTCTTATTAAATATTTTTCTTAAGACAATTGCAATGGTACTGTAAGATAATGCAATGAAAAATAAGTGCCATTAGTATTTTTTCTCGCTGCGACAGAACATTTTAAAATAATTCATAACATAGAATTTTTCGTTGTCTCTATTTTAATACATTTTATGTATTAAATATTTATAAGATTCTTTAGTGCTGAAAAATATTCCTATTCGGTATTTAAAGCATTCAGCAAATAATTATGCATACATGATTCGTCATATGAATTCGTTATATGGTACATATTCAACACAAAATCTTATTCGAATTAAGTATGAGTTTTAATTATTTGTCTTTTTACTGTGAATACTGAAAAATTTCATTCGAATTATTGAACATTTTCTTTCGAGGATTCTTGGATCTTAAAACAACATTAGTAGAAAGTTTATTCTTTTCCTCCCTCTGATTAGTTTTGCGAGAGAGATGTTTTTCCTTTAGACTAGTTTTATCAATTTTTAAGTGATCTCAATTGGTCTCTCGTTGTACTATGTTATCCTTCACGAACGTTACTAATTGTTATTGAATGGAATTTTCTTGGAGGTTCTTCTGGCATAACTTAAAACATTTCAGCTTCTACATTGGTATATCTCTAACTCCTTGGTCAGTTAAGGTATATCAACTATTTAAGAAAGCTAGCTATAAAAGCAACATTAGTTTCCTTGCAAAAACATTTCTCAAAAGAACGTATTTCTCCTATTTAAAAAATAATATTTGAAAAAATGTAAAATATTTTACTCCTTATGTATAAAAAAATATACAAAAAAATGTGAGCCGACTTTTTTAGTGATATTACTATGTAATTTCCTTGAAACAATTAAAACTTAGTAATTTTAGAAATTTTACTTTTTCCGTATTTTTTATATAAAAAAATTATTCCTTAAATGTAGGTATTACTTAGAAGAGAAATATTTCTAGTTGACTATATACTTAAGTGCCCTTCATAGAAGCATAAAAAAATTCGAATATCATATTGTGTAATAGTTTTCTTTAAAATGGTACTTAAATGCAAATATATCATATAAATCATGTTCATATTCAAATAAGAAGGGAAAAATACTTTTTGAAAAAAAAATTGCTCACATAGTTTTATATAATGATTAAAATATCATTCTTGGGCACACTAAAAATCTTAGCTCTACTAATAATTTGAAAAGATTATACACCATTAACACAAGGGTCTTAGTTATAGTATTCTACGATTCCTCGCATGGCCTGATGCCCTTTACTCATTATATTTGTTTCTGAGGTAATCAATCTAAGTAAGGTTAGAAATGTTATTTAAACTAAATAATACGTTTCCTAATTCAAAGAATAATTTAATTTTGTACTGGGGACAAATGAGTCTGTGCTTTTTGGCTTGTCCTTTATATAATGACAGGATCAAAAGGAGTTCTTTGAAATTCTAGGTGACAGGCCAATTAAAATTCTCTTCTCCATACAATTACAATAAAGTGATTTGAAATTGTGTGAGTCACAGTATAAATTTCTAATTAATTATACAAGAAAAAAAATTTCCAATTATCTTGACATATTTAATTGAATTGGGTTTAATGCTAAGAATGAATGATACTGATTTAAAAGGTATATTTCGGCTATCACAAAATGAGGAGACGAAAGATTAAAATTAATCAGATTGCTTTTATTTTCTCTTTCATTGATCTTTCCTTTTCTCACGTAAGTTAGGAAAGCCGTAGTTTATTCCAAAATATTATAGTATTTTATTGAACCCAAAAATCGTAGCAACTTGATTCGTGTTGGTTTTATAATATGTGAATATTATTAAACAAATGTAGATTTGATAAACTAAACCTTAAAAGCAGCTTTTTTATATTCTATATTTGTTTGAAATACCTGTTCATATTATAACTTTTCAGTATTTAATTAGTTAGGCGTTTAACAAGCATCATATTTTTCAGTTTCATCATAAAGCCTGATCCGGAAAAACTTTGAAATCTAATATTTAGATTATAATCTCCAATATCGGTAAGAAAATTGCTACCGTTTTTTTTTTTTTTATTTTGCTGAATACATTACAAGTTTAGATTGAACATTTGATTTGTAATACAATTTGTTAACTGATTGAACAGTAAAACTATGTATTATGAAATGCATTTTCTCATGAAAAATATATTAGACGTTTTACCTACATCTGAAATCCAACGAACTGTTTCGTAAATATTACATAAAGTTTATTAAACAATCTTTTCCAAGTCTTATACACATGCTTTGTATGTAAGACACAAAATTATACATTCAAGGAATATTTAGTCAGTTTACAAGTTTACAAATTATCAAGAATTATGCCAAGTTCATTCGTGAGAGTGAAAGGAATTATTAATTCAAAAGGCATCTAATTTATTCAGAAATGTCTTAGTTTTCTCCTTTAAAATGCTGTATTTGAACAATACTGGTATAAAATGTTTAATATCCTGGATCATGTGTATACATAAATGTGAAAAATAGTGCTCTCCATTTAAGAATGATTGTGCCTTTTTGTATAAGAAAAAATAACGCATTCATAAATTATTTACCTTTAAACTTCAAATAAGTAAATGTTCATCTCTCACTTTCAGAAAGGTGGTTATTCAAGAATCAAAGAATATCAAAGCAGAAAAAGAAAAGAGTTTAGATGTCTAAGAAACTGACAACAAAAAGATTCATTGGATATGCCGCCAGTTCTTTTATAAAAACTTTTATAAATTAGATTTGTGATTAATGGCGTAAATACGGGAAATGGAAAATAGAAGTAAAACTTTCCGAATGATTAGACACTAAAAGGGACTTATTATCTTTAATTAATGGCGAATTAGCGAAAATATATTTTTTCATAAATCTGAGAAAAGCAAAAGGAAAGAGACTAATATTTTTTTCAATACCTTGCGGTGATACGGAAGATTAGTTGAACCTTTTAAAATAGCATGTGTAAGTAAGTGAACGATACATTAACTACAAATTCAATTTAAGATTTTACAGATGATAAAGATCTGAGAAAAAAACTTTTCATTTTATTCTTTTTCAAACAATTAAATTAAAATTAAGAACAGAAGAAATGAAATGCTAATGGATGTGATGGTATTTCCCCCCAAAGTAAAACAATCAAATCTAGTGAAACATAGGAATATTTGATTTCATTTAAAATTCAAATGCAGATTGTAACGTTTCTGTATATGGACCATCAGAAAGAAGCATGCTAGTGTTGTATTTAAAAATTCACAGATTTAGACTATGTTACAGTATTGAATATGAAGAGATTATATTTTATTGTACTAAAATAACCATGATTTAAATTAAATTTTGAGACAGTAAAATAAACAGTGCCAATTCTATAAAATATATAAGTTAATATAAACAAATGTTTTTACCTAAGCAAAAAGATTACAAAAGGGGGATTTATAGATGATAAAAAAACAATAACAAAAATAAATTTTATTTTTGGATGAATACCTTTAATGGGCTCTGAAATGTATTTTAAATAACTATTTCTTTAAAATAGATGGAAAACATCCGGTATCAATTGCAATTAAATATTTTGTCCATAATACAGATTATGTTGCTTACAATTAAATTACCATCGTTAATAAGTATGATTACTGATTAATTTTAAGTATCACCATTATTGAAAAACTAATGATTTGATCATACAATAGAATCATGTAAGCACTGTTAAAACAACATTTTTGTGTATATCAAATATATTTTGAAAGAATCATTGTTTCATAAAGAATTTTGTGTGTATTAATTAGATTTGAAAGAATCATAAATCAAGACTCCAGCAAAAATAGCTCTTCAGAATTTTTTTTCTTTAGAAAAAGTGGGAATTTTTGGATATAAATGCATTCGAAGTATTCAAAAAGACAGAAGTGCGAAAACACTCTTGGGGCCTGAGTACTTTTTCCTTGTTCCCATAAAGTTTTCTGTTTTTGTAAACGTGGGTGACGCACCCCGGAATGGTCTTGTTATCTTTCTCTATTTATGTTCTTTCTCCTTGTTATTCCATCCATCTTAATTTGTTTTCTAGCTCTTATGATTAGTTTTAATAAGTGAGCCCTTTTTACGTAAATTAACTAATAATTGACGCATTTTGGCAAGAAAAAACTTTTCTAATAATAAAAGCAATAATAAAAAACATAATTTATTTTATTATTCTCGCCAAAGACGATAGTTAAAAAGTTGTTATGAAGATGAGGATTTTCAGTATGAACAAGTTATTCAGACAGTATTTCCAAGCTCTTTTTAATGCAACTTCTTGTAGATATAGCAGCAAATGTTTCATAAATTATTTTAATTTTTTTTCAACTAACATTTTCGAATATGTGATTTTACAACGCGGACTATTCATGAAACTTCCTTTAACTAACATCTGGAGTTTCATTCTAACTTTATATATTTAAGTTTCCCTCTCCTTGCCAATTAAATGAAACCAGATTATTCAAATTAAGTAAACTACTGAAGTGCAGTGAATATCTATTATCAAGTCGTATAAAAGAGACAGAGAATTGAATAGATAGAAGCTTCTGGTAATAGGAAGGGCTAATGTAAAGTGCGCGGGAGTTTTCTTGCTTGTCTATATGATTTGCTGGGAGTAGGACTCAAAGTTGTCTAGTTAATTGACCATTTGGAGGATTTACTCGTATTGTGTCCTGGTGAGCGTATTCCTTGCTGTATTATATAAGTTGTTATTACTCGCGGCAAGGGTCTGGATACTGTTTGATAACATGGCCCTTATTAAAGAATCATTGAAATCTATTTTGAAACATAATTGATTATTTTAATTACTTTTATCTGTGCTTGAAATCAAGTTGAAATTTAGATTTGTAATTCGAATAACATTTAAGACGACAGACGAGACAAGTAACAAAATTACGGCACAATCTACATGTGAAATTTAAATGCTTGCTTTTATTCTTAGATACAGTTGTTTAAGGGAATCTGAAAAAAATAATAAAATGCGTTACTTTTTTTTTTTTTTTATCTTGAGTACTTATTAGCAAAAGTCAATCCAAAATGAACTATGAAGACTACATTTCCTGTGATTTAAAATTACCTAAACAAAATGACTATTATACTCATACGAATGAACTGCTTTATTGTGTACCTTGTGGAATGAGATTAGATGAATTATACATTACAAAAAAATTATTCTTTTAATTTAAGCTAATATTATATACTGTAATAACACAAGTTTCCCCCGCCTTTATTCTTTTGCTATTTATCTAATACCTTTGAATTAATTTTAAAACACATATTTTGTTTTTAATATCAAAACCATCAATGCATTTATTGTTTTACTCAGAATATTATTTTTTAGCTTTATATTATACATATTAAAGATATTTAAATTCACATATTTTTCGCATTGTAAAGAGTCTGAAAACGTTTTTGTTAAGGAAATCAGAGAGAAATATCTAGGACAAATGCTTGTAATGCTCAGGGAGACTACTTTACGGAATCTCAGAAAGCAGCTAAATTTTATTTGAAACATGGATATATACTGAAAGACAATTATAATGCGACAATCTAAAATTGTCCATTTCTTTTTAATTGTTATCGAATAAGTTACTGTTGTAAAGATGAAGTATGTTGGCAAGTTGCGTTACAAAAAAACCTTTCGTGCAAAAATATGTTTATAATACTACAATATTTTAAAGCCAAACTCAAATGATACAAAAATAAATGTACTAATGAGATATTTGCTTTTTTTGCATCAAACAAAAAAAAGTATTGTTTGTTTGCTTTTGAAATATTTTTATTGTGTCAAAGCATTACTAGATACAAAGGAGAATTTAATGAATTTTAATGCTTTATAACAGTGTAAAAGGATTAGTTTCTAAATAGTAAATTATATTGATAATTCTCTCACATTCTTTCAGTAAATGAAAGAGATCTAAAGGTTCTAAAACTTAATTACGCATTACGCAATAGATTTTTGGCTTAGCGAATTTGTGGATTACTGGTTTGAAATAGCGACTCTAATCTCAATAAGTAAGTAATATGTAAATTCAAGTAAACATTTCTAAAACTAATTAGGTCAAAGATTTAACCTTTTCTGATTAGCAAGATTTATTTAAAATGAAAAGATCTTGTTGTACTAATAAATAAATGTGGTAACACCAGAGAAGTAAACAATTTAAATGTACTGGAACTTTGAGGGAAGGAGTCTTAATTATGTTAATTTATCTCAAAAGCAGAAAAAAAAAAGTGAACAGCTTTTGACTAGATATAATTCAATGAAATTAAATTTAAATGCTTTTATTTTTGACAGTTGTTTTAAAAAGTAGTGATTTTTTTAAATATAAAATACTTGAAATATATTCATAATCTTTTTAAACTATAAGCCCCTGAAAATAAGAAAATTTTCTGTAGGAAATGTTATATAAGTTCTATGATACATAAGATATTTTCTACCAAAGTTAGCTGTAATAAGTTGATTTCTTAAGATAAATCCCCCCCCCTTTTTTTTTAAAAAAAAGGAATCCTATTGTTACAAACAGGATAAAGGAAATGTTTTTTAAATAATAAAATATTTTGACGTTTTAAAAGTTTTACAATTTTTTTTAAATAATTGATATACACACAAGTAACAATACCTCAAACTGAGAAAAATGTATTTAAAGTTGTAACATTATTTTTTCAAAGTTAAATTTTGAGATTTATGTGTGCTAAAAAGCTTCAGGAGCATAAGAATTCCCTTTTTGTTGTTTCAACCACTCTCTTTCTTTGAGGCTTTTTTTTTTTGCCCTGTATTCCTCAAACGATTATGCTCCACTCTTTTTTTTTTTTTTTTTTTAATGTTTAGATTCAAAGTTTGTCATGTCCTGCAAATAATAAATAAGCATATTCCATCAATTTTAAGCCAAATTTCTCTCAGATTGTAGAAAATATTTGACTAATATTTTCGAAAATGCTGGTGTCCAGTTCTGTGGTAATCTCTGCCAGGTAGTCAGCCAGATCCTGCAGTATAGAACCAATAATTTTAGGGCAAAATTTCCAGATTAACATACAGAATTGATACAATTAAAGTTCAATTTTATTCAGAGGACTCTAGAGCCGGTTCTATGGCTTATATAATTTCACTAAAGTGTAATATGAGTGGTGCGCTCTGTGAAAGCGAAGCTGTGAAAGAAAAATCACAATTATTGTCATTAGGTGACCTTGCACCGTAATTAAGACGATTTTTTTTTCAAATATGTTATTAAATAAATCAAGGAAAATGTTTTTCATTGTTATTAACATTAACATTCACTAGTTCAAAAAGCCCTAGAGCCAAATCTATGGCTCCAAAGAATAGAGAAAAAAAAAAGGGATAATGTCATATGATGATGCAATTTACGTCAACAAACAAAAACAAAGACATGTAGCTTTGTAGTAACAAATAAACAAAACAGCTTTGAACATGCTCAAGAAACCTTCATTATTTTTAATCACGCATTCCATTAGGAAAACTGCGTTTTCTACTGCATAGCGTAAAGTGTCTTGTGCGATTGAGCGGATGTGAAGCGTAGTATTGCCCCTCAGACCAGGAACGTCTGTGACAACTATCTACAGATACTGAGTCTTTTAAAAGACTCCACAGCCAAAAGTCGTATGGTGTGACATCCCGTGATAGTGGTGGCCATATTGTTTGAAAATAACGTCTTAGAAACTTTAATGTTATTAGCGTTTAACTTTCATGTGAAAATAGGGAGATAGCGTTTTTCGAAATTTGAACCGGTATGAGGTGTTGTACTGTCTTGCATAAAATCAGTATTTTGAAGGCAGCTTTGCTGTTGCAACTCAGGAATAAAAACAAAAAAAATGACATCATACTGTATTATCTGATATTGTTTACGAACACATAACAGGACTTGAGGGTATTGATTCCACATAAAAACATGGTCCTATCATAAAAGTAGCAGGTATGCATACAACACATTAGGATTCTCTTTGTTTGTGTTCACATCCGTTAAAAAAAAAATGCACTTGGTCACTTCACAGAATATTCTGGGGGAAAGTGTCGTCCACATTCATTCGTGCTGTAAATTGTAGTGTGAATGTTAGCTTAGTTTTTTTATCACCATGTAGTTTGAATCTTGTATTAATAGTAGCGCAATATATTACGCATCCTTTTCATAACAGGGATGTCGACCCATCTTGTCTACTTTATTTGATATATCTGACAAACTTGCACTTCCATATGGTGACTGGTTTGATAAATCTACTGCAGCTGAAGCAACACCTACAACTTTATAATCTAGCACTTGTTTTCGTCATCAGCCAAGTAGAATGCCGAATCTTCCTGTCACCTAAAATCTTTTAATCATTTTATGATCATACATTGGTCCACGTCTGACATTTTTCTGTGTCCGAAATTTTCGAAGATCTGCAACTGCTTTGTCGTTACTTAGATATAATAATTTTAAGAGGAGAGCCTTTTCTTTCAAAATTAATATTTTCCACAAAGTGTAGAGTCTTAATACTTTTCAGTAACATTAAACTTGTTCAGTATTAAGAGAATCAATGACACTAGTTATCTTGCTTTAAACCTTAAGTTAACTTGTAGCGTTTTTAAGGTTTTCAAACATGTAATATTACTGCTTCCATGTAGTCCATTAAAAATTTAAATAAATGAGATATCTTCTTCAGGTTTTGTGTGTGTACCTAAGTAAACTTAAATAATTTTCTTAATTTTCCTTCAGTAATAAAAACAATCTGCAAAATTAGCCTTAGATATTGGTACAACACCATCTATTGAAGAAAATTGTGCGTAACTTATTATCATTATTTTTTCAGTTTTCACAAAACGCATCGGTCTTATTACATGCTAGTGAACTTATGTTTCGCTGGAAACAATATAGTTGGCTCTAGAGTCTTCTGAATAAGTGAATTTTAATTATAACAGCTCTGTATTTTGCCTTTCATTTGTAAGTAAACTTTTCTTCAGAAGCATTGGATGGAATGAATCTATGAATATTGCCTTTACGACACTTAAAACTACTGTAGTAATAATATTTTTAGGTATGTGCTATTGAGAAATATTTTTGCTAATTGAAGTATTACAAATACGTCATTTATTTGGAGTTTCAAGACAATATTAGTAGATTGGTTCATCATTAGGGTTGCACAAATAACTACAACCTGCTTGAATGACCTTTCGCATTTTCTTCACCAGTTAAATTGCCTCAAATGACATTTACGTAGTACTGAGTAAGCTTATCAATTAAACTATTTTCCCCTTGAACTTGCTGCTTATAGTCTTACCATCAAATAATTTCTTTTTACCTTAGAATAATTCAAGTGTTTTTGGCCTTGAGCCCATGTTATTAGATACAGCCTACACATTCTATTTTTTGTGTAAAATGTCCATCACGATATGGTTCATTTTCGAAATGAGCAAAAAATCAATTTGCATGAGATGTCTTTGCACTGAATGTTTCCTATATAGGTGGAATTTTGTCAGGTCGTTAAGCTTTTCTAAACGATTGAAAACTCTCAACAAACTGTCACTCTCTAATTTACCATCTGAGCCATAATAATCGTTTATTCAAGAATTACTGTGCTCTCTTTACACTTTTTTTTATTTCCGAAGTCAAAATTAACTCCTTTATAACCGTCATATCCTTTTCAAGTAAAAGACACATTTTTGAAAAGGAGTCATATTCGTAACAAAAAGATGACAGTCCTCCGAGATCTAAAACGTTTCCTGTTTCTACCCCAATCTTAATCCAAAGTCAAATAACCGATGACTCTTATCTAACCTTGAAGTAGCATGATCACTGATTGTTAAGACATTATTAGGTGTCGCATCATTTTCTTATAAGGCTGACCTTTCCACGATTTCTTCTGTCACTTCTTTCTTGGCAAGTATAGGTTTTTTTATTAATTGCATAATATTTCTTGTTTTATAGGATTAGGAAAAATCATCATACTGTACATAAAACTGTACAAATACATATAATTGCCAATACAGATCTTCTGTTGAATTTCATTCTTTTTTCAATATTCTCTTATACAACTTAAAAAAATAATTGATAATTCCATTATCATTACAATATATTTCCAAACGAAAAAGCAAACCATGCCATAATTTTTCAGTAATTTTTAATGGTCCATAGCTCTTTTAAATAAAAAGGCAATGATTTAAAATTACAGAAAAAACTAAAATTAGTTATATGATATTCTATGAAATTACTTACATCAGCAAGACTTTTTGAAGATAATTTCTTGTGGGAAGCACCCTTACCTGAATCATTTGTTTGTAACACACTTAAACTTGTTAATGGACGATTTTTAACTATCTGGTACCTCAGAATTTTCGTTTCTTTGGATGCTACCCACATAATATTTTCTGTATGAAATTAACCATTTCTCAAAACGAGTAAAAGTAAACAATGTGTATTTGAATTCATAAAAAACGGTTCAAACACCATTCAAAACATGAACAAGACTGAATGATTCTCTTATTAACGTCACGCTTAGAAACAATACGAGAGCTATTGGTAGAATACCCACAAAGGGACCGAACGAATTCGCGACCATGACCACTAGGCTACTGTGGCCTAGAAGTAGAATGGAAAAATCATCAGATAGAAGTCGATGAGTTTTAAGATTCCTGCTAATTCGTCCTATTGCTCAAAATGTAAATTGAAGCTTACCAAGCAGGGGAAATCGAAAATACTTCGACATAGCATTTGTCTATTTAAACGCTGATCTTGATAAAACTTACTTAAGAACTTTGTAATAACTTTCGAAACGTTTTAAGTATCAGCAAATGCCTAGAATCAAAATGCTAACTTTAAATTGTAAAACAATGTATATTTTTCAAAAACATCAAAATATATTGTATTTTAATACTCCTGAGACAGTTAAATGGGATAAATAAATATTAATTTATTACAAAAAATTAGATAATTCTGAAGAATACTATTTAATCACTTAACATATATTTCTGATTTAATTTACAAACAATAAATTTGTTTTGAGTTTTTTTGTTCCATATAATAAACGTCTGAGTTCAATTTTAAAAACAAATTTTTAAAGTGATATAAGTTCATAACTAACAGTATATTATTTAACTTGATCTGACACATTTCAAACAAACTATCATGTATTAATAATTTCACCACCAAAAGTTATAATCATTTAGTTTAAAAACTTTGTATTTTTCTGAAATCTATAAGCTTTTGTAATATATGACTCAAGCCTAGGTCTTAGAAAAAATAGTAAACACTCTACCTTTAGAGAAATTTTAATATGTGTCACGGCGGTTATTAAAATACACAGCTCTTACTTCGACTTTCTCACCTTGTGTTTCCTGAAGAATTCAAAAAAAAATATTACTTATTTCGTTTTCTGATATAAGTGGTTTTCTCATAAAAGAGCATGTTTCAATACTGTACGGAAATCTTTTTGAGATTATGATTTTTCTCACTGTTAAATTCAAACATGTCATCTGATAGCGGTAAGTTTGAAGAATCTAAGGCTCTTGAAGAGTTTCAATAAATTCTGTTCGAAAGAAATGCATCCATCTGAATTGACATTGACAGCATCCCATCCTACAAATTTTATTACTTCTTTTTCAGAATTCAGCTAGCTTGTATAAGTATGGTAGGGGAAGAAATAAAACATCCGAGTAGTATCTCGGGGAACGTATTTGACTTCAGATCTAATCCTAACAAGAGAATGTTTTAATTTCGTCAGATTATTCTTTGATTTGTAGCCCGTGTGATGCGTCACTTCCGGAGTTATATTGAAAATTGTGCTTGCAAGGTGTTAATATTGCGTATCTGTGTGATATTAAATTTTTCCCGTTGTTTTCATATGAGGATATTCTGTTAGATGGAGGTTCGAAAAAGAGGTTGTGAAAATTTCCAACCATCTAAGAAGAATAACGAATTAAAAATTCAAACTCCGTAGATTATCATGATGAAATATGTAACTATATAAAGTCAGATTTCTGGTTAGAATGATTTATTTGAAATTAAAAGTAAATAAAATTTATATGTTTCTATTTCATTTTGAGAAGGAAATATATAGTAAATCTTTCAGTTCTGTTTGGAGTACAGAATTTATAAAACATTTTTCAATAGTATACAGCATGAGATATAAAATAATGTAGACAAATTATTTTGTGAGTTAAACTCTTGTAAATATTGAAAATTGCAAAAAAAATAAGTTTAATTTAAATTTTTCTTATTTAAGATCCCTCAACGTTTGTTTGTTAGAATAACATTTAAATAAGTATTAAAGGCAAAATTTTAATTAAAATATGGTATGCATCTATGAGATTGAGTTGATTTTCAACTCTAAGTTTTAAATGTTATGAAAATTAAAAGAAATATATTCTACAAAATTTTGTAGCCATTCTAGACATTTAAAAATTGATTGCATATAATAATGATTAACAATATTTAGAAAAAATTTGTGTTTTTTTTTTAAAAAAATCGTAAATGAAAAAATTTATAGCTTTTTAATCAGCAATAAATGAAGTAGAAAACCATATTCAAAATTCTGAGAAATTTTGTCATAACAAGAAAGAATAGAAAAAAAAATCAACAATAAGTGTTGTGGTAAAATATCCAGATGTAAAATTTACATGGATTTCTTTAACAAACATTAAAGAGAAGACTTGGAATCTTTTACAGGATTTCCTTTACAAGGAACAGTAATTTTTAGAAATGTGTATTTATTTACTCATAACTTTTTGTCCATTTTGGCTGTCAAAAATAAAATACATTTTTATTCAGTTTTTTTATCATCAGTAATTAAAATAAGGAATTATGTTAATTTTTCTCAGTCACGATATATGTAAATTTTGCCAAATTCACAAAACAAAGTTCAATTACCCTGTTTATGTACTATATATATATATATATATATAAGATAAAGCAATGAATTTATCATTAAAAAACATAAAAGTAAGAGAACATTTAAAATCCCAAATCAACATATATATATATATATATATATATATATATATATATATATATATAAAAAATTTATGAAAGAATAATTTAAAATATTTAAAAAGACAAAAATCCAGAAAAAAATGTAAAAATGAAAGAAAAAATGAATGAAAATATGGAACCCAGCAAGTCAAAAAGCAATTTCGGGCTGAGGACCAAATAAGCGGGGTTAAACTAGTTTAATGGTACCAACCTGCCCCTTTTGCGACTTGGTAGGCTGAATTGGGAAATCCAAATTACAAAAGAGTTCAATGATGAAAAGATGCAAAAAAGTTCAGCGATAAAAACTACAAAAATAAAATCTATAATTCTAAAAATTATCAACAAATCAAAATATAAAAATTACTTATAAAAATTCAAAGAAATGAAGATTCAAATATGTGAGTAGTAAGACGGAATTTTTTTTAAGCTTCAAGATGGATATCACATACTCAAAATGAAAAAAATATAACACGTCATCACCATATAAATTGAAAAAAGATTTAAATCATTGTTTGATTGGTAATAAAGTGTAAAATGATGCAAACTATTGATTAGTAATAAATTGTATGGTAAAGGAGTATAATGGTCCAGAAAGTGAGTAAAAATGTAAGCTGTGTAAATGTAAATAAATAAATAAATTCTTCACGGCAAGACCCCTAACAAGCCGACTTTGTGGACATATTGTTGTGTGGTGGATTTGAAAATGGATCACGATTCGCAAAGATGTTTAATATATTTGTGATGTATATAAGTATTTAAGAAATTTATTGGATAACCATGATCTAAACAGTTGTTGAAGAATTTTTTAATGTTATTAAACTAGTCTACTTATACCATATATATATATATATATATATATATATATATATATATATATCTGTTTCTATTACAGATTTTCGTATTGTCCTTTTTTGTAAACATATAACATAATTATTTAATACCTTTTGCAGCATGTCAAGGTATTTAGGGAAACAGCTTATATCCCAAGAAATCCTCAACAAGCCAGAACCTCACAAATGACATACTGAAAAGCTCATTATCCCGTTACTGTCAGGGATTACTACATTAAAGCATTAGATAGATGTTGAAAATTATAGCCTGCTGCTTCTGCTGTCTTTGCTCTAGCGATCCGCACTAAGTGGATTTGAACGTACATGGATACTTAAAACAAAAAGAATCAATGCAGCTTTACTTTTCCCTGTGCTCATTATTCATTATTAATATTTCTGAAATGCATGTTTAAAAACACTAATATGCAATTTATCTAAGCACTGAAAGATAAGTACTATGAAATTATTGAGTGAAAAAGTGATGGGTTTAGTAGCTCTGAAGTAAATGTAGAGTATCTGTATTGAAGAAAGAAGCCTCATTAGTTTTCTTTTTTCTTTATGACTGTTTTTAAGTAAGTAATGTTTTCTTTGAAACCTTTTTATCTGATATTTGTTTAATTTGAAGTTATGACTTTTTCCCTTAACATTTCCTTGTTAATGCATTTATTTTTAACATAATGAGATATTAGAATATGATAACTTAATAAAAGATGCTTAAATAGATAATTAAAGATGCATGTCTATGGGATATATGAATTTGAATATTCGTGAAAATAATTTTTAAATTAAAACTTCGTCATGAATACGTTGAAAAATCAAAATTGAGTTATAATATAAATATTGAATATATATGTAACCCAATTTTTTCATATTTATTGTAATTTTTAAATCAATATATATTGCATGAAACTTTTAGCTAAATTTTATTTAATGCATGTTTTTAGAAAGAAAAAGGGATTACATCATTAGTATGTTCATTCATTTGTTTTAAATTCGATTTGTTTTCGTTTTTTAATTTTAAAAAAATATTTGAAAGAATTTAAAAACAACCCAGAGAAATGTTTCTCAATTTCTGCTGTTACGTAAATTTCAGTATATGGTAATTATGGTTTTCAAAATGTAGACTTCAGTTTTCAAGTAATATAATACATTATTAATGAGAGGAAAGAATTTAATAGCATTCAATATTTTAAAGGAAAATTCAAATGATTATCATCTGCAGCAGTTGAGGAACAATATTAATAATTATATAATTATTAATATTGTTATTGCAGGAAAATTATATAATTTTCAATAAGAAAATATAGACAGATAAAGGGCCTGACTCAAGGAAGACCAGCTAGAAACCTTCTAGCTAATCTGTACTTACAATTTTATGAATCGAGCCACTTGAACAACTCTCTTTATGTTTTATATAGATATATAGACAACATAATATTTTTTAGTAATTGTAAAGATTTTAAGTCAAACATCGATTTTTATTCTAATTATTTGGTTTTTTTGCAAACAAATTCAGATACAAGTAAGGCTGAATATTTAGATAACGAACTACGGCTAAAGAATTACACCATTTATAGTAATTTATTTGATAAAAGAGATGGGTAATTAAAATGCCTTACTGGGAAAGTAATATTCACTTATCCATATAAGCAAGATTATTTTAAACATTTTGCATCGTAATAAGCTGCTAGTTACTCATGATAAAGATATGTTCAATAATATTAGGAAATTTATAGGAGAATGTATGGAATGAGATTACCCATTAGATTTTTTAAGAAGATAAATTCCCATTATTTTGTAAGATGGTCCATTTTGATATGTTTTTAAGATTTCCCATGAGGAGTTCTTAGAGGACTCTGGAGGATATTGAAATATCGATAAGTAAATTGAATTTGATATTTAAAATTTTTTTTTATATTTTGACAGTTTTCTAACTAGGATCTTTACTTTATAAATTGACATATATGAATTTGTGATATTTACATCTTGGAGTGAGAGTTTATTCTAATATCTTTTGGAATCGATACATTTAAAAAAATGTAATATTATACATAAGGGCTATTACATTTGAGGATTTTGATGGAATTTTCGGATTTTTCAATGCAAAAACAAATCCACCACACAACATTAGGTTTACAAAGACAGCTAGTTAGTGGTATAGTTGTGAAGATGTCTTAAAACATTTCTACATAGTAAACATTTACAGACACATATTTTTTTTCAATGGATTCCAAATAATTTTAACAACTAAAGTTCTGGTTTGTGTTTCATTGGATATGATTTCTAATCATGATTGTATTCATTATGAAATTTTTATTAAATATTCCATATTTTAGAATTTTTTATACTCAGCTTAACTAAGTATTATTAATTATCTGGCAACAGTGCATAATATTTGACATCTTCATTTAAAAGGTTCTTTGAACCTATTGCACTGTAATTCTTATGACATGTCACAAGATCTTAATTTTTGGCTTTTGCGTCTTTGTGATTTGAATTGATTCTTCTTGGGAAAACATGGATTTGGGTATGTTGTTGTTTTTAAAGTTTTAAATCTTTAACTAAAAAGATTTAACTGTACTGATTTAATGTTTTAAATTTTTAATTGGATAGTTTTTAATTGAAGGGTTTTTTTTTGGATATTTTTAATAGGTGGTTTTTAATTGAAAAATTTTTAATTGGAAAGTTTTTAGATGAAGATTATTCGGTAGGAAAATATTGGTTTTTGAAAAAATTTTGTAATTGAGATATCTTGCCTTTCATTTTCTTCTTTATTTTCTTTAATCTGCAAATTGCATTGTGGAGTAATCCAATTTTTGCCCAACAAGATGCACTGGGGGAGGGTTGATACCATAGAATATGTCTAACCCCACAGTTAAATCTCCAGTCTGAATGTGCATGTTTAGTTTTGTTAGGTATTCAAATTATTCATTTAGTTTCAAATTTGTTTCAATATTTGTTCATTTATTTTGCATAGTTCTATAAACGTTTTCTTTTGTTGATTTTGGATTTTAATTGTTCTCGTGTTCTTATGTGTTTTTAATAATAATTTCATCGCTTTATTATTATTATTATTATTATTATTATATATATATATATATATATTAAAATTAAAGCAATAAATTTAGAAATGTATGTTATTAATTTTTTCAGTCATTCGTGGCACAATAAGAAACTTTAAATCCTTTCATGTAGGAATTTATTAATATACTGTGAGAAGCAGTTACATCGTGATAGTGCTAATGTTGCACAATTAACATCCATATCCATCCGTGGTTAAAGCAGAAGAGTAATAATAGTCCATTAGGAAAATTTGAGAATGCCGGTCGCATCGTTTCGCCTTCGTGGCTAAAGTGAAAGAGCGCGAAATTTTCCCTGCTTAGAATTTATATACAAAGATTGCATCAAATAATTGATATTAGAATTATGTATCATAAAGTATTTTAGATGCAGACAAAAAGTCTATAGGGAAATTTCCCTACAGATTTGAAACACCCTAAGAGACTGATGATTCATGCAAAATTATAGCACGTGATCATATAAATTAGAAGCTCAAAATACTTTGTATCAGTGTATGTGTGTGTCATACTATCAACCTTCCAATCTCTGGAACTGAAATGACAAGTACTCATGGTAGATAGGAAGTTCAGCGAGAAAAAAGGGAACAAAAGATATTGGGAGTTATACGGCGTGGTGATTAGACAGGTAGGTTCCCAAGTGAAACAGAGTTATAATAGTAAGATATCTACAGAGAATCTCAGAAACCTTATTAAAAGCTAAAGTCGATAATTTGGTGTCATGCATAATATTGTGTAGAAAATTTTATTTATTGTGTGTTATAAATATAGTCCAATGATCACGAGTGTGAATACTTCCTCGGTCGTAGGACACGATAGCATGCTCTCTTTCTTCAAACTAGAGTTTGTCTTCATGGATTAAAAATTTTACCCAGATTCTTAAAATAAAGACGAGAACTTTATTTTCTTGAAAACAATTTTGAAGAAGTAATAACAATGAAACTAATATAAAATGTTTAAAGGCATTACTAAAATATATTTACTGATGATTTTAGAAGAATTTGGGGAAGAAACCGATTCTTGTTTACAAGCACATGTGAATTAAAATAATTATTAATAAAATCTAAAGAGTATTTGAATAACAAGGAATGGATTTCTGAATTTCTTGCCACTACGGTTGGTGAAAGAAAAAATGGAGAAGAATGCAACCAATTATGTTTGTAACCTCAAATGGATAACGAACATTCTTCACATAATTAATTACAGGGAAAACGCATCGGTATTGTTAGATAAGATAATCAAAGCAATTCAAATTTTAGCAATTCCAGTCCTTATGAAAAACGGGACTTGGAATCTATTTTTTGAATCCTCATTATATTAGTGATGAAGATTTAACAGATTATGATAAAATTTAAATTTATAAAATTAAAAGAGTACGAACCATCATTATTTGCATACCTAGAAAATTTTAAGAAAGCTGACTCTTTGGTAAAACACACTATGGATGGACTATTGCACAATTCGCTATGTTAAGGATTTTGATTCACTTATTAATTTTCAATAATATCAGATAAAATTTTCGAAACTTTAGACAATTATTTTTCAACTCCTGTTGAAGTACGACAAGGAAAAGGTTAGCAGTTGCTTGATAGATTGTTATGAGATTGTGATATTTATTTTGCCACAAAAAATCGATCTTTTGAAGAAATAAAATTTGAAAAACGGCTTGCTCTTGTTTAACTAAAATATTTAACTGTATTCCAGCACAGCTAAAAAAAATCAAGCTATGAATAATAATAACATTTTTCGAATTTTTTGAATGTTGTATTTGTAACTATAAATCACGTTTAGTTAAAAAGTACCCAAACAGGAGAAATAAACTTTGCAAAAACGATGATAATTAGCAAAATAATCTAACCCACAGTAAAACACAAAGATTTAAGATAATGTAGTAGATACCAACGTAAATTTGAAACATTTATAGACTGGCGAACTATTGGATAAAATTCTTTTTCATACATTGAAAAAGATAAACATTTGTAGAGCAGGTAGAGAGTTCAAAGCAGTTGTTGACTCCTGTACCCAAATCAATATTTTGAATAGAGATTTAATAACCTACTTAAAAATTAAAGCTGAAGGAAAAATTGTACTAGAATCAGCGTTTAAAGGAAAGATTCAGGAAAATTTAGCTATGTTACTGATTTATTACAAACCATATGATAATAATGTTTATGTACGTATAAGTTCACCTTTTGCATAAATCGAAAATGCTCCTTTTTAATTATCCCAGATATTTATAAAAGCTTAAAAGAGTCTTAAAATGATGAATTATATAACTGTCAGTTATTTAAACAAGTTAATAATCATAACTTTATAAATAACCCACCGAGTGACAACGCTTCGCAGTCGACTGGAAGTAAAAGCAATCATTCTTTTAATAGTTTACCCATTCAAAATGACGAAATGAAGAAAAATGATTTATCCGACATCAATGTATTTTTGTCTGAGGGAAAGAAGAATGTAAAGAGCAAGAAGAGCTTAAACCGCAGAAGGAGAGAGAAAGACTCGATTTCGAAATGAGAAACGGTTGAAAGAAAAGACAGATTACGATGGAGGCTCGATTCTACTGCGTCGGGTGAACAGAAAGAAACGTTGCTGGACTTCAAACCCGGGAGATCAACATAACGAGGCGAGAATATATGAAGTCAAAGGTCAGCCAATCCCTTTTCGAAAGTGGGTAAAACGTCATTGTAAAATGTGGCACTACGGTCAAGGGTCGTATAATCTCATTATCGGTCAGAAGGGGAGTAAGACAGATGTAATTGTACCAAGAGAAGAAAGCGTCAAGTCTTACGGCATCCGAATTTTGGTAACAAAGAGAAGAGTGGAATTTAATGACCAAGAAAATACCCTCATGCATGTAAAGGAAGTTTGAATCAAAGGCAAGTGATTCTTTGTGGAATGACCCTATGGACTAAAAATTGACTACGAACCGTAAAGAGGCAGTGAAACCCCCACCCCAGAGTAGAGGAACGTAGGAGTGTAAAATGGGTGAGGAAATTCAAATTTAAGTTTTTTTTTATTTAACTAGAGACTGATAAGGAAAAGTAACCATAAACTGTGAACTTCGGACTATTTTATTATTGTGCGTAATTCATTATGAAAGTGTTTTCGATGTGTATAAGCTCTGCATTAATTTAGCAATTTTTATCTGATAGTGCATAATTATTAAGGATTATTGAATAATTATTTTAAGAATTATATACTGACTTATTTACATGCATTATAGGAATGAGGATAATGTTTTGTAGGGTTAACGATTGAACATTTCTCAAATAATTATTGTTTGGACATTTCTTCAGATTCTTGATTCCATAAAAAGTAGTATTTTGTAATGTGTTAAATTTAGTATTTTAAAGTGTGTAATAGTTAGCATATTTTGGAAATGAATAAGTAGTTTGTTGAAGTGTGTATGCATTAATATGTTTATCAGTAATTTAATAATTATTAAGTAAAATAAATAAATTTGATTTGTGGAATTAACAAAGCTACGTCGATAAGTAATGTTTAATGAAATATTTGTAGCAGAGAATTAGAATATTTTTATTGTGAAATCATATTTTTTATGTATGAAGTATAAAGAAAATTGGTTGCGAAAAAAAAAATTTGGGGGGATGGAAATTTATTCTTTGTATTTTTGGAAAAGAGAGAGAGAGAATTCTATTGGTTTTATTAATGTCGCACTGGAAACAACACGAGAGCTATTGGTGCTGGACTTCGTAATTTTGAACTTCGGTCAAGTGACAAGGACGACACCTGAGCTGAAACCTATCTCGTAACTTTCACATCACTCCAATGGGAGAACTTTGGGCCTTGACCGATTTAACGTGCATCAGCCCTGGCTACTAAGGAAGAACCTTAGTGACATCATGGCTCGAACCAAATACTCAACTAAAACCGCCAGCTGCGAGTCCGCGACCATGCCCACTAGGCTACAGCGGCCACGAAACGAAAAGTAAAGCTCTTTATGTATTGTTTCTGTTAAATAGTGTATGCGAAATATTTTGTATTGTTGTGACACATATATACTGTAGAATTGATTTGATAAATTTCTTTTTGTGTTTTTTTATATGTAAGTTGTATCATCGATAATTTTTGTGGAAATATTATTCTTATGTGAAATAGTTAAATTAATGTTTAAATATAGAGGTTATTCATATGTTTTAAGTGCATTAATGGAATACAATGATTGAAAATTATTTTCTTGTTAGTATATCGGTAAAAATGTGTAATAATTGCTACTTTCAGATTTTACTTCGCCCTGCGTAGCACAATCTTAAGGGGGGGTGGGACACCAACCCTAAAATCTCTGGAGCAGAAGTGACGAGTACTCCTGATTGTTCGGAAGTGAAACGAGACAGAAGGAAGTCGAACGAAAGACAGCGGGAATATCGACGTCTTGGTAAGACTGGTAGGTTCCTGACGTAAAACTGAGTTATAATAGTAAGATATCTAGAGAAATATCTGAAAAACCTTGTTAAAAGCTAAAGTCAATAATTTGGCATCGTACATAATATTTTATACATAATTTTTAATTTTATTCGGTTTGTGTTATAAATAAATATAGTCTAGAGATCATGTGTGTGAATATTTCCTCTCGACCAATGGAGACACGATAATACACACTCACACACATACATATATATATATATATATATATATATATATAACACATCGATCAATAACTCCCGAGTCTAAAATTGAAAACAACTTTTTTTTTGCAAAATTTTTTTTTATTCATCAACATAACACCTTTTGTTAATCACCTTTTAGGGTGATACAATCGTTCCAACGCTTTTCCTGCAATCTTTTTTTTTTTTTTTTCGCAAGAAATCTTTTTTGTTGCGAGTAAATAGCGATAAACAGCTTTCTGAATCATCGACTCGTTGCTGTTTTTGTTCCATCGAAAGCAATCGCGGCACCCACTTGGAAAAAACCTTTTTCACTTCACTTCAAAAAACCTTTTTCCTGGTCCGATCGACTTAAAATTTTGACACGTTTCAAGCAAAGGTTAGTACTCTAGAAAGACCTGGTTACTGGTTTACTACGAGCGCCATCTCTGGGTTAGTCTCGGGAGTTATTGATCGATGTGTTATATATACATATACGTTGTGACTCTGTATATGATATTAAAATAATATTTAAATTTGAAAAATTGTGATAGAAAATATATTGGCAACATTTATTAAAATAAGCTTTATTGTTTTAACATCTGAAGTTGTATAAAATAAATACAAAATTTTAATTGGCAACACCCCAGATTTTTGTTTTAAGAACGTTGCCTGGCACAAGAATGAAGGGAAGATGGAAGGTTTTCCTTCCTCGATGTAGTTAACGTAAGAATTGCTCTTATAGGTATAGATTTAAATTAGAAAATATCTATTCATAATAAATGTTATGTTCAGAATAAAATGCCATATTTCTTCATACAATGTTTATTATACAGCACATACCAATTATTAGAGATTTTGCCGAGATATAGGTAAATTAGGATTGTTTATATAATTGCGATAGTTTTGGTTTCCTAAGCCAAATGAGTAGATGAATTTAAAAAGAAGAATTTTTATGTTGCTAAAGTTAAAAATAGGAATGCTTATCCAATTGTGATATAGCTGGCCTCCTGAATCACTGAATTTAGAAAGAAAAAAAAAGAATTTTGATGCTGCTGAAAAAAAAAAGTTGTACATCGTTGATGAATTTAACATTCTGAGATCAACTGTTTCTTATCCTGAAGAAGTTATCCGATGGAAACTGCTAGGTGTTGATTTTTTTTTCTGAAGAAGTCGTTTTATGAAAGTGTGTGTATTCGACTACAAGCGCCATTTTTTATGCCTATTTTCTATGCTAATGTTCTAACGTCATATTCTGAGATGATTTGATTTCTTTTTCAGAAGGAGAATATTTTATCATGTGATTTTTTTCTCATGATATATTAGTTGTAATTTATTTTTATATGCTTCTCATTTAATATTAATGCAATGCAAATCTGAATAAGAAAATTATCGGCAATAATATGAAGTATTAAAATAAATTTGGTATAAGTGATAAAGTAACATTTAAAAGCTTTTATTTTTTGTTGATAATTATTTATATGAATTAATTTATGAAAAACAACCATATTTCTAATGTTGGTAGTAAGTACAGGGTGTTTCGAAACTCATAGTCAAAATTTTAATTAAGTGATAGAAAACATCTAAACAAGCAGTTTATACTATGTAATTCACAGGTGAAGAGCAAGCGGGGAACATTAGACGGCTCTATAATGAAAAATATAAAGCGCAAGTTTTCTTACACATTATTATTTCTACCATGGATTTCAGGAGGCATGGTGGCGTACAGTAATCAGGAAAAGGCCGTGCCTTCTGAGATTTATGAAAGAAATAATGATGGGTAAGAAAACTCGCGCCTTATGTTTTCCATTACAGCGACCTCTAGCAGTTCCCCACTTGCTTTCCGCCTACGCATTGTGTTGTGAAAATTGCTTAATTAGATGCTTTCTACATCCCCTTAAATTTTTGTCCATGAGTTTCGAAACACCCTGCGTATACGCGTCATCTCAGTATATTGAATAAAATAAGTATTTCTTGCAAACCAGGAGTAGTATAACTATATTGTTTTGCCAAACTGGTAACGTTTTCTTAGTTCTGTTAAATACGGATTTGAATTTTGATTGATCGCTGTGGATTTTTTTTATTATTTTAGTTTATAAACAGGGCATTACATACGTTTATTTGAGTTATTTAGGACTGTATGCATCCCCCACACAACCATACATACATGTTATATATATATATATACGCCCAACTCTTTTTTTACATGTTTTTATTTATAAGATTTTGAAATAACACGGCTCATCAATATACTTTTTAACACGAAGTTTTTGTTCTGATACGAATCCAAACAAGAAATTTTTTTCCAAATATTCAAATGCTGTTTTTACCGTATAATACCACTTATTTGATTTAGCCACTCGATCAAGGTATTATAGCAGCATTTAAAATGCACTAAAATCAAACGCTTAAATATATTTTAGACTCGTGGAAGAAAGAAATAGGACTGTTGTGGAAGCATAGAAAAAATTTTCGATTAGGGATTCAATAATACATGTTTCATTTGTCATCAAACAGTTGTGCAAATTGACCTCACATGCTTGTTGGAAAAAAAATTGCTGCATGATTGAAAAGAGGAAGTTTCGTAGTACAAAAATCAGCTGTGTGTTCTGAAATTATAACTCTATCATATGCAAATTGTGTCGAAGGTTTTAATAACATGCGAACGGCTGACATCCAAGAATTGATGCTAGATAGCCCTTTGTATAAGGACGATTAGATCGAATTTATGACAGTTTTTGATAATAAAGAAGTCGATCATGACAAAGTCAAAGTTTAAGTTCAACTCTTTACAGCCGATTTAATTCGCGAGGGCTTGAAATTTGCTACGATTGTGGAACATTTTCTTACTTATGATCCTGACATAGAATATGCATTAAAATTTCAAAATAATCTCAGGTTTTGAGTAGCAGGATATCAAGAATTACATAAACAACTTGAGAAACCAAAAAAAAACAGCCGTTAATAACAGATTTTGTAACAACATGAAAACAACAGAGGCCGTTAATAACGAACGAAATTCTTCATTTGAATCAAAGTTGACAGTTGTGTTAGACATATTTGACACATCTAATGATTATAGCATTTTTGATCAATTTCTTAATAAACGTGCACGCTTGTTATCAAGTAGCTATGAATTGTTGTTTGTAGTTTTATCCCTAATTTCTATTTGAATTTTTATATATTGTATGTATCTATAGATTGAATTTTTACTCTACACTATATTTTATTTTTTATAATAAAAATGAATTATTTTTGTTTCAGAAATATGTAATATGGATCTCATTATTACTTTTTTTGCACGTTTTTTTTTTGGAAAATATTTAGTTTCATCTGACATGATTTATTAAAGTTGTGGAAGATATCCCCAAATTTACCATACATTGCAAGTTTGCATGTATTTTTTACACGAATTTTTTTTGCACGGGTTTTTTTTTTGAGAAACGTATCCACCATGTAAAAAAAGATTTTTCTAAATAATTTTGTATACGGAGAATTTAAATATACTTTTTGTTGACAGGGTGATAAAAAGATAAATTTTGGAGATTATCTTAATTTTTTAGGTATTAATAATATATGACGTATATTTATAAGATTTTTCAAATTATTTAAATAATTTTTCTAATGCATCTTGTGTTTTATTGAGAAAATAGAAAATAACTATATTTCGAGTTAGAGTATTTAAATACATACGAAGATATAGATTGTTCGAAAAAGTGACAAGTCGGTCCAACAATTACATTCCTCGATATAACTACGATTTGATTGATTGAATTTTAAAAGACTTTCTATTAAAAGTTCTTGTTTTTCATGACATTATTAGCTAGAAGTAGGTAACAGGTTGTACAAGTTGTGGCAGATTAATTGGATCTAGTTGTAAAATACGAATTTAAAATTCCTCTCTCTCTCTCTCTCTCTCTCTCTCTCTCTTCCTCTTTCAGTTGCGTAAATTAACTGTTGAGAGCTCCAATTATGATGAGGAATTTTCAGCGTATTACCTGGAACCATTAAATAAGAGAGGGTAAGAAAAAAAATGGGAAAAAAGAAAACGAGAGCAAATTATAGCCATTGAGCTGCAAAAATTTGAATTGGATTCAAGAACCACAAGTATACAACACACATATTCGATGAAGTTACCTAATGAACCAGTGAAAATCGGAACTCACGATGTCATTACACGCTTCGAAACCTAAAGAAGATAAAATTAATTTATTTTTGGAGTCTTTTGAATGTCTAGTTAAAATCATGAATATACCTACTGGAAACTTTGTGATACAGCTTATTTCATATATTGATACCTCCTTAGTTCAATTTTATGCTAGAGATTAAGAAGAGGATGCGAAGAAGTACGAGTATGTAAAGACGTTATTATTACTATGATTTAAATGGAGAGTGGAGCATTCCTATAGTTATGTAACAAACATTAAAAAGCTCCTGCAAGTACTTATGATTTTTGTTACGAATTAAAGAATTATTTTGAGTGTCTGGCTAAATCGATTAAGTATAAAAAATTTTGAACAGCTAAAAGACATGACGTTGTTTGATGAAATTAAAAATACACTTCTGTGGATTTTAAAGAGTATATTATTACTGAATTAATTCACTTACTGAAATGGTTTTAAAAAAATCGAAGATTTTGAAGATGGGAGAAAGACGACAAAACCAGACTTTTCTGCCACTTAAGCCGATAGGAATAATAAAAAACGTTTTAAGCCACGTTATGAAAATTTTTTCAATGAAAATAGAGCATCCACTTCATTTAAAACATCCAGATAAATTGGATGATTATCGACACCAAAAAGGTAACTATCATAGAGATCGATTTCAAATAAGAATAAAGATAATTGCTATGATAAAAGATATCGACCCCATTTCGAACGCGAATCCTTCAATCATCTTAAGCTCCAATTCCCTCGCATAAAATCAAACGAAAAGATGAATTGCATATCTTCGAATGATGATTTATGAGGGAACATATACTATTAGAAGTTTAATTAATGGTTTAAAATTCCTGTTCTTCAAGATACAGGAGCTACAGTGGATGTTATTTCTCAAAAATGTGTAGACTATGGGAAAATTACTGGAGAATAAGTTTGGGTATAATATCTATTAAATGATTGCTTAGTGTGCCAACCTATAGTGGAAGTTGAAATTAATTTTAAACTTGGTCAAATGAAATCTAAAGCTGCTGATGTTACATATGGTATTAGCAGTTACCTATTGGTTAACAAAACTGCTCAGTTGCTTAAAGATAAATCGTTCTTTAATTTAGAGAAGGTATTTGCTGTTTTGACTCGATCTCACACAAAATGAGCTAGAGATGAAGATTGAAGTACAGAAGATAAAATACGGATAGTGAAATTGCCAATAATATTTTACCACAAGTTGATGAAAAAGATTCCGCAATTAAGGAATTAATTAAAATTAATTCTAAGAAATTTAGGGAAGCTCAACATCAAAACAAAAATTTAGCTTTATTGCTCAGTTAATTTAAAGATGAAAATTCAAACGATCTAAATGATTTTAAAATATCAGATAATGGATTGTTGTAAAAAGGAATTTAAAATTAAAGACAACTGATTGTCGTTCCAGAAAAAAAAATGTGGCCGGTTACCCGGCTGTCTGTTTTCGTTGAGTCATGGTTTTGAGTCCTAATGCCACTAAAGACCCGACGTATAGCGTAGCTGATGCACGGTAAATCTGTCGCGGTCCCAAGTCCTCTCACCGGCGTGGAAAGTAAGTTTAGAGAGGGAAGTGCCAGATTAGGTGTCGTCCTCGTCAATTGACCAAGGTTCAAACTTAAGAGGTCGGTGGAAAACAGCCTTTATGTTGCTTCTCAGTATGACGTTAATAAGCATTCACATCCAGATAAAATACATGAATTAAATAAATTCATCACGTCATTATAGCTTTTCCAGACATTAAGGCACCTTTAAAACTAAAGATACATTCTCAAGTAGTTTTACTGGCTCAATTGTTAAAAAGAAATAGAATGTGTTAAAATATGTGGTTCATGTCAAAGGTGGGGAAAATCTAACGATAAAACTAAAGCTTCGTTGACTGAGGTACCAATAATTTCAGAAGTATTTTCAAAAATAAATTTTCTTTCATGCAGTACACTAATAACAACTCTCTGCAGAAATATATACTTAATTACGTATTTATTAACTATTTATGCATCGGTTATTGGTATTGCTTATTTATTTATTTAATTGTGCTGTACTTGATATTGAATTACCGTCAATAATTGAAGACGTGTTATATTACTACTTATATTGGGATAAGTAGAGGCACTGTCACTGTCAAAATGTTTCAGTCTACTAGTCAATTAGTTTTCGAATTCGTTGATGAGTGTGCCAAAATTAGTAAATGATACTTCAAAATTGGTCGAAAATAGAAATTTTTGAAGAGTTTGGCATTGCTAACTTGTTGGAAAACATTGCTTTCCCGGAGAAGCAAACAGGCCATGTAAGGGTGCAACTTCTCAGCAAGATAGTTCACACATTTCATATAATGTTTTAACTCCACAAATGGTCCCAGAGGTCCCCATGAAGATGCCTCAAAACCATAACACTGCTCCACTAGTCTGTTCATGACCTGTGCAACATATGTCGCACAACTGTGTTTGTGTGAGTGTGTGTGCGTGATTTCTATGTATGTACTTATATTTATAAATTTTAGCAGGAAATCGAATAAATAAAATTTAACGACAACGAAAATAATGGAGATTATATTCTCATCCGTATAAATACACTCTATAACTTTAAAAAAAACTGACGCACTAAGAAGAAGTTGCCCGATTGTTATGAATTTTGTAGGCGAAGACATTTGGACTGATCATGCAAATGATTAAAATTTGGTGTCCAATGAAGGAATAGAGGGAGCTACTCCGCACTTATCAGGTGTATATAAGAAGCAATTCTCAATCTGACGGTTAAATTTTCTGTTGTATTGCGATTTAAGATATCTTTCAACGACAGAAAATATAACTCGTAGTAGGATTTCAGCTCAATACGAGCAACTGTTAGAGTTTGAAAGAGGTCGTGTCATTGGATTGAAAGAGGTAGGTTTGGCAATTCGGAGAATCTCGCGTCATATGGGTCGAAGCAATGCGGTGATTAGAAAATGCTGGCAAGAATGTGTGGACAATGGCAGATTTCAACGTCTTGATGGTAGCGGTCGATCTAGGTCCACAGCAGATTGGGAGGACAGAGTGATTGTCATATCAGCTGTCACAATGTCCGATTCATCATTATCAACCATCAGACAGACGACCAACACACGAGTGTCCACAGTGACCATTCACAGATGGCTGATAGAGTGAAATCTACGCTCGTACCAACCGTTTCGCCACCTGCCACTCACGCCTGCACATTGTCGAGCCAGATTACAGTGGTGCTTGGCACTATCATGTTAGAATGATGCTGACTGGGAATGTATAGTGTTTAGCGACGAATTCCGCTTCCAACTGTGACTTGACGATTATCGAAGGCGTGTCTGGAGACGCACTGGATAGCGTGCAGATACTGCTTTCACTATTGCAAGCCACACATGCCCTCAACCATTAGTTATGGTCTGGGGGGCCATTTCCCTTAATAGCCGTACTCCTTTGTACATCATTAGAGGCACACTTACAGCACAGAGGTATGTCAACCACATTCTGAGACCTGTTTTGCTACCGTTCCTTTAGCAGTACCCTGACCATATTTTTCAGCAAGATAATGCTAGATCACAGACGGTCCGTGTTGCTATGATATATCTTACAGCCTGTCAAACACTTAATTGGATAGCCAGATCTCTCTCCAATCTAGCATGCCTGGGGTAAGATGGGAAGGCTACCAGGTAATGTTGTTCGAGTAGCCAAACAATTGGTGCAAATTTAGCGAGAAATACCACAGGAGACCATTACGGAGCTTTATCACTCTATGCCACATCATGTGGCAGCTTGAATACAGGCTAGAGGTGGGTCAATACCTTATTGAACTCGTTACTTTGTATCTATATAACTCTGAAATAAATCCTTCATTTTTTCTGTAATTTTAATCATTTTCTATTCTATACATAATTTTCCTATCTGCCTATTTTTATCTTCATCGGACAACTCCGATAGAGAGAGAGAGAGATTTATACATATATGTGTGTGCGTGCGCGTGTGTGTGGTGCATCTAAATGACTCATACGAATTTTGCTTTATACTTAGCTTGAATATCAGTTTTCAGATATTTTCCCTGGTCTATTTAATATACATTACTTTAACGCTGCATTCTGCAGATACATTTCGTTATTGAATAAGAAATAACACATTAAAACTCTTCAGCCTGAAAAATAACTTGCAGTAATTGTTCGGCTTGATTTAATTTAATTAATGCTGTGTTCTCAAGTTGTATATTTATTATATTTATTAATTAGCTATTAATGGGCAAACTCATTATTTTAGGCCATATGTTGATGGTGACAATGACATCTGCTTTAGTATGTTTGAAACAAAATTTTTCGCTAGAAAACTTTGATGTTGTAAAACGTATATAATGAGCAAAACTCTCTACTATTAACACGTCGATCGGCAGATGAATCTGAGTTTGATATCTGTACTTGTAACTACTATGAGGTTTCTATACTTACCGGAGTATTATGGTCGAGGATAATTTATGAGATATATGAATTTCTGGTAACACTTTGACATGTTTTTTGAAATATTGTGTAGTATTGCTTTAATGTAAATTAAATTTTTAATTAAGTATTTGTATCTAGATTTTTTCACATTGTTAAATATGAGTTATTTTTTATTTCACCACTTAGGAGGTAATTGTAAACTTTAACTGAAAAACTGTATTTTATAAAAAAAAAAAAAAAAAAAAAAAAAAACCTATGTTTAGTTATTAGTCTTTCAATGAGTATAATTTTTTCCATTGTAAGTTTGGTTATATTTGTTTAGTTTCAGAATTATTTTGATTTAATTTTATCCTAAATATGTTTAGTATTACGTGAGATGAAAGTGGTAAATAATATACATGAAATAAAGATACAGACCAACACAATGAATACATTATTCAGATTTTATTCATATTTTTGAGTCACATACATTTTTGGAGTACAATCTTAAATCAAACTTAGAAGTTTGTAGCTAGCAAAACAGTAATTATCTTAGTTATAAAATTAAAGTATTATGTAAAATATAGCATTCATTTGCTAGAAAACAATATCACATAAAAATCATTGTACTAAGGGAACTCAACAAACATTTTGCAATTTGTGATCACTATTTTGTGTTTTTTCTCTTAATATCAAATTAACTGAGTAAATATATATTTTTTTATTTTTTTCGTTGTGTTTACATACATAAATACATAATACGTGTAATCTTAGTGGCTACGCTAATTTAAGAATTATGAGAATGAAACCTAGAAAATAAAACTAATATTGTTATATGCCATTAAATAAAACTAATTATGAAAACATTACATGTAAAACAATCTAATTATCCGGTTTTTTTCTTAAAATTTCGACAGATACACTTGATTATACTGTTTTTTTTTTTTGTTTAATAGTAATTCAGATAAAATACGAAGAGTACGTCAGATTTTGTAAAAATACTCATTCACGATTTACTTATTTGAAGAGTACGCACAATCCAGTAAAGATATGTACTCCAGTAAAATTAAAATGTGTGCTACCATACTCTTACTTCACATTGAAGTAGGATAATATGAACTGAATATATATATGCATACATCGTAAGTAATCTAAGTCTACAAATCACAATACGACACGATATAAGATAGCAGTGTACTGGTTAAATATAGAATACGCAAAGAGTCTAAACACACATATATCTTAACATATTTCAGTGCATAAATATACTTGATGTTCTTTTTCAATCTTTCCAGAATTCTCAAAGTGATATATCATGCATGATATGCTCAAAAATTATGTAATATTGTTTTAATTTAATATTTTATGAAATTATCTCTAAGTTAAGAATTTGATTTGTTATGTGTCATTAAGTAAATATTTTTTGAACTTCATATTATAGATAAATGAATCTATGTAATCAATTTCCGATATTTTGTATAAATATACTTAATATTCTCGCATAAATATATTTTATTTGTTACAATATATAGAGATAATTACGTATTTACATTCTCATTGAGCTCATACTGCTAAATGTTGGGTAAAAGTCCTTCACTCTGAGTAAAGGAGCATAAAATACAATTTAATGAATGTGAGGCAGGTAAATTCTGCTAATAACATACTGCAATTAAGGTCTTGGCTCTCATCTTAAAATTTAGTTCAAGACGATTCTCTTGCGAAATGCCACAGCAATTACTTATAAAACTCTATATTACTGAGAAAATGACATGAAAATAAATATATGTACATAGTTTCAATGCAAAACATCATAATAGGTCATAACCGAATGACTTTCATTAGCCTTTGTTATTTCATATCTGCGTAGTTGAGTCAAAGATCACGTGATTAATACAGTTCGAACACTTCAGGGTTCAAGTCTACTTAAAGCTTCTAAACATAACTTTCAATAAATTCAACCAGAAATACCATCTTATAGGTTTTTAATTATTCTTTTCAACTGTATAGATCGTAAGAGAGACATGACTCTTGCAATATCGAAATTCAAGAGTGTGGAATGAAGGCAAATGAAAGTGATTGGACGAATCTATTATGTCTCGGAGATACCATGCTTTTTTCCATTCTTTCCATTGTTAACACAACATAGATTTTCAAGGCAATATCTCAATAATATATTTTGACAGACAGTAATTTGTGGGGTCAGTTACTGGAGAATTACGTTGCAGAAAAAATTATTGTCTCAGTAACTCAAATAGTTGACAGCTATTTCTGTGTTCTAAAATATTTCAAAACGTCTTCTTTGTAGTGACAAAATGTCGCAATGCAAATTTTTCTAATGTCTTCAATCACATGAGGACTATACATTCCAAGAGGAAAAATAAGAAAATAAATACATTGGCAGTTGAGAACATTGATTGTTGTCTGTATATCGAAATAAAGATTATTATAATTTTTTCTTAAAAATCTATGAAGAAACTCCTGTGTTATGTGTATAAGAAAGAAAGCAATTGAAACGAAGTAAATACACTCATCGTCAAAAAAAGGTGTACCTAGAAGGAAGCAAAATACGTAATTGGAAATTAAGAAATTGTTCCATCTCAACGATAAAAGTGATGCAAATAATTAAAGTGTCACCACGTCGGCGTCAGTGATTTCAGCAAACATGTGACTTACCGAGCAAACGAATACTCTTTAAATGCTTCTCTCAAAGCGTAATTTTGATTTCTGTAATTTTGATTTTAACTAATATACTTGGGTTATCACTCACAGTAGTAGGCCCAGAGAGAGCTACAAAGACTACAAGTAGGGAAGATTGAAGAAATATCAGGCAAGGGCGAAGCACACGAACTGCCACAATCCCGAATATTATGAGAACAGTGTGGCCCTATCTGCATCATCTGCAAGTGTCAGTACCATTAGATGATGGCTGCAGGACTTTGGATTGCTTGTATGGAGATCATTAGTGAGATTTTCCCTGACATTACAGCAACGTTGCAAAAGATATGTTTGTGAGTTCCTTTTCTGCCGATGGTCATTACTTTTGTGAATTCTCCACCCCAACCCTCTATTTCAACAAGACAACGCTCGTCTTCATACCACTTCTATCTCAAGAACTTGCTTTGAAACTATAGTCACTAAGACGTGGCTAAAAACATCGTCATACCTGCTGCTAGAAATCTTACGGGATTCTATAAGCCGCTTTGTTAAGACCCTACCCCTACCACAAAGTTTGCAAGATCTTCACGCCAAAGTTCAACCTGCTTGGGATGATTATGTGTCAAATCAAGTCACTGTTAAGAGTGTGTAAGACTACGTGTGACGACGTGTGGAAGAAAGCATTAGAAATAATGGCGGCCCAATATCCTATTGAAAGTTGCAATGATTTTGTATTCTGACCAATAAATGTTATCATTCCTACGTTTAGAATTTAATAATTTCTTGTTGTTAGTGAATACTAACTTACTTTCAAATATAATTTTAGTATGACTATTCATTCTCGGTGTAGTTTATTTTTGACGGTGAATGTATTATAAAATTAATTAATGCGTATAATTAACATATAAAGAGAGCTTCGAATGTTAATAGCAAGACGAAAGTTAGTTAAACCATTTCAGTAGCATATTGTGCAAATTAAAATTCCATTCTGGATCTTGAGAAATATTTCAGTTTTAACAGTTTTCTTGTAAATTATTAAATTACATAAGTTGTTTTTAATATGAAATGAAAAAAAATCCGTTGATTATTTTACAGTAAGATTAAAACAAATGTCCTCTTTAATCGTTGTTGAAGAAATTAAAAATTTCAGAAGTAAGTCATTGAAATAACTCTTCCTAAAATGACTTTTTTTTTTCAATGGTTTCCATAATCAACGTTGCAATATGATATTCATATACGAAGAAATTTGTTATTTTTATATGATTTAAATTAATAAAATAATATAAGTAATATATAAATAATTTATTTCAATTTTAATGTCATAAAAATTATAAGTTGAATAAATTTTGAAAATTAGTAATGCAGAAGAAGCTGTTAAAATAATTGTAATAATGTAGTACTAAAATTTGTTTTATTCCAGCATGAATGAATTTGACATAATTTTTAACTTTGTATCTTTAATAATATACTGAAATAAGTACTAATAAAACGTTTTATTAATATTTACACACATCTTGCTTATGCATTTTACAACGCCTCCAAAGTGTAATGTATCAAAGAAGTGGCAGAAAATTATATTCAGGCAACTGATGAATAATCAAAATGGAAAATGTGACAAGAAAATACAGTGATATAGAAGAGAAAAATTCTTAAAAAAAATGACTTGAACTGAAATATTCTCTCAAATATGCTACATTTAAAATTCAACGTAACAGATTATATCAAAAATGAAAATTGAATAATAAACGAAACTTTAAATATTAAAATTGGAAGAAAATGTTTTTGAGCTTTAGAATGTTCAAAATTCTAGTCGATTTATTATTTTAATTTTTTTTATGAAAATTATTAGTTTATTTTTAATTAAAATTACTTATCATTCAAAACAAAAAAAATATATGAACTATTTTTAGTGAGTCTGCAGAAATAATGCAGTTAATTTCAATGGATTTCTGAGAGTATTTCTTAATTTAACGGATAAACAACCCCACGACTTATTAGGAATTTTTAATACGTACATAAAATTGTACATTTCTAATAAGAATATATATATTTCGAGCTAAAAATTTATAATATTTCAGACGATGCTGTACTAAAATGGATGATGTGAATGATCTGAGTATTTTTCATACAAAATTATATACAACCTACAGTGTTAATTTTTCACCTCAAAAATCATAATCAAATTACTTAAAACCAATTTCGAAAGCAAGTTCATTGCAAATACATTATATGCCTTAAGTATGAGATGACATATTAGTGTAAAATAGTATTTCTGTGCTCACTACATTGGAATAAGATATCTTCAACATAATTGCATTTAAATTCATTTAAAAATGTGCTATTAATAGTCAGTGTCTTATTATTTACAGCTATTACATCATAATAAGAGTAAATTTTTACTTCATACATTAATTCTTACCAATACTTTCCATCATTCGTAATAGTTTCCAATGCAACTACTTAGAAAGCAAAATTACATCTGACTATTTGATGTCAGAGAAAACATGGGGAAAGATGATGGGAAAATCAAAGCATTAATGCCGTAATTAATACATAAAATACAGCCAATAAGCGATATTAAATCCAAGAAATAAAGCTGGGAATACGACACGACTCATTTTATCAATTCTTTTGGCGTGAAGTTTGGTATCAAATCGAGCTGTAGTTTGCACCGGAGTCGTTACATTGGAACCATCACCTTTATCGGAATCCATAACAGCCTGAAAAGTCGAAACAATTTTTACTGAAAAGATTAAAATAAGAAATAAATACCAATAAATTCTTTACTCTGTCAAGATACCCGTACTTTAAAAAGTCATCTTTTTAACAAAAGCCTTAAAGTTAATGTCATTTTTGCATCAGGTTTCTTTTTCATATTCATGGTTATATGAAGCTTCAAATTTTAAGAACTGTTTAAATGGAAAGATAATTTTATCCATCATTCATCACATAATCAAAGTATTATTTTACTTGCGTTACTCATGCCACTCTAGAGAAGAAATGCAATAGCGTTATTGAAAAATTATTTTCATTTTTGTTTACATTCATGAAGGTACTTTGTAAAATTATTTTGAATTACGATGTCTAGACTTTGAGTCAATCATCTGGTTTATTATTATGCTTAAGCACAGGTAGAAAGTGAATATTCAAAATTAGAAGCATAATTTTTTCATTAATTTTTAAACTTTTATTAAATTTTAACCCAGCGTTAAATATTTTTTATTTACTTCCCTATGGGGAAGTAAAGTAATCTATTTTGACGTTATAAACATTCAGTTTTATATAACTTAAGTCGAAAACTTCCTTAAAACTTTATTTATAATAATTACTAACTAGATTATATAAATATGAGTATAAAAAAGAAAACTAATATGTTATAATAAATAATATACATTAAAGGTTAAGAACTCAAAACTAAATACAAGTAATTCTGATTGTTATTTATTAAATGTTTTGCATAAGACACTTCCTGATTAAAAATTTTGTATAAATCCTACAGAAAACTTATCAAATTGCTACAGAATGTTAACTAATTGTTTAATCTGTATGTTAGAATTTCTTTGGATAACTTCTGTTAAAAATAAATTTAGTTTCATGAAAAAAATGTCGAATTCGTAAATAGTTATAATATATATATATATATATATATATATATATATATATATATATATATACATATATATATATACTCTAGAACAAAAAAAAACAACGCACCTAGAAGGAGTTGCCCGATTGTATTAAAATTTCGTATGCAAAGACATGTGGACCTATCATACAAATGAATAAAATTTGGTGTCTAATGAAGGAATAGAGGGAGCTACTGCGCACTTAGCAGCTGTATATAAGAAGCAATTCTCAACCTGACGGTCAAACTTCCTGTTGTATTGCGATTTAGGATACCTTTCAGCGACTGAAAAAATAACTCACCGTAGGATTTGAACTCATTACGAGCAATTGTTAGAGTTTGAAAGAGGTGGTATCATTGGACTAAAAGAGGCATGTTGGGCAAATCGGAATATCACTCGTCATATGGGTCGAAGTGATGCGGCGATTAGTAGATGTTGGCAAGAATGGGTGGACAATGGCATATTTCAGCGTCATGATAGTGGTATCTAGTGGTTGACCTAGGGCCTCAGCAGTTCAAGGGGACAGAGTGATTGTCAGATCAGCTGTCACAGTGCCTGATTCATCGATATCAATCATCAGACGAGCGACCCACACATAAGTATCCACCATGACCATTCACAAATGGCTGAGAGAGCGAAATCTACGCTCGTACCGACCGCTACACCACCTGCCCCTCACGCCTATACATTGTCAAGCCAGATTACAATGGTGCTTGACTCGATCAGGTTAGAATGAGGTTGACTGGGAACGTATAGTGTTTAGCGACGAATCCCGCTTCCAACTGTGTCCTGACGATCATCGAAGAAGTGTCTGGAGAGGCCCAGGGAAGCGTGCCGATCTTGCCTTCACTATTACATGCCACACATGCCCTCAACCATTGGTTATGGTCTGGGGTGCTATTTCCCTTGATGGCCGAACCCCTTTGATCGTTATTAGAGGCACACTCACATCACAGCAGTACATCTACGACATTCTGAGACCTGTTTTGCTACCGTTTTTTTTGCAGTACATTGTAATCATTTTTCAACAAGATAATGCCAGACCACATACGGCACATGTTGCTATGAACTGTCTTACAGCTTTTTAAACACTTCCTTGGCCAGCCAGATCTCTTTCCAATCGATCATGTCTGGGATACAATGGGAAGGCGACTGTATGTACCAGGGAATGTTGATGACCTCTTTCCGGCAATTGGAGCAAATTTAGCAAGAAATTTCACAGGATACCATCAGGGAGCTTTATAACTCTAGGCCACATCGTGTGGCAGCTTGTATCCATGCTAGAGTTGGTTCAACACCTTCTTGAACTCGTTACTCTGTAACAATGTAACTCTGAAATAAATCATTAAATGTTTCTTAAATTTTAATCACTTCCTATTCTGTGCACAAATTTTCTATGCGCCTCTTTTTGTCTCCATCGGACAACTCCTTCTTGGTGCGTAGTTTTTAGGTTTTTTTTTTTTTTTTTTTTGTTGTTGTTGTTGTTATAGAGTGTATATACATCAATATATAGCTGTCTATTCGCCCACTCGAAATGAAAGTTCGGATATTTCAATGTATGCGCTCAAGGTTGTGATGATTAAAAACAAAAGAACCCTCGCTGTTACGTTTACAGATAAGAAGTTTTGAAATTTTCTCTCAGTATCACTCACCTGTTTTCCTTCGCAAATTCATCAGCGGATTGAAAAATCATTAATGGCACTGGAATGTAACATGTGTCACGAAAATGGCAGATGTGAAATATTAGCGAAGTACATAGTAAAGAATCAATGATAGCACAGAGAGGTGGTGCATGACGCACTTTGTATGGTTCACAGGAATACATAATAGAAGCACCCATTACCGAAAGACGTGGAAAGAATTGCTTGTGGAAAACCTTTAAAAGCAATATATGCAAACTGTTTCTTCAATCATGTGTTCGGGTGTGCTAAAGAGATTACACTAACAGAGAAATAACTAGTAGATTTGATAAAGCTATTTTACGTCAACTGAGAAATTGCTGTCAAAGTAGTGCAAGTTTATCTGCGAAATCACAAGCTAAGACGATGCCCATGTTCTGTTAAAACTGAATTCAATTTGGTAAAAAGTTTTGAAGGAACGCGATGTCATACAGACCGCGATCTGCAAAACTATGTAACTGTTGAAGACACTGTTGAAGTTGTTGTGGAAGTGCATAATATTTTTACTGCATTGCTTACTGCAAAGGGTGTTTTGGATGTACTGAAAACTCCATAATACTGAAACTTCTCTGACCTCTGTTCTTCTCTCTTCTCTGAATCTTTTCTTATCGATTTCAACATGTCCAGAGTTTCAACCAGGAGACGAGCAACAGCATATGGACTTTATGATTTGTTTCCTCATCAGATCTGATGAGGCGACCACTGCGGACCACAAGGTACATTTCGGCTTAACTGGAAACGAAAGCTTCAAGAATTGCGTTCATTGGGCAGACGAGACTCTTCACAATGTGAAACCAGCGCCTTTACATAAAGCTAAAGTGATAGTGCGGTGCAACATCGCAAGCACATTAGTTCCCCGTATTTCTTCGAAGAGGTCACTTCCACAATTAAGAAAACGTGTCTCATCACAAGTGCTCGAAATACGAAACTGCTGTAGGATTATATAAATCCAGATTGTAGCAGCAATTTGTTGTGAATGACATTTAATTGATGCAAGATGGTGCTTTTCCACACATCAGCACGTGTGTTCTACAAGTACTATGACAGGACTAAGGTGATAGAGTCATCTCCTTTGAAAATCACTTGTAGTTCTTTTTTCTTTGCAAAATGTTAGAGTCATTTTGCAGTTTCGTGCCACTGCGTTCCACGATCTTATTGCGATAGATTACTGGTTTTGAATTTATATGAAAAATCTAAGACGGATGCAATAAATACACAACAGTTGTCATATTTGAATGATGGCATAAAACGTTAAGCTATACAGATTCCTCCTGTGATATTACATTCGTCAATGTTGTCAACAATCTACCGCATGCAATGTGTTATCGTATACGAAGTTAGTCTCGTTGAAAATTAGTACTTCTATTAAAAGTTATTTTCCATTCCTTTCTTGTGTTGCCATTAATCATTTACAGTGCTCTTCCTAGAAAATATTTTAATTCCGGAAATTTTGTCGCACTTGCATCTTGTCAACCTTATTTACGGTTTTTCAATTCGATGATCAAATAGAGCCGTAAAATGGCGGGTGTTGACTCTCAAAAGTTTCGAAATTTTTTCCCTGTAACCATAACTGTGTGAGATCTCTATTGTTTCCTATCATCACAATCTCAAGCACTTACCTTCAAATAACAACATATGAAATTCTACTTCGATTGGTTCAGCAAATTAGACCATAAGAGGTTCGTATATCGGGAAATCCTTATATATATATATATATATATATATATATATATATATATATATATATATATATAATTTTTCACATTAGCAGACAATATTGACTTAAAAAAATTCTTACTATCGCTTTTTAAACATTGGTGTATGATAAGATGAACATATTTTCCTTTAATTTCTACCATTTTAACTAACTTACATTAATTTCGAAAGGATTACTTTTGTGAAGGCCACGTTGGTACACAAATCAAAAATTTCATTACTAGTATGTATAGATAAAATGTTTCTGGATTTAATAATTTATTTTGTTATGTACGGCAATAATCAATTTTGAAGGCATTTGTGTTTGGTAATTAATTAATTTTACATCTTGAAGCATCTTTCAATTGAAAGTTAAATATATTTCTAATCTTTCTGTGTGATCGTTGCCTTTTAATTCCTCCAAAATATATTATCAAGAATTTGAAAGATATTTAGAAGTTAAATTAAATATGAATATTTTACAGAAGTGATAAATCAATGTCAACGAATAGCTTAAAATGTTGAATATTTGTAATTAAGGAATTCAAATTGAGATTATCAGAAATTGCATCTTAAGCTCTTTTGACAAATAGATAAATGCAGCTTACAAATTATATTACGAAAGTCTCATTGATAGTTAATTTTTTTAAATATCAACTAAAACATTACCTATGTTTAAAAATGAGATTTCTATTGAATTTCTTAATAGAACATATTATTAGTGCTTTGGAAGCATTTTGTGTGTTTGTATTTGATTAAAATTAAATTTTGCCTTAAAATAGATGTAACGTGATTTCAAAATGATTTTTATTTTAGAAAATTTTTATCTTTTCATTCTACTTATCAATAAGATACTACAAACTATGTTTTTTAGTCAACAGGAATATTCGTAGAAGCTTTCCATCAACAAATAAAGAAAGAAGCTAATTAACTTATTTACGAAACCTCCAGGTAAAGTTACTTGTTTCCTGTCTAATTTAGGATTATGTAGAATTTGTTCCTCAAATTGCTCATAATCTTTACTTTAAATCATTTTTTTAACATTGAAAGGCATTCGTTTTACGCAAACCTTTTAAAAAGCTTCTTCCGTTAACAAACCTTTTCACTTAAGATCAAGGCATCGTTATTGTTCTGTCAAAAATATAAAAACCGAGAACTTTTGAAAGGCAAGTTTCATATTCTTATGTTCATGCATTATACTCCATTTTTCCATTTTCACAGTTCATAAGCTAAAATATTAAAGTAACCGAATAACTGTGATCTCGTTAATCTTCTGCTAAGGAACTGAGTTTAATTAGATGAGTTTTTATTCATGAAAGCACTCACAAGAGAAATAAATGAAACCTTAATCGTATCAGCATGCACATCATTCTTTTAGGAATGTTTGTTTTTCTAGGCAATGAACGTCTTAAGTGTCCAGTGAATCGCGTGAAGAAAGAATACTAAGTGTGTCATTCCCATGCCTTTTGAATATAAAGTGGTAATTGCTTGAATTGTTGGCTGATCATAAAAAGTCCACACATAATTACCTTAATTTTCTTCAACTGTTTAATCCCCGATAATGACTTCTACTTTCATTATTAATATATTCAATATTCAGTACAATTTACAAATTTTTTGCATTACTTTGCTTGTGAATTAAACATTTGTATATCTGAATTGTTTCTAATTATTGCAAGTTGAGTTATTATTTGCTATTTAGAAAAGTGCCTTCTAGAAACATAAAAATGAAAATATTGAATTTGATTTCAGTCAGTAATTTAAATATGTTTTCAATGAAAAAAATACCTGATAAAAATTTTAATTTTTTTAAGTCTGTATTTAAAAATAAAATGAAATAATGCTTATTTTTAACCAAGGATAAAAGTACTCGTTGACATTTAAACAACCAAAATTCTTCATATATTTAATAATTTTAAAGAATAATTATTGAACTTCAACGCATATCGTCATTCAGAATTTTATTACAATTTATTTTTAATTGTAGTTTCAACAAATTATTTTCTTTCTTAAAATAAATTACAGTTAATTTTACTATCAAATGTGTGTTATTAATCTAAGATGATGTTTTTCAGAAAGTTCTTTATTTAATGATTCTTGGCTCTCAGAGAAAATATTCGATTTTGGTCGCTCAATAAAAGTGTATCGCATTCTCACCTTTGATGACTTCACAGTGATAATGGTGGGCATGGAACGTCCAGGAAGAGTTTCCGGGCGTTTTCTCCACATGTAATTCACCAAAGTGAACTCAAGAAGGGCTGCGAAGACGAAAGTAGTGCAGGCTCCCATCCAAACATCCATAGCTTTCACATAAGATACTGGGGGCAGATTGCTCTGGATACCGGCTCCTTTGGATGATATGGTGAGCAAAGTAGTCACACCAAGGGTGATACGGGCTGGAATGGCGTTGACATCCAGCCAGAATGACACCCATGAAATAACCACTATCAGTATAGTAGGAAGGTAAGACTGGACCAAATGGTAACCAACGGAGCGGCGGAGATAGAACTCAGCTCTAAGACAGCTATACTCGCCTAGAAAGAAAACATTAACTGAAAGGGAATGAGTACTTTCATGGATCACATTACATTTAAACAGTTGTAATGTAAAAAAATTATGTAAATGCATTATAACACCGATATTACTCTTCAAAATGTAACTTTTTATGAAATATTTATATAAAGTTATGTAATATTTAGGTAAAATTTGTTGCACTGATTAATAAAATGATAGTTTTTTCTGTCACTTAAAAACTTTTTATATTTTGTTTAATTCAAAAATTCCCATAAAAACTTCTTGTGCAAATTCTTAGTTAATTTGCTTGCATTATCGATAAAATTATATTAATTACAAAATAACACAAAACATTAAAGTAAAAAAATGTATTTTGATCGTATGGTTTAAAATGTGCTAAAGAAATTAAGCTTCTGATAGTGCAATGTGCTTCCGGAGTTATTGACTACGTTAAGCTTGTTCTATTATTCTAATATATATTCCAAACAGAGAAGTATATTTTTCTGCTTTTAACTTCATATTTTTTATCATTCAATAATAAATAATAATATAACGATCATAAATATGCCATATTTCCAGCTTTCTGAATTAAATAAGATTTTAAATGGCCGGTTATTTTGAAAAATGTTTGAAATAATAGATATCATTTTGTCTTCGTCAATGATTATCTGATTCACTATAAGTCTGTAAGCTCTACTAATCCATTTTTGTAATGAATTATGCTATTTAAAGGGTAATATTACTTAATATTAAATGTTTTAAAAATAAAAAAAATATTTCAAAGTATTTAATATATTTATAAGATTTTTATTATTTTTCAAATCTATTTTGTATTACAATAATAAATGTTAAAAGAAATTAAATATTTATGTAATAGTGGTATATTTGTAAATACTTGCATTAAATTCTAATACCATTTAAATATATTTCATAGTGCAGATAAATAGAATCTAGGTCTAATTATGTTCACAGAAAGCAATACATTTAAAACATTCCAGAAAAGATATATTTAAACGTACCCTTCATAATTGTTATATATAACAGATGATCACGCGGATGAATTTAAATGATAAAACAAGATAATAAATACTAAAATTTAAAATTAATGTTAAACTATCCATGCTAGTTTAACAACAAATTTCAGAAAAATTAACTATATATTCATTTTTAAATTGAAAGAAAATTAAGATCATGCAGCACTATTGAATTAAGTTTGTGACTAAAAGGCAGAGAATTTCTTAGAAAAATATCTATATGAGATTAAATGAAACAATTAAAAAAAACGATATCGTCATTTCAGCCTTTGGTCTATACTTTAGAATAAATCATTCGTAAGTCAATGCAAAGTTATATGAGAAACACTTGAAATGGTCTCTCCAATGACAATGCTTCCCACTCAAACATATTGAGAAAGTTTTAAAATATGTATTCATCAAAATGCTTCCAGGTATACTAGTACAATAGTAATTGCGAGTATGATGCCTATGCGCTAATAGGGAGAAGAAAATAATCGACGTATGGAATTTACAACTATTCAGGGAAATACTCTGATATGTTATTGACGCCTACATATCTGGATATCTTAAAAGATAGATTCCTAAAACTAACCTTATAGCAATTAAAAGTCAGTTGAAAGTATGCCGAGATAACTGGCGCAATTTATGTAAGAAAGTTGTTGGTGAAAGTCTGTAACCATGGTAACTTTCAAGTTTGTCGAGTGTGCACTGAAAAGGCTTCTGTGTAGATCACAATAGGGCTGATGATATGGTTTCAGTCCTTAGAGAAACGATATCAATTTGACTTGCATAAATTGGAGAAACCTTCTATGTAATATAATTATATTCAACGAACACAAGACTTTATACTATACATATTAGAAAAAAATCAGGTTCATCGAAATATCAAGCATTATATATTCATTGACCATTTATAATAATCTTCAAATAATGTAAAATACTTACAATTGTATAACTTTTTTTAGTTTAGTTTTTATTAACGTCGCACTAGAAGCAACACGAGGGCTATTAGCGACGAACCTCGTAATTTTGAACCACGGTCAAGTGACGAGGACGACACCCGAGCTGGAACCCCCTCTCCTAACATTCACACCACGCCAACGGGAGGACTTTGGGCCTCGAACAATTTTAACGTGCATCAGCCCCGGTCACACAGCCTACACGATGGGTCTTTGGCGGCCAAGGATCGAACCCGCGACTGAACGAAAACCGCCAACTGCGAGTCTACGACCTTGACCACTAGTCTAGCGCGGCCCTACAATTGTATAGCATCACTGGAAGTTCAAAAATTTTAATTTAGAAGTTAAACATTTATGTTTAATACGTTAATCATGTATTTCTCTTATAATATTATAACTGTTTCGGTTGAGTTACTTCAAATCTTTTCGTGGAATATCTAGGCCTTCAGAATTTCTACAAAAATGAACTAATTGGATAATATTAAATAAATCACAAAGGGACATTACATGTGTCCCTCGTAAATAAGTAAAATTGTTCAATTACTTCAGAATGAAATATGCCATATAAATTAGGCCTCTTAGTAAGATGCTGATAGGTTAGATTTCAGGATAATATTACACTTTTTGCGTTTTAATTTTCTACTTTCACTGCAAACACTTTTAAGAATAATTCCAGAAATTACTATTTTACATGCAGCAAAATGCATCTACACATTTCCTTAAAAAATATTTCCCTCTTTATGTGACTCATCCAATGTTAGATGTTCATAATTTATCTGATGTACTGTAAGAAAGCTCATTAAAAATATTCTTATTTAATAATTAAAACTTGTATTCCTTGCATTCGTTAGAATTGTATATTTTATGCAAATATTTAGACTTTTTCAGTTTGAGATTCACACACGTGAGAAGAAATATTACATAAAGAGAGAATTTGTGGTCAAAATAATAAAAATAATAGAGATAAAGCTCCATTTATTACTTATAAAGAAGAAAAATAAAAGTTATGAATAAAAAATATGCAAAGAGACAAAAGTAAATCAGAGGGCTGTATATATAAAATGTTGTATATATGTGTGTGCAGATCATATTATAAAGACACATTTATAAACATAGTTTACACACACATAGATCACATTTATAAATGACTAACACAATGCAAATTCATCCGCATTGTAATACTGGTCTTTTCAATTTCTTATTCGAGTATAAATATAAAGGTTTTTATATAAATATTAAAAATTACATTCTCTTAATATACATTTTTCAGTCCCTGAATCTGTTCTAAATCTTTTAAAACTTTAATTTTCTCGCTTAGCAAGGTAAGTCATGACTTTTTTTTCTGCTCTAAATATCTTTAAATAGTACTTACCAATGTGGAATTTTTCTCTGCACAGTGACGTATTAACTCTTTCGATCTCGAACTGAGGGAGCTTCAAATTATCGTAGAGCATCACTGGCTGCTGATCTGTCCATTTAAGGTTCAACTCGTCAGTAGTTTTCGAAACTATTGAAATAAATAGAATATCATGTGACATGTTTAAAACCATTGTAGCTCAGTAATTCATTTTGAATGGAAATGCAATCGCGCAGTTTGAAAATACTTTCATGAAAGTAGAACACAAATTACCTTTAAAAAAATCCCATAACCTGGATGCTTATCTCAAAAATATTAGAAAAATAAGGAAATAAAACATTTTAATCCATCAAAAGAATAACCGTAACTTTGGAGTAATTATATATGAAAGTAAACTCGCATTAGTTCCCTCCCATGCATTTCTCACGCACTACTTATTATAATGGAGAAAATTATTCAAAATATTATCACTATAGAATTATTATTTTAGTTTAAGGAGAGAAATAATCATAATATTCTATGCATACACTGATTTCAAAAAGTGTTATACCGTAATTTTTCGTGTGTAAATGAATGAAGCTAAGAAAATGGGATTTAGTGCATGTAATTTTTCTTCAAATATTATTAAAATACACTCTTTTTTCAAACAGATTTCATGCAAAATGCATTGGCTATATTTTTTAAACTCATATATTTTAGGTAAACAGAAGTTTTAACTTACATGATTCCAATTCAATTGTGCATACTTGAGAATCCATTGGATAGCGGTATAAATCCATCATACAGGAAAATCGCAATTTCAACCTTTTTAAGAAAATTTGAAAAGTTGTTAAAAATATGTATATAATTTAGGAAAAAGGCTAATTTACTAAAGTCTGATTAAATCTTTATGAAAATTATCTAGTTAAACCAAAGCTGTAGAGAAATTCTCTAAGTAATTTAACTGTATTTTTAATCTCAGTTTATTCCAATCAAAAATTATTTTATGTAAACATTTTCAAAGAATAATGTATCAGGAAAACATTGTGCAAAAATATTTTCAGTGCTCTACATTCATGATACAGTAGTTGCAACTCAGAAATTTTTGTTTACTAGAGCAAAAAAAAGGAAGTATTAAAGTAATTAAAAGTAGTTATTTCAAAAAGAGGTAAATTTCCAGAGCTAATTTTTACATTTAAAAAAAACAATTAATAAAATCTCTAAAGCTGTTCTTAGTTATTTAAATATTGGAAAGATTTCAATTACAAATAAATAAAAAATTCCAAACTAAAATATTCAACAAAGCTGTGTTTGTTTCAATATGTTTTGTTTTAAAATGAAAAATATAGTTTCTTTATAAAAATCATATTGACAAAATATACTACATATTAATATTTATTCCATAAAATTTATTTTTAATGTGCATAGTGTTTGAATATTTAAAGTCAATTTCTTAATACCAAAGTTTAAATGTGATTTTAATTTTTGAGACACAATTTGAGTCATCGTTTTTATCAGTGAGTACGATATACATTTTTCATATTTCACTCTATTTTCCTTTCATCAATTTGTTTTATTCGTTACATAAATCCCGATGAAAATATTTGAACAAAATAATTTGTCACCCATTTCTAAATTCATATGTTAGAGAAATTTACAAATTGCTCAAATTAAGATAAATGACAATATGATATTAAGATATTTGTCACAAATGAATGAATCTTTAATTTTCATTAATGTGACAGAGTTGAAACTTCCGCGAATATAAAGATGTAAAGAATTTCGATGAAGCCCGATTATTAAATATCCATTAAATTACTAGCCTGTCACTGATGTAGTTCTGCATTATAAGATTCGAGAATAAAAATTTTCACTTAAAATTAAAATTATTCTCTAAACCGAAAATTCCAAGCCACATTAAAACATTTCCCATTAATATACGAGTCACAGAAGGTGTATAGGAAGGAATAATACTAAGCATAATTATATAAACAACGTAAAGTAGCTTTTTGCGAACATTCACAAATCATTTTTCGATGAATTTCTTTAAGCTGACTTAGAGGAATAAACTTCAAAACCAATTCAGGGCTAATTAAATACTTAATGAATAGGAGAACCAGTGGTCAAGATATTTTTAAGAGAATAATTCTTAAAATGAAAGACTGCTGCTGAAAATAAAGTATTTTAAATACTTCTGACAGCGCTAATGCATTTTCGAAACTCCTTCTCAGCTACTCTCTTTATTTAAACGTGCGTTTTACAAAAAAAAATGTTTTCTTGTTCTAAAATACATACTGTCTAGACATTTTATAAGAAGCCGTCTGATCCATTGCCAGTAAATATAATTTTCAAATGCAAATATTTCATTAAGAATTTTTTCGTATACTAATTTCTTTAAAAAAGAAAATTTAAAAAAATCATTATATGCTTTTTTTATTGGATCATTTATAAAAGTTTATTACCGATTAGAAAATACTATATACTCCAATGATTGAGTGCTTTATTAAAGGACTGTCAATTTGTGTGTGTATGTGCGTGAATGAAAAATAGCTCGTCTTTTTTACGTATACCAAACTCCCGGTCACAACTGAAAAAATATATTTTTATTATGAATTTATCTCCCTTTAATGTTTTAAACTGCTTGTGATAATAGGTACTTTTTCTTATTAGAAACTAATTTCCATTTCAATATTCCCAACTAAATTACTATCTTAAATGGATATATAAAAATATTTGTTTTGATAAAATATTTAATTTACAAAAAACAGTAATCACAAAAGGAAATTTTAAATTCCATCTGAATTACTTTATCAAGAATAACATACAATAAACATTTGAAGGAAATGTTAGTATTAAGTTTTGAGCTCCAATTTATTTAAAAACAGAAGAAGTTTTCTTTAATTCACAAATAGCATTTATTTATGTATAAAAGTCTTAAGATTTAAGTAATGTCTTTCCTTCAAGCTTAATATATTTTTCATTTAAATATGAATAATAATTAATGTTCCTTTTTTTTATAAACTTTTTTGTCTTCAAAAATCTCTTACAAATTTTCCTAAAATACTCATATATATATATATATATATATTGTTAATTCTGATAACTTGGTTATTTACATGAAGGAAATAACTAGATTATATAATGTATGGAATATATCTTTTCCTGACGCATAGAGTGAAGAGGTATTTTAAAATGTATTTATTACTAAGAAATAGTCGAAATATCCGGATAAAATTTAATCTGCATACTAATTGATATTTGTGTTCATAATGTTGTAAATTACACCTATTAATGTTGATTTGTTTGGTTGCAGAAAGCCGTATATTGAAGTAACTCGCAGTATGAAGAGGATAAGAGTTCAATCTGCTGATTTCTACAATGGCGGCCTTCGAAAGGTCGAAAAACGCTAAAATAAATGTATAACTTTGTAAAATTCTTAAATGTATAACTCTGAGTTATGACTATGCATAAAAGTTTCAAAAGTAATAAATAAAAATTAAATTTCTGTTTAGATTATTTTTAAGTAATAATTAAAATTGTATGATAATAATTAAAACGTTACATTTTGTGGGTTACTTCAATTTACGTTTCCCGAAACCAAAAAAATAATCAATGATAGCTGTAATTTACAACATTATATACATAATAATCAATTAATACACTGAATAAATTTTATCCTAATATTTCGATTATTTCTTAGTAATAACTAAAATCTAACGATACCCCTACAAAACAGACGCCAGAAATGCAGCTCTCTTATAATACATATTTTCATTATACAAATTCTTAAGACGTTTAATACGCAACTCAAAGTTATTTAAGAGCAATTATATTTAATTTTCATATTGGTAAAAATTTAATTTTTGTGCAAGAACATATATTACATACACTGGTCAATGTAAATTAATTTATTAAACACTTATGAATCCACACATGAATGTATTTTATAATACAATGTTTTGAGTACATGTTACGGAAGGTTCATTTAAGAGTGATATTGTTAATGGATAAACCATAAAAACAGATAATGTGCTTAAAAAATAAAAAAGAAGGCATATTTACCTCAACATGTACAAAATCTGTCCAGATGGATCAATTCTAACTAAAACATTCGGTACCGTGACGTACTGAAATTCGGCATGTTTTGCGTTGGCGAAAAACACTTCAGGTTTCCATATTCTTTGCACCAATTTTGGATCATTTAAATCTAGGGGTTTAACGAGGTTTGGTTGCCTTAGACGATGATCATACCACGTTTGACGGAGATACAAATCCACCTCATAATCCTAGTAAAATGTAGAATCATGTTAATTGTAGCACCGATTTTCATATTAATTGTTTTAACTACAAATAAAAATAATAATTTCAATTCTCCTTAATTCAAACAAATAATTACTATTCTACAGTTGTCTTGAATTCAAAAATCCGTGCAAAAAGAAGACGCTTTTAATAATTATGCCTTCCGTTTTTTACTTGATTTAGTTTACTGCATAAAAACGTAAGTGCACTAATTATCTTTTCTCTATTTATAAAACATATTCTTGTTTTCAAATTTTTCGATTTCTTATCTCCTTTAAATTTTGATTTCATTGACTTCATGTCGAGAATAAGCTTTAATCTTTAATTTCTGAACAATCATGACACAAAAGAAATCAATACGAGCAGTTGTCAAAGGATTTTGTGAAAGAAAAAGTAATTAATCTGAAATACTCTGATTATATCTCTGGTATTTTCAATAACGTCAAACAAACAATGAGAACAATGCTTTAAAAAGTGCCATACAGTCAATATTAATTAGGAAAGGAATATTGTTGCTCCAGATCTTAATAATTATTTTCAGATAAATCAATGAATAAAAAATACAAATAGGAAAAAAAAACATATTAATTAATTGTCATTCCTTTCCCTTTTTTTTCAAAAAATAAATCAAAACTAAAGTACAATACAAAGAGGAAAATTCTAATAATGTGTAATCCCAACTGACTATATAAAATTATTGTCCGAAGTATTAAAGTCAAATCACTTGACTTGGTTTCAAAATTATATTTTAGTATTCTAAGAAATTACAACTTAATGAATTTACATTTATATTATTTTCCTAAAATAGCATTTATTATTGAAATATCAAACACATTTTTGATTACTATCGTTTTAAAATTTAATAAAATATTCAATTTAGGTTCGGTATACTTGACAGGTTCAAAAAATAACTGTTTTGAACAACAGATGTCGATGCTAACGCAAGTTGATGTTACCATTATGTGCTGCCACGTGCTAGAACCAGAACAAATGTGACACTGATTCATAGGTTAGTTTTTATTGTTGCCGCGTGAACGATTATCGTCATATTTTGAATCAAGATATCAGTGTTAATGAGACATGGCTTCATTATTATGCATCGAAAACCAAGAAACAATTAAAAAAATTGTGTTACTTCCAGTGAATTTGCTTCAAAGACGGTGAAGACGATTTCATCGGCAGTAAAAGTTATTTAGACGATTTTTTTATATGTGAAAGCTGTCCTACTCTTGAAGGCTTTAAAAAAAGAAGGAAAAAAACAATCAATGGACAACATTAGAGTGAGTTACCCATTCCATTTCCATCTCACTAATACCCCTTTTCCTAAACGTACTTATTCATATTCTACCTATTTTCAAAAGGCACAATATGTATTAGGTATACAAAGTATGTTCAACAAAAAAAATCAAAAAATAAGGGATAATGCAAGATGCTGTCATGTAACTTATTCAAAAGAAACAGAGTATGATGTATTTTCCTGTTGCTTCATAGCAGAAAGATATGACTTAGATTAGATATGTATTCAAAAATGCTATCTTGGTATTCATTTTTCCTTATCGTAATTTTTTATATATTTGATCAGAAATCGTGAAATATTCTATTTATCAAATTTAAACTTAAAAAACTCTCATACTCAGATTCCTTTTTCAAATATTTTTTTCTGGTATTTATTAAATTGAGCTTCCTTTTTTATTCTTCAAATTATTGATTATTAAACCTTTCATACTTTTCGTAAATAGAATATAAAAGTGTCTACGTCTATAGAGTTTATTTACAAAAACACTTACTTATATTGAGAAGATTAGTCGTTTCAAAACAAAAGCAAATATCAATATAATCGAAATTAATCATTCTTTATTTATATATTGTACAATATTTTTTTTAATTTACTAGAAAATATTTAAGTATATTTGCTATGACACAAAATTACTATAAAGAGTGTAATCAAACCAAGTTTAGTTACACTATTTTTGAATCATTACTTTTAAAATCAACAAGAAATCATGCTTGAATTGTCTAGATGGCTTTAAAGAAACTTATTATGTTACACTAAACCAAAAACATTTTTTTTTCTTTACTAAATTCTTTACCTTTACATAAATATATTTATTTCTCATGTGACGTTGTTGTGACTCTAATTAAATTGTTAACTTGCTAAAGTTACTTGAAAATAATACTTGATAACGTATGTTTACCTATGTGTTGATTTTATGATTGTTCTTATTAAGCTATCAAAATTATTGTATATATTTATAATTTCTCAAAATGTATAAGAATTTTACACATCATTTTCACAAATTAAGTTACGGAACGAAATAATAATTTAGTACATTCGCCATTGTTATTACATACAAAGCTACGTGAACATAGTACATTATTATTTCAGAAACAGATTAATGTGATCCATAAGTACAGGGTAGTCATAAAAAGACTTCCCAATATATGAGTCCCTAGCGGTCTATCTGCTCAGCCAATCCAAATGAAGTTTCAAATATTGTATTTTAAGGTATGCGCTCCAGGTTGTGATGATTTAAAGCAACAGAGCTCTCACTGTTACAGTTACAGAGAAAACATTTCAAACTTTTCGAATGGCAACATCTTTTTTTCCAGATCAAATTGATCAGTTCATTGAAACAGCATAAATGGTGTTAAAAAGAGACAAGCATGGCAAAAATTGTTGCGTTTGTTACTTCACTTCTAAAATTACGTAATTCCATAACATTTTTATATACCAATCACTAGTGATGGAACACGTTTTTATACCTGTGGAAGTGACCTCTTCGGAGAAGTACAGACTGATAACTCGCACTACTTCGGCAGCATATTTTTCGAGTTCAGATAAAATATATTTATCAATCCACTTCATTGTTTCCCTTTAAGTGCCATCTTGTTACCCTGTTTATGTACTTGATTGAAGAAACAATCTTCTCACACTGCTTATTTAATGATTTATATGAGCAATGCACTGCATATGGTGTTATGTGATTGGCGCATCTATTATCTATCCCCTATGAATTATGCAAAGGGCGTTAATACACCTCCTTTCTGTGTTGTCATTGGTCCCTTACTATGTTCTCTTTGCAAACGTTTTACGTCTGATATTTCGTCATTTTGCTTTCTTTAGAGTTTGTTTTAAGAAGTTATTGGTTAATATTTTTGCTTAAATTTGAATCAATATATTTGTTCTTATCTTACAGTATTTTTATGTTTTTTTTTGTAAAATTAATTTTTATTAATTTTACAAAATGTAAAATTAATTAAAATTAATTTTTATTAATTTTACATTGTGGCTTCTACTCCATAATACCATTCAGGTCCTTAAAATCTTAATGAAGGCCCTAGTTTTCTCATCAAAATATTTTATTGGTAAGAAATATAACCAAAGAAAGACATTGCAATTTCATTTATATTTTTTAAACGGAATACTTAATTTTAATTATTTATACTTTTCATCAAAAGTATCTTAAAATGTTTCTCATTGAAACAATTCATTGATGATGCTTTATGATTAAAATTCAATTGGAAAAAATGATATTATATAATATATAAGTAAGTGCATGATAATGAAAACAAAATGGGTGACACTTAAGTGTTTTATAAAAAGAAAGTAAGGAAAGATATTATTTTCGAGAGAGTATATTTTAAGACTCTAGTATTTACTTATATATCAAAGGTAAAAATGCTTAAAAGCAAATGTCTTCGCATCTGCTAAGTGGCATGTATATGAGAGGGTGTGGGGAAGAGTTGTACAAATGCTGCTGTTGGAAACTTATAGAGGTAATAGGAAAAGTGAAAGTAGTAGCTGATTGGAAACTGGAGCATGAGATCGTCCGCTTCTTCTGTTAATAGCTTCACAAGTCTGTTACTGGCGAAACGTCTGAAGGGAACCCGACGAACTAGGTCGCGTAGTCATATTATAACAAATACGATCTGTTGTACAAAAGTCGGAGTCAACACTTATCCGTAAGACGTCCTTTACTGCAATTACTTTTATCTCAAAGGCACAGGTGTTTGCGTCTGCAATGGTACGCTCAACGGTGGAGCATAAACAAAAAAGGAATGACACGACATTGTCTATACAGCCGATTCACGCTTTTGCCTACAACCACCGACCACCTTTTTCGTGTTGATCATATTAAAATCTGGAAATGCTGTGAAGAAAGGTATTTAACTGCTGCCTTATACATTAAAAACCATCAAGAGATAACAGAAAAAGAAAATCCCTATAAAAGAACAAATTTGGAATATAGCTATGAAATACTTCCATCAGATTAGGACAGAAGTACTTTTCTTCTAAAAACATAAAAATCAATAAACACTATCGCATAAAAACGTAATTAATTAAATTTAAAAATTAACTAGAAAATAAGTCACACGTACATCTTTACTTGTATTACGCTATTTTAGAACTAGAATAAGAGATGTTGTCAAAATCTTAAACATTAAGCATAAAGATAGTAACATCCTCTACGAATCAGAATTAGAATTAAAAAAAAATCCATCTAAATATTCAAAAGGCTAAAAAAAATATTTTTTAAAAAATTATGAAAATATTAATAATTAAAAATTAATTAATTAACCATATAGAAATTAATTACACAAAAACAAATAGAAGAAAATTATTCTACTTTACAGCTTTAAAAACTAATCCTGTTTTATAATTTTTACATTTTAAATTAGTCGATAAAATTTAATTGTATAATCAGCTTTAACGCGCATGCATAAAATAATTTATTTAAATCGTTTGGAAATCTAAAGGTG
>BMAW01128585.1:444138-478765 GCA_019974015.1 Nephila pilipes | reverse complement strand
ATATATATATTTATATTTGTGTGTGTGTGTGTGTGTGTGTGTGTGTGAAAAGTGCTGAATAAAAAGTTTTTTTATTTTAAGAGAAGCAAATAAATACTGATACATAGTTTATTTTTTAAAACTTATTTTTGCGAGAAGATTGAAATATACCAGTTTTATAACTTTCAAATTGAAGTACTGTTTCTTTAAAAAAAAGTCTTTAAATTTTTTTCCCTTTTTGTGGTATTGTAATGGAATATTTCATAGCTTATGTACCAAATTGTAGAAAATTGTGATATCGCCATTTTGTACATGGTCTTAATGGTGGTATTGGAGTGGTTTATTTTAATTAAGATCCAATATTATTATCAATCAATGCTAACGATAATTGGATTACAGTTTATATGAAAATTTATTTTAAGTAAGGCAAGTTAGAATTCAATGTCATTTAGATATTTTTATTTTAATATTCTTTTCTGTATTCTTGTTTCGGAATTTCAGGATTGTTCTTGCTCTTTTGATTTTTGGTTCTTACCACATTTTATTGTGATATAATTTGTTGAGTGAGTTGGTTTCCATTCGTTGAAATTTTTTCTTCTTAGTAGTTTCTGAATTTTTTAAAAAAATTTAATATTATTAGGTGATTTTAGGATTTTTCATTTCGTAATTGAATCAAAATACTTATAATACGTATGTACTTATTTAATAAGTTTTATTAATCCTAATGAAACTTATTAATTTTTAGTACATTGTGTACATGTTTCTTTTGTGCTTTTGTTAAAAAATCATTTCTACTTTAATCTCTCTCTGTATATATATATTATATTATGTATTATATATATATAGAGAGAGAGAGACCTGATTATATATATATATATAAAGAGAGAGACCTGAATTTTTTTGTATGATTCTTTTAAATGATGTAGATGAAACTCTCAGAGACTCAAATATAACCAGTTATAATCATTAAATTCCATATAAAATAAGGAAAACATTGATTATTAAAGAAGTTGAAATACCGTTTAAAATGCAGCCGGTTCGATTAATAATGAAGAAAAGTCCTCATTCAAGTAATGTAATTAATATACTTACTTTAGAAGCTAAATTGCCCAAAGCAAATGGAAGTATTTTTGTTATCTATAATTCGAGAGGTGGTAAAATTGACGCATTGATTGAAATTGATTGAGCGTGAGATATCATTTTATTGTTCAATGAAGATGTACGCATTTCGGAAAAATTGCATTCTATACGTTACATTTTTTCTGAGTAGAATAAAAAGCAGCTTTGACTGTCTTTTTTTTCTCTCCTGAATGAAATAAGATTAAATTGATTGTTATCTTAATTAATTATATTTAATTAAGGAACGGTAATAAATAAAAAATATTTGAATTAATTTTTTAAGTGGTTAAAGAACTTTTAATTCTTTAACTTTCAATTCCTTAGAAACATCCTGGTTTCATAATCTGTACTTCACTAGATATTTACCGAACATCTTGATGAAACAACTTGAGTTAAGTCCAAAAATATTATTGATCAGCTATAAGACATCAAGAGAAACAGAAAGAAAGAAATACAACTTACATTTGAGAGCACGATGACAAGTACATGTGTATGTTATACAAGCACACATCTATTTTTGAGAGTATTCTTTCGCATTTTTAAATATTAATTAAAAGTATATACAAGTAAGATATAAATTAAATAAAAATAAGTAAATAAATGTCCATAAATTATGAAATAAACATTAATAATAAGTTCTGATTGGGATAATGATGCAAAAATTTTTAATCTAAGGAAAAATATGTTAATATTATATTTAATAACTAAATAACATTACCATAGTTGAGGGATTTATTGATCCAAAGCTGCGAATGAAAATTCCACACGACACAACAGTAGGTGTACCTAAAAAGCATTTAAATATGTAATAAATTATTAAAGTAAATTTAAAAACTTTTATAACAGATTTTCAGTAGAATTATTGAGCATTTCTCAGGAAGGAAAATGTTTTTACTTGAATAATTTCGATGTAATTATAACTATTTCTGAAAACCATGACAAAAGTCTGACTTCATTTGACTTTAGTATAAACCATGACTTTATTTGTATTAAAAAAAATATACATTATACAAAAATAATGCATTAAGGGGTTGTATTTAAACATAAATCATAATCTTATTTAATGAGCTAAAAATAAAAGGATGATTTAAAGTACTTATTCGCAAAGTTATTTGTTTAAAATTTAATATGCATGTTCGTAAAGCTAAAAATATTTAATTTACTTTCAAACACATGAGAATGAAACTTTACAGGTATAATTAGCATATTAGCCGGAGTATATAGGGAAAACCATAGCTTATATTTTACATCAATTTAACATGTTTCAGAGTTTATTCTAAGTAAATAATTCAAGAGAAAATTTATTCTAATCCTTTAATAATGAGATTTCTTTCAAATCATTTTAATGCATACATTGAGACTCCTTACTTATTGTATTCATCAAATCAGCTAAGAGGTCTAGATTAAGTCTTCAAACTTTCAACGCAACCTCTAGAATTTTCGTCCCTGATGTAACTGCCTAAGAATGATTAATTACTCGGATTGAAAGGACATAGAAGAAAATAAAGTCCTAAGATACAAACACAGGAAGAAAAAATGTGTTTCATTTTTAATCGAGTTAATTAATCGTGAGTAATATTTCACAGTAGGAGAATTATTATTTTATCAAGTGGAGATATAAAACATGTATATTTTAAAAATATATAATACAATTGATTCTGAGCAAAGTTTTGCTATTGTGTGAATGTTGACTTTCAAATAAAATTTTATTTAATTACTCAGATTAAGAGAATTATTGATCGAAGATATATTTCTGGTGATTTTAATTTTCTAATTTTAATCATAAATAACTCAAGTATGGTTAATCACTAAATCATCATCAAAAATTTGTAAAATATCCTTATTTCAAAAATTAATTACATAAATTAAAAACTGAAAATGAGGAATATGTTAAGGCAATTCTTAGAATATAACACTCACCGTAACACACCTATAAATTATAATATATATATATATATATATATATATATATATATATATATATATATATATATATATGCAGGAATATATATATATATACATATATATACTGGAAATTTATGAAAATAATTTATAAAATATTTACCAAGAAGACAAAAACCAAAAAAGAAATGTAAAGGTAAATGAAAAAATAAATGAAAATATGAAACCCAGCAAGTCAAAAAGCAATTTCGGGCTGAGGACCGAGTTTAGTTTAGTTTTTTTTTATTAACGGCGCACTAAAAGCAACACGAGGACTACTCGCGACGGATCTCGTAATTCTGAACCACGGTCAAGTGACAAGGACGACACCTGAGCAAGCAACCCCTCTTCCAACTTCCACAGCACGCCTACGGGGGGCTGAGGACCGAATAAGTGGAGTTAAACTAGTTTCATGGTACCAACCTTCCCCCTTTCCGACTTGGTAAGCTGAATTAGGAAATCCAAAGTTCAAAAGTGTTAAAGATTGCAAAAGAGTTCAGTGATAAGAATTGCAAAAATAAAATTTAATTCTAAAAATTATCAAAAAATCAAAATATAAAAATTACTAAAATTCAATGAAATGAAGATTCAATTATGGGAGTAGAAAGGTAGAATAATCTTCAAATAAACAAAATGCATAATTGAAAGATATCAGGTAATCGAAATGGCAATATATATATATATATATATATATATATATATATATATATATATATTTAACTTAAGAAACAGGGAAATTTAAATTTATTAATAAGAGAGATTATATCTCTTATTAATAAACAATAGAAAATATTCTTAAAAGAAAATAAATAAATTTTGTTTTCACCAATCTATCCTCTATTTTTCAACGCCAGCTAAATTTTAACTTGAGCTCCTTAAAAAATGAACTTTAAATGCGTATACTGCACATTTGTTGCACAACATTCATAATTTTGAAACAAGCAACCTATTTTTTTTTATTATTTACCTATTTTAATTTTTTTTTATTTATGTCTCAATTAGAATCGAAACATGGGTTATTGACGATGGACCTCGTAATTTTGAATTTAGGTCAATCGAAAAAGACGACATCCGAACTGGCATCCACTCACCAAACTTGCAAACCACGCATACAGTAGGACATGGAGCCCATTATACGGTGGTTCTTAAGTGGTATCAAGGCTCGGAACTACAACGCCAGCCGTGACCATGACCACTAGGCTACCGTGGCCACATCTGGTTACCTAAGTTAAGGTATATAACAACCTTCGCAAGATGAAAGTTTTACTATATATTTCTGCATAATTTTTGCATATTACAAAACATTATCTATAGTTATATTATTTACCCTGTTATCCCTTTCAGAATACATTTATCATAGGTTTTGCGTGAACTGGACGTGTTTTTTTTTTTTTTTTTTTTTTTTTTTGTCGAGGTTATAATAAATAGTACATATAGCAGTGATATAAACTTCCAACTTAAGATATTTTCAGTTCTGCTTATTTATACATTTTTATCATCCTTATTTTGTAAATGAAGAAACATTTCAGTATTTGATTATATATTATATTTATGAGTACACAGATTGAACTTAAAATACATAAAATCCATAAACCTGCAGTTAAAATCTGTGCTACATAATTGTATTTCATCACTTAATAGAAACATTTCAGCAACTTTCAAACAAAATTGCTATCAGACACTATAATGTTTCTTTAAATACAGGGAAGTATCTTTTAATTATGTTCTTAATATAATATATGTGAAAGAAAGGATTTTCTTTTTCCTTATTGCACCTCGAAATATACAAAATATGAGTACTAAACTTGTTTCTCAGATAAAATTATGAAACAATTCTCTCAGAAATTAATTACATTTACTGAGACGGTGGATAAAATGATGGAAATATCTTCTGTAAAAGAAGCACTACAGAAGTTTTTATGTAATTTTTAGTGTTATGCAAGTGTTGCTGTTTCCTACAAATGGAACACAAAATTATGGAGACACTTACATAAGAAAAAGCGCGAAATAAACTTTAGTGTAACTTTTTAGTATGATGTGGGTGCGGAAGTTTTCATTACATACGAATAATGTAAGAAGTCAACTATCTATTATAAGTGGCACACAATTACAGATAAAACACTAGTTGTGTAATACTACTTTAAAATGTCAAATATAAGCGATTTTCACATTAAGCGATTTTAATTATTAAGGCTCATCTTGAAAGAGATTCGGTATTTAAAACAATCGAAACTGTAAGCAGTTTGAGAGAAACTGTGTCTAAATTACAACCGGGTATAAAAGAAAACAATGTATTACTTCATAATAGCGAAATTGATGACAGAAAAAGAAGCTGCCAAGTAGGAATCAATGAGCAATGACAGAATTATTCGCAGAGAAAATAAATCTGTAGCTCAGGTAATAACAGCATTTTTAAACATTAGTCGAGAAGATCCTATTTCAATCAGAACAGTTCCACGAGAGCCACACAGATTAAATTTTTATAGCATTGTTGCAAAGCGTAAGCCCCTTCCCCATCACTGTTATCAGTGCTAAAAATACATTCAGTGGTACAAAGGGCATCAAAACTAGAATCTTGATAACTGGAAAGATGTAATTTTGTCTCGTCGTCTTTCACTTGATTTTCTATAACAGCAAGATATTTTTTGATGTCCTTCAGAATTAATTCATCACTGATTTCAACTGCGAAGTCTGGAGATAGATCTACCATAGAGCTGGATGCCATTTTTTGGTATTATTTAGAGTTAATAATCATTCAAAAATAATCGTATAACAGTCATGACCTATTTGAATGTATTCCAGAATCATATTCATCCAGTGTTTCAGACAATTTTTCCCAGTTGCAGTTTATTGTTTTAGATGAATAATCCTGTCGCCCCCACAGCAAAATGTGCTACACGTTGATTTGATAAGTATGAGGAATAAGCGAAACAATTGTTTTTGTGACCTTTAGTTACCGAATATTAATATTATTGAGTATCTATCGAAACATCTGTAGTGCCAAGTGAGCAGATGGGTCCTCCACCTTTATCATTTGCAGAATTTTACAATATTTTACAGAGGTAAATGTATAAAATACAATTATATTATGTGAACAATCAATTCCAAGTCGAATCGTTGCTGGTCATATGGTGGACCAACATCTTATATGAAAAAATAATAATTCAGATTCTTAGTAGGTTCATTATTTTCGTGTACAAAAAAGGAAGAAAAGTGCCCAGTAAATACGCAAAAGAGTAAGACACCTAAAATGTCACTCATATTCTTAGAGAAATTTTATTTTTTCTGTAAAGTTAGACCATACAAAATACAATTCCCGAAATATATTTTCTCCAATAATTCAAGGTCTGAAACCAATCAAAAATTTTAAAAGGTAACACATATTTTATTTCAATAAATTCTAGTTTATTCTAGGGCTTGTAAGTGAGATTAACATTTTCTTTAAAAAAAAGGCATTTTTAAAAGACGTTGAACCAAGAAGGAACGAAATATTATCTATAAAACTGGCGAAATAAGTTTATCATTAAATAAGTGATACGCAAATGCGTTGAAGGCATAATATTCCAAATGCTGAATCACAAATTAACTTTAAGAGCCTCAATTTATAGATCAACATCATTTTAGTTGAATCACTTCCTAATATTTGAGAATTATAAAATAATTTTTTTTTAAATTTTTCTGTGATTTAATTTAATACATATCTTTATTGATTCAAAACCCTACATAGTATTAACTTGGATTTGTTTTCAATTTCACTGATTCTTTAATAAGTACAAATCCTTTACACATAAATATGAATTTAAAAATAAATAAATATACATACTTCAATACTTGTAATTGGGAAATAAGGAGACGTAAGTATAGATGGATTTTTAAAATTCTCTTACTTGTATTTCAAACATTGTACTTTAATTTTTTCATTCCAATAATAAATATAAAATTTCTGTAATTTAAATTTTCATAAATAATATTTACTATTAATTATTTTTTAAGATATAGTAACAACATGGAATAGCTATAACCTTTTTGTAGATATGTCACATTAAAAACCTATTCTTTGGAAATATAAGTCTTTGCATTACATAAAGCGCAAAAGAAGTTTCTAATCATTTGAAAGAAATATAAATGATCTGAAATAATTTAACTAAATAAGTTCATTCCGTTTTCAAAATATCTTATCAATCAATAAAAATCATTGTAATATAAATGAAACATTGATAAGAAAATCAAGAAATATGTTAGTAAAATTTCTTTAAAATTATGTGTGGTTTTTTTTTAATATCTGCCTTAAGTTACTGTAAAAATAAGAGATCCTTTAAATGACTTTCAAGTCATTAAATGTCGATTTTCTTGAAATTTTGCAAAAAAAATATCATTATATTAAATACATATTTCATAATTATAGTTTAAAAAATTTTATTTAACATTTAATTAATGCACCATTTCATAAATTTTGGCATAATCTTAATTTAATGAATGTTATGAATGATGATTATGCATTTAATTATCGAAAAAATTCACAAAATGATTTACGTACATAGTATTTCATTTTGTTGAAACACTTTAGTTTTATTAACTTTCAGATAAATTGTAAGTTAAGTTAAACATATAAGAGTATAATTAAACGTTTCTTTGTAAACCTTATCTCTGTATATTCACAAAGAAAACTAAAATTTAATTACCAAAAATCTCGTTATTTCCACATAAAAAATGAATTAAATAACGCTCTTTTTTTATTTATCCTAAATACCCAGAAATAACAATAATAGTGTCTAAGAATTCAATATCTCTGTCTGAATAATGCCATTACAATTGGTAGTTAAAATATTGATACCTTTATTGAAGAAATTATTACAAACCATACCTTCTGATCCAGTCGGCAATGCTCTTCTATCATAATATTTCAGGACCTCATCCAGCATGTCAAGATCATGAAGCTTACTACTGTTGGCAACTCTGTAAAAAAACGAATTTATGTTAAGTGTAAAGTAATAATTAAGTTTTATTAGTTTCCGTAAATCTGAAATATTTGTTTCGATTTCTATAATTTATAGCTTACTAAAAATACCTAATGATCTATTATATAGAAGGTGAGAAATACATTTAAAGTACATATAAAGAAACTTAGTCTAGGAATCTGTGGGTAATGATCCGTTAGTTGAAATTCTCAACATGCAAATATTATTTCATATTGCTTTGATAATTATTCAATTCAGTTATGATAAATTCTAAAAAAACATCAGTTATGGAATTTTCAAAATTTTGATCCACAAAAAAATCATCAAATAAAAAAAATAAAGAAACTGGACTGAATAATAAAAAAGAAACACTTTCCATGAAGGCAACGCTTGTATTTCTTGAAATGTAAGACTGGTCTTTTTCTTATCTTTATAACTAATTGAACTCATGATTTAATTGTATTAATATGTATCCACCTTTCTCTTATAAAGTTACATTAATAAAAAATTATAAACTACTCAGAAAAACTGGGTTAAATATAAATGAATCATTAACTAAGTTTTATTTTATATTAAATCTATTCAACATATGAACAGGCAAGACTTATCCCTATAAATATTTTAGTTATTTTTGGATTAAAATTTATTTCCAATTCTCAAATATTTTTTTTAAATTTCTTCAGCATACAAATTATAAGACTTAATATAAATCCAAAATAATTTAACTCATGTAATGTAAAAGGCCTTTTAAAAATTGTCGTGTACAAGATTTTACATATGAAGTTATACATTACAATTAAAGCTTTGTAATACAATTGAAATAATACCATTCACTACCTTATGTTTGAAATTCAATCTGCTCTTTGATACAGAATTCTAGACTTGCAGGAAATTATTTCATTCAATGACAACCTTTGAAGATTTGAAAGATACAAAAGGGAATTTAAAGCTATATTTTACAATAAACGATTTTCATAGCTCTTTTTTGCTATAACTTCGAAACATTCTAAAACAATGAGGAAGCAAGTAAATGTCCTCTGAAGTAAAATAAAACTTATCGAGAGTTTAAAGTCTGTATAACAGCTAATTAATTTCTTACAAATGGTTAAGAAACATATAAATTCGTTATAAGTAAAATAAATCAAGAATCAAATTGTAGTAATTTATGTATCCTTTTTATATTTACAGGCTGTGAAACATTAATTTTGATCCATATAATCTATATTACTTTAACTGAACAAATTTCATTTTTGATTTTTTTAACAAAATGCAGCTACGTAAAATTTAAAATGTTAAAATATTTCTTATCCCTATTTTGTTTAATATTGTCACCTCTTAACTTTTTACCAATTTTTGTTTAAGCAAGAAATCATGTCGTTTACATCATAATTTGCAAATGTGTCGACATTTTCTTGACAGTGTGTATTAATCGATTATGATGCATAAATAAAATTGGAATTTATTTCATATGTGTGCCTCATCATAAATAAAAATAAAAAAAAAAATTTATTATATCTAAACATTTCAGATCGAATGCTATTTCACAGTGTTTTTGCAATTTATTTGCTAACAAGAATGAAAGTGAATACACAATTTATATCAACAATGATACTGACAGTGCCATATAATTAATGTTAAAGCATCTAGAACACAAGATTTCTTAATTAGATTTTTTTTTTCTTTCCCAGAGGTATGCTCATGTCAAACATAACTAATGATTATTCAGATTACAGGAACTTTAATTGAATAATTTAATTGCTTTGTCAATTTCGAGAGTCAAATGTTTGCTTTAACAATAACTTTTCATCATTTGTATTCTGGTTTGTCACCAAAGCACTTGCAAATACAAGAGAGGAAACGCACATTGAGGAGTCAGGTTAGCTAAATGCTTTACAGTTTCTTAACAAAGTAAAAGAAAAATAAGCGTTTATCAAGTTCATAGAGAATTAAGAAGCAATTTCTTATAATCCTTAGAGAAATATCATATTATTTTTTTAAAATGATCATGTTATTAATTAAAAGTTCTGGAAAAAAGAAACTACAAAAGAGATTTCTCAAAAGTTTTAATGCGAATTTATGTGAAACAGTCTTCACATATTAGATCAAAAATTAAATAATCTAGAATACATCAATTTAGTGAATGATAATGTATATTCATACAGCGATCGAAAAGATGTTTTTTTACGAAAGCTAAAATTACGTTGTTATATATAGAGATAAAAGTATATATACGAATTATGGCTATTAGATAATGAGACTGAAGCTGCAGCAGAAGTACGCATGCGACTAACACCAGTGAGCTACAGCTGTTAAGCGTAAAGCCTTCTCTTTCGAATGCAGTGCCTCTCATTTCTGTAAGCAAATCCGTATTCCCGCACCCTTCGCTAGCATATAATTTTTTTTTTTTTTTTGTTTTTTTTGTTTTTTGTTTGGGAAAAAAATGTAAAGTGTAAAAATAGAGCAACAATTGTTGTGAAATTCTACTTGAAACATGAAATACTACAATTCTTTAATTGTTTTCAAGTTGGCCGAGAAGACGTTCAAGATGATTCACGCCCAGGTCACCCTTTCAAGTCAAAAACGGATGACAATATCGAAAAAATCGGTAATCTGGTTCGATCTGAACGTTAGTTAAGTATTCGTGCGATTGCTGAGACAGTAGAAATTGACAAAGAATCCGTAAGGCAAGTTTTTCTCCCAAGTTAATGCCCCGGCTCAGTCTACATTGTCGGACAATAGGTTTCTAGCCAAGTACAGCATCTCAGTATTAGACCATCCGCTTTTTTAACCAGATCTTGAGTTATGCGACTTCTGTCTGTTTCATAAGGTGAAATTTATGTTAAAAGGAATAAGACTTGAGTCCGTTGAAGCTGTGAAAGAGAAATGGCACGCGTCCTGAAGGAACTGACAGAAGTCTTAAGCATTAAAAGCAGTAAATTCAATAAGAATATTTATTTTGAAATCGAAAAAAATATATCATTAAAATTTGATAATTTTGCTTTTGAAGTTGTTTTTTAACTCAGACTCACTTTGTTACACCATACAAATCACATAAATTCTCTTTTTCGAATCGAAACACGTTGAATTAAATCTTTATATTTATAGATTTAATTATAATCATGTTCAAAAATATTTCTGAAATTAAAATATATTTTTATGTTTATAGTAAAAACTCAATTATTTTTTAAGTATTTAAACTTCTAAGATACTCGATTCGCGTTTAAATTTGCAGACATGTTAAAATTTCAAATTAAAAAAGAAAGGGAAACTTTTCGTGTGTTTTCTGTTTATTTATTTATGTGGACTTTTAGATAATTTTTTAATTAAGTATTCATGATAAAAGAAGCAATATTAAGTTTTTTTTGACTAGTTATACCTATAAAATATCTGAGATGTCTTTGGAAGTAAAATTTTGCTGTTCGATTTATTTTCTTAAATACCACAAGGCTCCAAGAGATTTTACACTGTTATACGAATGCCTTCAATTTCCTCTATTCAAGAATTCAATGCATTTAAATTATGTTTTAGGATGAAAAATTTAAGTTTTCCATCATGCATACTTAAAATTCAATTTCACTGATATTTAAGCTTCATTCTCAATTTCAGGATTACCTATTACCATTTTACATATTCAGGAAATTGCATTTTAAATATGAAATATTGCAAGAAAAAACATTACACTCTATTGATGATGATGAAAATGGGTTTAAATCATAAGAAAAGGGTGAAATTATACGTAGAAAAAATTATTAACGAAATAATTTCTTCTTAGCTTAATTCCCCATTATTTAAAAAAAGCTTTCATTGTGTTTTTAAAAACAACTAGGTCTCCAATTTTTAAAATATATAAAGCTTAAGTATGCAGATACATAAAAGGATTTTGAAAATTTCAAACATGTTTTGTATGTATTTAAATTGCTTTTAAGAATTAAATATTATTAATAATGATTCCACATAAAATTTCCAAATACAATTTATTTCACGAAAGCAAAATTTAACTCTTAGGTTTTCGAATTGAATTCTTATCAGACTGGAGAAAATTATACTTTGCACAATTAAGTTTTAGTTAAAAATAATTTCTACCTCTTTTTCAGTTGTGAAATTTTTAATTTCATCATAAAAATATCCCAAACGCATGCTTGTTCATGTACTAAGCAATAATTTCTTAAAAATATTTTGTGGCTTTGAAACAAAATTTGATTCACAGTAAGCGTTATTTTGAAACTTAAATAATTCTATCTGAAGAAAGTAAATGTAGTTAAAGCGAAAAATACAACTGAAAAATTATGTCTTTTAAAAGGAAATAAGACACTAATTTACTGAAAATTTTCTATATTTTTGACTAGTTTTCCTGATGATCAATAATTACTCACAGTATATTCTGAATTAAAATAATGTCTCAGTCATGCAAACGTTTTTGTGTTCTTGTACCATTAAAAGGATATATAGAAGACTGAAGTAACAGAACATTAATAAGAAATCCAGTAAGTTGGTTAATTTACCCCCAAAAATATCACTAAAGATTCTTACATACTACTTTTTTTCCGATAAATCACGTAATTCAACACGTTCAACATAATTAAATGATTGTTTTTCTTATTATTGTTTTACTTAGAAATTGAGAAGTCATTTAATTAAATAAAAAAAAATCAAAGACTTATTTCTACTTGTGGGAGTCTATCCCCTTAAGACAGAACATTAATAATATATGGATACCACATATGTATTTTTAAATTTTATTCTTGGACAATTCAAAAAAGATTCTGTTTGATGAACTTAAGTAATACAGAGTGATCATAATTAAATTGAAACTTTCAAAAAGCCGTAAAAAAAGAACCACTGGTCAGATTTACTTGAAATTTGACCATAATATATACGAAAAAGGAGGAGGAAATATGGCAAAAAATAGTTCCAAATTTTAGCAATTAATGTTGTATGATTTTAGCAATTAACGTATTACACTAATTTAAAAAACGGAGCGTACATGCCGCTTCTCTCTTATTGCGTCTGAAAAGAATATCGTGACTCTATCAATGATAGATCACACTTTGCTTGTGAAGATGTTTAACAAGAACCATGACTTGCTGTCATAGCTTTGAATATATTCCGGTCTTAAAGAAAAACTGTGCGGCCCGATGTCTGCCAATGGTCTGTAGAAGAGGATTAAGAAATTCGTAGACACATTTTCATTTGAAGTGAAATCTGGCAGAGGGAAGAAACCAATTGTACTTCAACATCAGAAGATGTGGCATTCTAAAAAGTGTGAAAAACGTTCGATGCATGAAGAATCTATAACGATTGTATGAATATGTGGGATTCTCCCTCTGCACTCGTATATTCGTTCGAGATCCCTGAGAGCACGGTATGTAAGATCTTATGAAATTTTAGCATACTACGTTGCTGTCCATACAAACCAACCCACTTTCAGAACTAGCATACTGTTTATCTGCCAGTACGACACAACTTTGCCCTAGAATTTCTGGCTCGAATAAAAGGGTACAGTGGATTATGAATGACCAAGGAATAATTCTTAAACAGATGAAACCCATTTCCATATCTACGGATACGTCAATACTCATAATTTTAGAATATATGTAACGGACAATCAGTGATTTTTGTCCTTAAGACAATTAAAAACCGATTTCATTTTTCCTATTCTGATGTGGCACTACTTTGGAGGGATGAATGGGCTATCAACTAAGAGTAGCATAGCCACCGAATGACTTGGGAGTCATTGTTTTACTCTTTGACTGATTTTCAGTTAAAAAAACTTTATACTCATGTATATCGAACAGTACATGGGGTTTAACCTGTAACCCTTGCAATGGCTTCCGCGTTATGTTTCCATTGTAACTGATATCCGTATCATGTATCGAGTTGTTTTAAAAAAATTAAAGTTACCCTATTTAGACATATATAGAGTCTGTTATTGTAGATGGATGAAACTTGGTATATACATTATAAGGACCATAGAGAAAAGAAATCTATCTGTAATAAAAATAATAGCTCGAATTTTGACTGATAGATAGCAGTTTTTATTTACGAGAAAGGCAACGTGTACATTTGAATGTGACGCAAATTTTGGGCCAACTTAAAATGCTTGTATTCACTGCATTAAAATCATTTTGGAGCAGGCAGTTTGAGAAGAAATAACGAATGAAATAGTTTTATCAGAACTGCAGTAATTTAAAAACACTACAATGAGAATATATTGACACTTGAAGCCTATATTGAAGAAAAATTTGAAAACTATGATTGAAACCATGATGAAGACTGGGTAGCTGGGTGTGCTGCATGGAAGATGATAGAAAAGGTGTGCAAATGAAACTGTGGAAGAAGTCGTTCTACAAAAGTCGAAACAAATTTAAAGTAAAATAAAAACAGAAAAGTTAAGTAGAATGCCAAAATTGCAAAGGTTTAACATAGTATTCTACTTGAATTTTCCAGAAAGCTTCATTTATTACACCATACATAAAAGGAAAATATGTGGCATCCTATCTATAGTTTGTCACAATTAATAACTTATAATATTTTGCCGAAATGTTTCCACACAAATGTTTTTATTATTACATAAAGGTAAATCATAGAATATCCAAGTTTTTCTTTTATAACATTTTGTGTTTTCGAGTAATAAAATATAGTATTAATAAATCCTATTTTACTTTTCAATAAAAAAAAGCAACAATTAAATACTTGCAATGCAAATTTTCGAGTATTACTCTTCACTAAATATAAATAAAAGTATATCAATATAACAGCTCATTAATTTTTTATATCTGGTTAATGTAGCTGGAAGTTTTTAATAAGAAATTTAATTGTAATGATGAGTATTACTTAGAAAAATATAATTTTTGAATTATAATTTTACTAATAATTTTAAATTATTATCAAAATTCAGAGTAAAAAATTCGCTTTACATAGCTTTCAAATTCTGTTCTACTAATATAATTCAGATTAATCTTATTACTTTACTAAATTTTATGATTATTTAGCTTGCGAATTTCTAAATAAATATTTTCATTATTTTCATTTTTTATTTATTCATGCGATTCATCTTAATTGATGGCATCCCAGTAAAAAAAATTCATTTTTAAACCATGAAATTCAATCAAACTTTAAAAGTGCTTAAATTAGCATTTAAATTGAAAAAAAAGAACCCAGCATTTTCGTATTATATATTTCATAATTTTCTTATCTTTCTGCTGCTAGGTTATATACATTACATTTCTTTCTGTTAATATACAGGAAATAAACATGTTTTCTTGTAAAATAAAGAAACCAGTTCTTAATGAACGAATGGAATAAAAATAGTAACTATTTTTATGTAAGTTGTAGGAAATCTTTTTATTTAAAATTGCTTTATATGTTTCCTCTAATTATATATAATGTGAATTTTTTTTATAATTGAACAATAAGAATTTAAATCATTAATAAAATAGGAAATTATTTCAAAAATCAAAAAAAATATATCATACCAACACTTATGAAATCAAAACTGAACTAATATGAAAGAATATAAATCAAACCTTAAAAATGAACAGTTAAAAATTGCAAACAGGAAATTAAATGAAAATTCATCACTCAACATCATATTACTTAAGCTGTAGTGATTTTTGTTATGACAAGAACATGAATACATAAAACACTAAAAAAATAAGTTTATTTTAATATTTTTAAAATTTAAATAATTATTCTTCAATTATATTCACGTCGCTTTTAAACAGAAGTGTTTATGAACATTCAGTGGGCTTAATTAAACAATATTTTAGCATAATGGGATTCATAATAAAAATGAGAATTAACCATTTAGAAAGATTATTTTGATGGCTGCGAAGTTTAAAAAGGAAAGACAAATACAGTCATTTGTTAAAATTTTAAAATAATTAATTTCGGAATTAAATATTGGATCAATGAAGAAGAAATATTTTTTAAGCATTCCTAAAGTATAAACAACTCATGCTCTTAACCGTAAAATAAAAATTCTACTCTTATGAATTTTCTTGTTTTTCGCTCTAATCATAAACCATTGAAAATATTTGCATTCCTTTTTTTATTTTCCAAATCACTTGTTTTAATACTTCTAAACATTTCACGAACCTCGTAATCGATACCGTATCTTGTTTAGGGCTTCCGGCTTTCTGAACCCTTTTATTGAAATCTGCATTTCCTAATACAAACCGTTAGGGCGTGTGATATAACATTCGAATTCCGATAATAAAACTAGTTTTTGTCTTTTTAACCAAAATAGAATATTTTACGTGAACTTTCTCCAGAATATTTCCGTTTCCGTTTTTTTCCGAAATAATTTTACTAGGAAAGAGAAACAAAAGAAGCTTTATAGAATATAAAAATTTATAACTATCCCTTCTTGGAATATTTTTAAAGCGTTTCTTATTAATACTGATACTGTGAGCCATGTGTAAGGTTGGATAACAAAGGATAAGTAGAGCATTCACTATTATCATAGAAATGTTTTCATTTTCTCTGGTAGTATTTCGTATGAGTTTTAGCTATATAAAACTAAACCGAACATTTACATTGCCGAATATTAATTCAACAATAAACTTGGAAAAGAGATATTTTATTACCGTTTTCTTCTTTCAATTTTAAATATTTCTTCGCAAGGCATATGTTACGTATATATGAAGAAGAGAGAAGAAACGTAATACTTGTTTTACAATCTAGGTTATCCTCGTTGATTGTGCAATGGAGTTTTAAGGATTTTTACACAATTCAAAAGAAACTTTTGAATTGAAAATCAAGAATTAAATGAAAAAGTAGATTTCCCACTCTGTTCTTAAAACTCTGATCTCCATTTTTCTCAATTTTTTGATATAATTGGATTAATATTGTTTGGGATTCTTGATATTAAATTAAAAGAAATTCTGTCCGAATTCCATGAAAATCAAATTGTTCTAGGTTATCCCTTACAGAAAATAACCCTCTTTTTCATGAATTATTGAATTAGAAATTTAAATTATATCTGTTAGGACTCTACAATATGTTTTATTTGTGATAAAGAGTGAGTTCATAAACACTTCCAAATTAAATATTCTACATCATTTGCATAAATTTCAGTTACGTATACCTGTTGATAAAATTTATGAAGCGAAGGGAATAAATAGAAGAAGAAGGGAAGTATAACCAATTATTTTTCATTCACATGAGTATACAGAACAACTACATTTCTTCAAAATTGAATTATTTGTTTTAATAATGTTTTTCATATATCATTTATATATTATACTATTATTCTAATAAAGTACCCAAATGGATATTTTTGGCACAAGAAATGGCATATATGATGAAAATAATAATCATCTATTCAGTTATATATACAAAATTGAATCAAAATAGTGAAAATTATCAACGATTTACAACGATAATTTTTTAACTACATTTTAAGCAAATTAATCCAAAAAATATTTTTATCCTTCAACTTCCCCAAGAAAATGAGTGAAGAATGTAATTAAAGTAACTTGTAAAAAGATGTTAGGATTTATTAAATGTATAATCTTTAGGATTCGCCACATGTATTTCCAAAATTTTTATGTTTATCTTGAGTGGCAACGTTTTGCTATGTTAATGTCTTTTCGTGTTGTTTTGTTAACGGAATAAAAAGAATTCGTGCGAAGAAGATCGCTTGTTTACGTTCGTACTTTAAACGTGATAATAACAAATAGTTCAGTCTAATATATATATATATATATATACATATTCTACTTTACTTAGATATTTTATTTTATACGATTGTTTAATATGGAACCGAAACATAACCGGTAAAGCGAACTTACTATTACTCAAGCAAGTACGAAAAAGAATAAAAAGGGAGACAGACGAAAAATTAAACAAATTACAATGGAAACGATCGACTCTTCGTTCCAAGGTTACTCGCTTAACTGGAAAAATAAATAATGCAGACGGAATAGATAAAGATTTCGATGTTGAACAATTTGGGAAACTTTAAAAGATTTGAAATTTGTGAATAAAGATATTCACGATTTACTTAAAGACGAGAATTACGAGCGAGATATTGTAGATTGTGAAAAATATTTTGATACTGCCAAGTTGGCGATTCTTAATACCAAGCGAAAGGTGAATGCAGATATTAATAATGTTTCTTCTTCAGAATTTTCACCACCATCAAATATAAATATGTCAGTAAAATTGCAAACAATTAAAATTACTACGTTTTTTGGCGTTGAAGAGTTTCCAAATTTTTGGGAAAGATTTAATTCTTGTATTTACTCTAACGCTAGCCTTTCATTTGTTGACAAACATGTTTTCTTAGGAGTTTACTTAGATGGTGAAGCTAAAAGACTAATAGATGAAATGTGTGTCACAGGCGATACTTATGAAACAAGAACAAAAATTGTTAGAAGAAAAATACGGTAATAAAGATAGAATAATGCAGTCACATTTAGATTACTTGGAAAATGTGAAAGCATTTCAAGACCTATCTCATATGGAACTAAATGATCTTTACATAGAATGTAACAGAAGGTTACAGGGTCTAAATGTTCTTGGTGAAAATACTGAAGCGTATTTATGACTTCTAGCGCCAAAAATTATCTGAGCATTTCCTAAAGAAATTTGTTGTCGTTGGATTATATATGCTAAACGTGAGAAATTGGTTGAAGGAAATATTACTTGATTGATGCAATTCTTAGCTGAAGAAGTCGAAGGTTCAGTTGAAGCACAAAAAATTAGAAGTACTCTTTTTCCTGATAACATTTTAAAACATTCAGTAGAAAATTTTAATACAGATTCATAAGTAGTAAACAAAAATAAGAAAAACTTCACCGTTTTGTGCATTTTGTAATACGTCAGGACATTGGCATCAGAATTGTGAAACTGTAACAGATTATGAAAACCAAAAACTTAAATGTTCTAATCGTTGCTTCTTATGTAATAACCGTGGCATACTGCCAACAAGACAAACTGCCCTCGTAAAAGTACAACACGGTGTATTAAATGCAAAAAGCAATATCATGTTTCCATTTGTCCACCTCCTCGTAACATTCAACTGCTGATCACTAATAGTGAAATAAATCATATAAACATTTTTTGCACATTTACAAACTGCTTGCTTGTATGTTACTGGCCCCACAGGCATTACTAAATTATCACGTTGTATTTTAGATGGAGGTAGCCAAGCAAGTTTTGTCGACATAAATCTCATTGACAAACTCAAACTTATTGTTAAAAATTCAAGTTTTCTTAGAGTTCCAGCTTTTGAATCTTCTTTTACTCAAGAACAACGTCGATGTGTTCAGCTGACACATTCAGGTCTGTGAAGCAAGCCATTGATTTCTATTACAGCATTTGAAAGCAACAACTCGTACACAACACATCCAGCTGCTGCATGAAAAATAAGTCAATTTGCTCACGAGAAAAAACTCAAACTTGATGATACACCTAATAACTCTTCATTGCTAATTGAACTGCTTAATGGTGGCGATTATTATTGGCTAACTGTTACGGCAGAATCTCCAATTAAGCTGTCAGAATCTTCCGTTATGGTACCTTCAATGTTTGGGTGGATTCTTAGTGGATCAAGATCATATAATACAATCACCAATAATACGTATGTTCATCAGGTTTCTCTGTAAGTTTCCACTGATTGTTTAAATGATCAAGTACGTTGTTTATGGGAATTAGACTCTATAGAAATACAAGACATACAAAGAAGAAGAATAAGTGCTCGAGTTGAAGAAGTTTTATTAAAATTTCACAAAGATTAAAATTCTGAAGATATTCGAAGAATTGTGTCTCTAACTTGGAAATCTATTGTCATACCTTTGTCCTCAAACATAGTCAATGCTAAAAACAGATTCCATTCACTTCAAAAAAGACTTGCATCCAGTGATATTTTGAAGACACAATATAATAAATGTATGCTGGATTACATTGCACAAAAACACGTTGAATTTTGTTCCATCGAAGATTCAAACGAAAAACAAATGCATTACCTTAATCATCATGTGGTTAAAAAGAAAACACATACTGAAACTAAATGGCGAATGGTATTTGATGCTTCATCTCATGATCTAGGAATGCCATCTCTGAACTACACGTTAGAAGCTGGTCCGAATTTTCAGCCTGAAATTGTTAGTTGTCTTCTAAGATTTCGAATGCATGAATTTGCTGTTACGTGTGATGGCAAACAGGCTTTCTTGCAGTTGATCCTACATGAAAAGGATAGAGATTTTACCAGATTTCTGTGGTATAAATTGGAATTTGATTTATCTGACACGCCATATTTTACAGATGAAATGATTGAGTACAGATTCACTCGTTTACCATTTGGTCTTACTTGCAGCACATTTTTACTGTGCTCTTCAACACGAGAATTGGCTATGAAACATATATCAGGATTTCCAATTGCTGCATGAATGATAAATAAAGGATAAATATCTGTACATGGATGACTTTCTTGCTAGTACGGAAACTGAAACACATATTACGATGCTATATCATGAGATCAAAGATTTAATGGCACTAATGAAACTGACAATGGAAAAGTGGTCTTTCTCTCTCTCTCTCCAACCTCTTTAAAACTAAAAGATGTACTACATACAAATAAAATATTTCAGAAATCTACAACAACTGCATTGGGTATTGACTGTATTGGAAAGTTATCACATCAGAAAAGATCCAACAATTTTATACTCATAATGGTATACATTGGAAGTTTATTGTACCACGTGCGGCTTAGTGGGGAGGCTGGTGGGAATGCTTGCTTGGCCTAACAATTCGGAAAGCTATTTGCCGTCTCTTGTTGTATATAGGTCTATCTACAGTACTTATTGGTGTAGAAGCCGCACTTAACAGTAGACCATTAGTATTTGAAGAGGGAAGTGATGACAACATAGAACTTTTGACAACAAGCTCACTTTTTGACTGGCAGAAAATTGACCGCTATACCAACAAATCCAGAAAATAACGACGCTAAGCTTACACAATTGTAAAAAAAACAGCAGGAGATACTAGACACTTTTCGAAAAGATTGTCGAATGAATATCTTTTGCAATTATGTTCATTTCACCATGTCAACAGCCATCAAAGCACTCTGAACCTCCAAATCGGAGACGTGGTTTTGTTCCAAGATGTCCTCTCAATACACGTATGGAAACGGGCTCGCATTAAAAAACTAATTGAAGGCTGAGATTGAAAATTAGATCGTGCATTCTACGTGCAGGACGAAAAGACATCACCCATCCTGTACAGCAGATCATCCCTCTAGAGCATGGGTGTCTAAACTATGACCGTTTGAGGGCCACATTGAAAAAAGAAATTCTGGGCCACATTAAAAAAAAATTATGGGCCACATTAAAGAATAAAAAAGAATAATTGCTGGGCCGCACATACAATATTTTTTCAACAAATTGAAATAAAAATTAACTCTATGTAGTTTTATTAAAATAAATTATATAATTTCTTTTTATTATAATTTTTTAAAAAATTGAATTAGATATGTATAAATACGTATTTATTTTAAATTTGTCAAAGTTTCGTTTCATTTAGTTTGGATTTCATAAAGATGGAAAAAATTCGAATTAATAAGATAGATGAATTTGCTTTTGTTGAACAAGCAAATCGATATCAGGTTCAATAGTCGAGGTAGCAATTCTTACTGCATTTTCAAGATGTTTGTCAGTGATCTTTGTCCTATTTTTGATTTTTGTAAGCTTCATTCTTGAAAATAATTGTTCCCAAATACAAGTACTGCAAAAGTTGAAGACATTAATAAAGCATGATTGTGAAAAATAGGATATTTATCGCCGGGTAGGTAATCTTTATTAAACTCCAGTAAAGAAATATTCCCAAATTTTTCTTTCGGTTGAATGTCACTTTGCAGTTCAATGCATTCCATTTGAAGATTTGAAGGCAATTTATTTATTTATAGAGAAAATAAAGTAAAAAAATGTTGAAATACTCTTTACTTTTTCAACAATTTTGAAATCTACTTTCAAACTCTTGAATTAAATCAAAAATTAATGCAGCATATTTTATGCAAATCACAGGTTTATGGGCAGCCAAAGTACTGAAATATGTTAAGTCTTACTTAATTTGATTAAGCCAAAATTTCAATTTTCTTTCAAATGCTGTAAAAAAAGTTTTAAATTAGTACAATTACTTATTAAAGACTTTTCAACTGAATGTGTAAATTTAAATATTTTCATATTTTGCGTTTGGGCTGCACTTTAAACAAGCATACTGTAGAGAGTGATCAGGATGGGGAGGATGTTAGGATTCGTTAAATGTATAATCTTTAGAATTCGCTACATGTATTTCCTAAATTTTTATGTTTATCTTATGTGGCAACGATCTTGTTATGTTAGATATTTTACTTTATACGATTGTTTAATAAAAGACATCCCACGCAAGCAAATCCTCGGTATCGCCATCAAGTTTGAGATTAAGGCATTAAATGCCTTTTAAAAACAATACAGTTTATGCAAATTTTCTTCCAGTCCTGTATATCTAGAAATACAGAATTTTAAATTGTTCTATTATCTTATATCTATTTCATTTTTAAGCTAATTTTTTATTTGTGTAATAGATGAATTTAATTGTTTTTAAGGCAGGTAAATGAATTATCAGATAATTTTCAAAAACCGAAAATTCTCTAACTAATAACATATAATCATAATTCAAAGAAAGATATTGCAATATTTATAAACGTAGGTAAGAGTTTGATGATTATGAATGAATATTTTAATTAATTAAATAGAAATTACTTCGTTTCTCTTTTTTTTCTCAGTAATTTTTTAAGCTGTAAAGCGAGATTTTAACTATGATTGATTAAAAAAAGATTTTAGTTAAAAATTTAACTTACCTTGTTCAATTCACTTTCTAAATTTATTAAGATATGATTTTTTAAATACCTATAAGCTATACTGTCGCTTTTTATTGAGAAATATTGCTTAAAAATTTATATCAAGAAAATGTCATCAAAAATATTTTAAATTTATAATATAATTATTCAAACCATGCAGTTTAGTAAGATGCACATTGATGAATTAAAGCTATTGCAAAAATGTATTAAAGCATTACTATGAAAAGAAGTAATAAATGTCGAAACGGTCTTCCCGGGAGCATTTAAAAATATCTTAAATGATGTAGCTTATACAGATTGTTATTCCAAAGAAAACACATTTTAGACTTAATGAATACAGAAAAAATATTGCCCTTTATTAAATACGTCTTTTTCTGTTTCAATCTACTTTTCGTTCCTCCATTACTATATAATCACATTTTGACATGTTTCTTTCATATGATTAGTTATAGTTAGCTATTGACAGTTCTTATGGGAAGGCATTTCATTTATTTTCTTTATTCTCTGCGTATTGAACAATGTAGTATTCAATTGTCCATCATTGACAGCAATAATGTCAGATTTATCTAATTGATATGGCGTTATATACACCTCTACTTCTTTTACGTCTAGCAATGCATGGAATCCCTTCTTATACCGGCGGAATGAGCTTCAGCGACTGTATCTAGCAATAACTATTATATTTATTATTATAAGTATTTGTTTATAAAACAAAGTTGTATCTGTAGTTCATAGATCATGCTTGAATTATTTTAGCTACTGCAATATCGGTCATAATAAAGCGTAAAAAGGAATGATAAGGTACAAAATGTTTATTAGGCACCTCTTTATTTCTTTGCTATAGTAGCTCTATTCTAGAAAGATATAAGGATAAAACCTTTATTTAATGCTTATAATAATCTATTAAAGACCTCTATTAATTGTTTATGTTACGAAAAACTGAAATTAACTTAAAAATTGCAAAAAGTAATTATTAATTTAACTAATTTCTCTACGGAAATAAACCCTGAATCTGTGCTCGTTTTTGTGTACAAAATAAATCAAGTGAGTAACATAGTGTTTTTACTTGTAATTTTGTTTCCATTAAATATTCAAAAATAAATATCTTTCATTGTGAAATCTTACTTTACAAAGTCAACTCTTAAGTTTGATAGTCGAAACTTTGATAATGCCAAATGTTGAAAATTTCTCTGTAAATTTTAGCAAAATGAAAAAATTATTAAAATATTTAATTTATACTTCTGCTTATACCAGCATTTTTCCCTTAAAAATGTTAAAAATAAATACTATACTTATCCTAAACATTTTCAATAAAATGGAAAATACAAGATGCAACGATTTAAGTAAATTTTTAATGACTAGAAATTTTACATTCTTATATACTTTCTGTAGCCTGCCCCCTCCCTCTAAACGATTGAGTTGATTCTTCTTTTCCCCCCTGTACTAGTACACGATAATGAGCACAATTTCTCTGTTCATTGTATAATATTCCTTCTCATATTTTAGGTTCTATGAAATGCTATTTCTCAGTGATTAAGTAACATTATCAAACTCATTTCATATAATTTTTAATGTAAAATATTTTTAATTGTGATGTTTAATGTATTACCTTAATATTATTCTATCAAATGAAGGAAAATATGAAATTAATATATGAATGGGATGCCTTAATCTCAAATTTGATGTCGATACCGAGGATTTGCTTGTGTGGGATGTCTTTTTTTATACAAGTTACAATAATTATATGCTTCACTCACTTTCTTGATGAAAGTTGAAGGATAAGACATTTTCCACACACACACAAATTGGGTTTTATCATAAATTCTTAGCGCAATTGAATTTTATATGATGAAGTTAAATTAGACTTAAAAAACTGAATTATTTAACAAAATTTTACTATCTAAAACACTAGAATAACGTTATTATTTTAACATTAAAAACAGTATGATAACATTCGAAAACAAATTTTCTAAAAAGTTTATGTACGTTTTAATTCAGGGCACTACAATATCAAACAAGATAGCAGTAAAAAAATTATAACAAAACATTTTGCTGAAAATTCACATTTATCAGACTAAGGCTATTAAGGATCAGCTTCCACCATCAAATGACGTTAAATGATTAAATGGAGAGGTATAAAATATATTAAGGTAAATAAATCAACAGTAAGCAAAAATAGAATGACAGAAAGTGTTTGAAAAATTTCGAGTCATAAGTAAGAAAAGAAAAAGAAGTTAATTTGAAGAAGAAAGCATGTGAAGGAATTAACGCTCAATCTCCCTTTCAGAAAATTATATCATTTTAGAAACCTTTTATTTCACCTTATTAATAATAAGATTTAAATGACTTTACTTTTTAGCTTTATCTTCTTTAAGATAGAATTTCTTATTATGTGTTAACTGAATGCATTTTCAAAATAATTAAATTACTATTCAGACTATTTTTCTTCCTTCAGTTACACGTTATGAATATAAATTATAGAGTCAAGGGAGTTATTTTGAACAGTTTTTTTTTAAATCATTTAGGATATAATAAGGATTACAAAGAAACTACGATGTAATAACTTACTTAATTTTTCTTCAGAGATAATTTTGCATCAGGAAGTTGCAATGAGAGGTTAATTTTTCTCATTAATTCATTCTTATGCATAAAAATAATTTGTCTAATTGTTATCCTATCTAAGCACAGGTATAGAATGTATGAGGATTTTCAGTTTATTAAAAAAAAAATTTGAATGAAAAATCCCCCCAAACATTTTCTGATTTAAGATATATGCATTTTAATATATTGTAAATGATACAATTTTCAATGAATATTTTCACTTTATAAACTTTATAATTTGCTTATTATATTTTATATCCTTTTAAAAAATTATATATTATTAAATTATAATTAAAGCAAATTGTATATTATTAAAATACATAATTTGCCTATTCCTATTTCAGATAAATAATATTCTAATGTATCTGAAATAGGAATCTTGTTTGTATAAAGTTATGAGGATGATAATCGTTCGGTAATATATTTGAAATATTACTTTTGTCCCGAAAAGTAGCGTAGAAATTATTTTATAAACTTATTATTTTATCACATTTACGAATTTTAAATAGTGTTTATAAATTTAAAATGAATAGCTGAATATAAATTATGCTCAGCTGTACTTTTTAAACATAAATTTTTTTTCAAAAATTCTTTAATTAGCTAGAAACAAATTTTATTTCCAAAATATTAAACATTTTTTTAGGTTTTAAACTCTTAACATATTTTGATGTTTCATTTAAATTGGCATAATAAATTAATATTTTCACCGCTTATATTCCGAATTTTTTTTAATAGCTTATAAAATAATAACGTTTCAAGATGTATTTTCCTTTACCATCGTTTGATACAGAGAAGAAGGTAGACTCAAATTCATTTTCACGGTATTCCTGTGAAAACCGAATCAAAGCGAATCCTGACGGCAAAAATATCATTGACTGACTATTGAGAGCCTTTTTGCAAATAGATTATTTTATGGATTTATCGTGACGTTTCATGTCTAAGAGTTAATATGTGTTTTATTTAGTTAAAGAACATTTTGCTTAATAATGTAAGTTATGCATATTAAAAATTTAGCATTTTATTTTTGAAAATTTAAATATTTTTTTTTTAAATTTAATAGTTTTTCTCTTATATTACTTGAATACGTTTTATGAAAAGTATTTTTCAACAAAGTACATCTTTGTATGCACACTATATTTTCTTAAAATTCCAATTTAATAATTAAAAAATTTATAATTCTCAATTATTACTTCCTTCACTTTGTATTACAATTCACAATAAAAAGAGTCACAAAGGAGATTCCAATGAATAGAAAATTCAGCAGGGAGGATAAAAAAAATTATTTTATTCAGATCTTTGATAAGTCATCATTCTCTTTAACATTTAACATTTAATGTACTAAAATATCTGACTTACTAAACCAATTGGGTTCAAGTTTATTGTAGATTTACGGATGAAGGCTCAAATTTTTTACCCTTTATAGGTCCTCTATGAATATGTTCCTATAGCTCCTTACAGGTCTGATACAGATGCCTCTTTTGATAACGTTAGCTCACTCTCAAGTTTTATATATATATATATATATATATATATATATAATTATTATATTAGTAATTCTAATCTGATTTGTATAAGTCACGTTTCAGAAGTTGAGAGAGTTGTTCAGTTCAATATTCATCACATAAAAGTCTCAAAGTGTTAGCAGAACGTGATGCAACATTCTCTATCAGGTATCGAAAAATCTGTTTAAATAAGAGTTTTCAAATATGTTTTTAATTGTGAATTGTTTCGCAAGTGTGAGAGAGATTTTTATTATCAAAGCGGTAGCGTAATTATGATTGCAAACTGATCCCCGACGTTTTTTAGTCGAGTCAAGGGTTGGAGCCTTGATACCATTAAAGATGAGTCGTATGATCAGGGATTAAGGCACGTTAAATCTGTCGATGTCCTAAGTTATCCCTTTGGCGTTGTATGGAAACGTGGGTAATAAGGTGCCAACTCAGGTGTCATCTTCGTCATTTGACAAAGGCTCAAAATCACGAGGTCCTTTGTCAATAGTCCTGAGGTTGCTTCAAAATGCTACGTTAATAAGCAATAAGAACAATAAAACTAATCATTTTATCATTCCCAACTGATTCGGCTAATATATAGTTTTAATATCAAGATTTGTGAAATAAAAAAAAATGTTTCAAAACATTATCATTACTATTTGTTGCAAACTATGAAAAAAATCTTAATTTTGATTTTGCATACACCAACTCAATTTAATTTTAAATAGTGATAAACGCACGTTGTTATGCTTCCATACATTCATCTCTTTCAATTATATTAATCTCATAGGGAGAAAGATTAGTACATTTTAAATAAAATTATGAGCTCCACTGAATTTTTTATTATGAGCACTAGACTCTATACTTAAATAGCAGTTTCTTAAATTTACCTCTAACTTAGATAGTACTGAACTGTTTATTTTTCAGATTAGCAACGATAATCCAATTTTATTAACAGATATCCGATAAACAAAATTTTTGTTAAAAGCGATGTACTTTTCAGCTTTTACTTGTATTGAATGTACTCTTTTATTGTTTGTTTTTTAGTATTTTGGAATGGGATAAAAAAATACAAATCTTTAACAAAGCAATATTAACTAGTGTCTTGAATAAAATATTACTTATGAATTGGTATTCAAAAGTGATAAAATTTAATGCATTCAAAGAAGTAAACAATTTAATCACAGTGAAAATATTTTTTCAGTTGTATTTTAGCATAGTTGTTCCTATCACTTAAACAGTTAGTAAATACGGAACTCTAATCGCACATACGTAAGAGCAAGACGAAATAGTTTATAATCATGGAAGGATATATGAGGTCGGCCTTTCTCGGATCCCACTAAATTCATCAATTCTAGATTAGGAACAACTAATAAATTCTTAACTTACCAATTCCCTAGAACTGATTCAATTATTTCACATAAACAGCAAATACTTATCTTAATACTTTAACCAGAATTTCTCTTCAATCCATAAAACTAATTATAAATCTCTATCAGCAAGTTCAAATTATAAATCTCTATCAGCAGGTTCGAATTATAAATCTCTATCAGCAAATTTGTATCCCCTATTTCCCGTCATTTCCTGCAACTCTATTTAATTTATATATCTTAATTCATGAATGTAATTTTGAGAGATCTCAAAATTGCTTTCCTTTTAAAATCCAAATTTAAGCTTTTTTTTTTCCTTTTGGTTTTGTCACAAACTAAAATAAAATTCTATTTAACAAAGCAACTAATACTTCCAAAATGGTCTCTATATTTATAAACATCGTTTTCTTCTCAAAATACGTTTTAGGAATTATATTAAATGAGAATTTAAAATAATTCCTAAAAGACACATTCCTAAATTACTCTTTGATTATAAGCATAATTTATTAATGGGCCTTTAAAAATAATTACTTGATTTTATTAATTTAATAGCAAAAAATATTGTTACGCAAATTATTAATATTTTAATAAGTCTCCTTGCCAGTTTTTTCAATTTGTATTAAAAACATAAGAAAACTTTAAAAAACATACATGTTGACAAAAAATAATAAATGAAAGAAATAGAATACACACAAATCAACAAAGTATATGAATGCCTTCCTCTTTCCTTCATAAAGGCTAACAAATAAAAATAATTAATTAATTTCTGCCAGTGTCAAAAGATTAACTTCCACCTGAATGTGCAACTGAAATAGAGAAATCATTATTCATAATTATCACGTCATCAGACATCATGTTTCTTAACCCCCACATTACCATATTTTGAAAAGCAAATGTGATTCAGCCAGAGTTATCTTGGAAAATTTTTCATTTCATTATTGAACACGAAGAATATTTCGTCCTTATTTGTTAAGCAATCACAAAATGCTTTTAAATCATTTAATATTTCCAGTCACTGATCGTGTTCTGAGTTGTTTTAATTGAGGTATTAGGAATTTTAAGAGACTCGGTAAAATTTAACACCTTTCAGAAAATTAAATTTTGCATACCATTACTCCTTAAGCATTCTGTGATATCATTACCATCACTCAAGTTCTTTTCATTAAAATTGAGTCTCGAAATAAATGGATTACATAAAGTTAAACCAGTTGAAAATTTGTTATTGATAGATATATCTTATCACAGCAATGTATATAGCATGGTTGAGGGATTTATAAGTTTTCTGCTAGTGGAAAAATTAAAATTATGTGCCAAAAATATAAATTTGATAAAAAAAGAAATATATAGATTTTCACCAAGCTTAACCCATTATTTTGCAATAAAAGAAGGTTTGAAAATTATTTTGGAAAATAAATTCTTGCAATTGAGAAACCAGCTTTTGGATACATAGCAACAGGTTTGATTCTGTTTCAATTTGATCAGAAAAATAGTTTAAGCTTTGTTTTCTATCACAAGAAGTGCATATGTTTGGTGACCAATGCATACTGCGGCCTGCTCCTCATCTAATTTGAATCCTATCGTGCATGTATGCGACATGCTCGGAAGACAACTTGCATCGATTCCTCAACCACCAAGTTCTGTTCTAAAACCGAAAAAAGCTATTCGCAAAATTTGGAACACTTTGAACACACAACCCATCCACAATGTATGCGGATGTATGAGAAATCGTTGTCAGAGACAACTACACACCTTATTAAACAGCAAAATCACCTTTTTTTTTATTTCATTTGCTTTTCACTAAAGTATTAACTCCTCTTATACCCAGGTTTCTTTCAAATTGTTTTTTGGATAGTAAAAGTGATTATTTTATCGTTCTTATATGCATTATTTTCTTATTTCATAAACGCTTTACACTCACACATCATATTTTCCGTCCTTCCGTCTTAGATTTTTTTCATTATTTGTATAATTACTAATTATTCTTAACTTTAGTAGACCAGTGTATATATTCAAAGTTTGTAAATCACAAAAAAAATCTCCCTTTAAATTATTTGACATTGTCTGTTTCATTTTGTGTTAAGCCTCTAAGATCACTTATCTATGTAATTCAAATAACCGGAGATCGTCAACCGCAATTTATTTAGTTTAAAAAAATCCTTTCACGAAATAGGGTTTTTGTTTCTAAATAAATTTTTCTTCTAAGGTAACAAAGAAAATACACTTTTTCATACACAGTGTATTCAAAAAGTTCCAGGACTGAATGCACACAGACAACATAACACAGCAAAATTAAGTTTATTTAATATCAAGCTTCTACATAATCCCCCTGCACTTCAATACAACGTTTGGATCTTGTATAAAGATCTTTGAACGCCTTCTGGAACGCCTCGACCGCAACACTCTGCAGGTCTCTTGTCACTGACGCTTCGATGTCCTCTACCGACGCGTACCGCTGTCCCTTCATCTTCAATTTCAACTTTGGAAACAGAAAATAGTCCGGAGGGGACAGATCAGGTGAATATGGGGGGTGGTCGATGGTTACAACCTGCCTGCGCGCCAAGAATTGCTGAACAATGATGGATTTGTGTGACGGTGCATTGTCATGCAAGAGACACCAGTTTCCACTGTCCAACATTTCGGGTCTCACACGCCGCATTCTTTTCAGTAGCCGGTGTAGCACATCCTTGTAAAAGGCACCAGTGACAGTGGATCCTTGTCGAAGGAATTCGTGGTGGATAATTCCTCGACTGTTGAAAAACACGAGCAGCATCGTCTTTGTTTTTGATTTTGACGCACGAACTTTCATCGGGCGACCCTTTCCCGGACTTGTCCACTCCGAACTTTGGCGTTTAGTTTCCAGATCATATTCGAGGCACCACGACTCGTCTCCGGTGACGATGGTTTTCAAAAAGTTAGGGTCTTCATCGGCCACAGCAATCAAATCTTCGGAAGAAGCAATTCGGTGTTCTTTTTGCTCCGTAGTCAGAGTGTGTGGCACAAAACGCGCACAGAGTTTCTTTTTCTTTAAATCCTCCGTCATTATCGTAAAAACAGACCCTACACTCATGTTTAAAGATTCCGCAATCATTTCTATCGTCATTCGACGGTCTGAGCGCACCAACGCTTGCACTCGCTCGACATTTTCATCAGTTCGACTCGAACGTGGACGACCACACCTCTCATCATCGTCCGTCGCTTCTCTTCCATCTCTAAACCTTGCAAACTACTCAAACACACGCGAACGACTCATAGCCTCGTCACCATGAACAGTTTTAATCATTTCATAGGTTTCTGTGGCCGTTTTACCCAATTTAAAAGAAAATTTAATGTTCGTTCTTTACTCCATTTTTTAACGATGACACGACCACTATGACACACCACACTCGAGTGAACGCTGAGAAGTTGGAACTCATCCAAACGGAATAAAACTTCGCGCATGCGTCGAAGATGGTTGTTGCTACGCGCTCCATGAATTGCGCAGAGATAGTGCTACCTGTACTGTTTTACTAGAGGCAGTCCTGGAACTTTTTGAATACACTGTGTATATGCACTTGTTTTTATAGTATTCCTGAAGAACAGCAGTGATAACTTCACTATTTTGATAATAATATAAACGCTATGCTTTAGTACGAAACTAGAAAATTTCTTCTCAGAAAATTTATGCATGATGTTTAAATGCATGCTTCAATTTAATTCCTTGAAATTTGCATTCTGTAAGTTTGTGGAAGTTACCACAACGACTATATCAGAAGTTTTAAATATCATCAACCGGGCACCTCAATGAAAAAACAGTAATTTTTTAACAAAACACCATTTAAAAGAAATTAAAATCAACAAAAATAACATCTGACGATCTGAACCGCTAAAAGAAAAAAGTGGGAATTTGCGCCAAAAGAAGTTCAAATCGAGATTAAAGCTGCTGCTTATATATATCTAATGTATAAGAATTTGAATTCATGTCTTTAAGGTTGCTCTTTCGCTTTCCTACAATTGCCGCGGACTCGGTAGACCTGTTGTCATGGTCGTGGGCTCACGGCTGGCGCTACTCGAGCCGTGGGTTCAATCCCTGGGGCGACTAAAGACCCGTTGTGTAGTCAGAGCTGATGCACGTTAAATCTTCCAATGCTCAAAGTCCTCCCATTGGCATGGTGTGGAAGTTAGGGGAGGGGTGCCAGCTCAGGTGTCGTCCTTGTAACTTGAACGAAATTCTGATTCATGTTGTCCGTCACCAATAGGCCTCGTGTAGCTTCTCAGTAAGACATTAATAAATAATCACTTCACAATTGGAGGCTCACATTCACAGTAAAAGAATCGCACAGGGCATTTGTAGCATTTTCTTTCTATATTTTTGGAATCCATGCTTTTTCCCATTTCTCAACAAATTTGATTTTCTGAAAATGTTGAAAATTCATTTCTGGATTATCTTACCTGAAATAGATTCTTATTTCTAGTTTCATGTTTTTCTAAATTATTTTCTTACTGTAACAGGTAAAAATTGAAATGTAATGTCTTTAATATTTACCTCTATTCTTTAAATTTAAACTTTAACTTGTCATAAACATATAGGTTTAAAAAAAGTTGCATATATTCTGCAAAAAACGCGATTTTTTTAGTAAATTAATTTTTCCCTGATTTTATACCTTCAGCTGAGTTGGTACACCTCATTTCCATTTTAATGTATTATTTTCCATAATGTTTTTCAAGTTATTTTCAACTATTTCAGTGGTGAAATTTCTAATTCATTTTCAAAACATTGTAGCAAACTCGTCGAATTCACACGCTTACAAAATCTAAGAGCAATCAGGCAGAAAGTTCTTTTGTTTGTAAGAATTTATTTTAAACTTACTTTTAGACATTTACATAAACATTTTTTCCCAAAATAATTTTTTTAAAAGCAAAAACTGATTACTTTGCGTTCGGCTGTAAAGTACGTTTATAAAACGTTTTCAATTGAAATGCACAAAACTTTTTTTTTTAATCTTAGATTTTCAAGCATCTAGAATGATGAATGGCCCTTCATTGTGAGACACGAACAATGTTTTTGTTCATCCCAGTTCAAAATAAAACCATTTTTGAAAATGATCTCGTTAAATTGGAAAGAGAAAGCAAAAGGATATCACTAAATTCGAAAAAAAGAACTGAATTTAGATTGAAAAATCAATAAAAGGCACACAATTATATATTCTTCATTATTCGCACTCTTACATACATTTAACTTCTATAAACTTTTTTCGTGATTAAATTATTCCACTTACTGAATAAAAAGGAAAATACTTTAAGCCAAGGATTGTGAATTATTTCAAAAGTACCTCAGAAAAAACCATCAATGTTTATCTAGGTCAACAGTAAATTTAGACAAGAAACATGAAACGACAAAAATTCAAAAATATGTGTAAAGTTTTCGTAATAATAAAATTAGATCAGAATAAGGATTGAAGAAATTAGTTTGTATCTCAGTTTTAATAAAATAACTAAATTTAAGGATAACATTTGAAAAATAGAATCTTGTTGGAGGGAGCTAATATATTTTAACGTTTGTTAAACTTTCACAGGACCAAATTCTTACAAAAAGAAATATAATTATAAATATGGCAAAGAAAAGATAAAGAATAAGGAAGAAGAAAGGCAATTTTAAATTCAGATACTGTTATAATGTATTCATATTTATTGCAAAATTCATAAGTTTTTAATACGTTCAAAAATCAATAGATTTATTTAGTTTCATTAACCATTTATCACACAAATAACGTTCCCAAAATAACAGACTTAAACTATTCGAAGTGTTCAAGGTGAAAATAATCAATTACTCTGGCGTTGTGAAATCTATGACGAGTTTAGCAAACATATTTTAATGAATTTCTACCAAATTTCATTACAGAAACTTTTTGATTAAGTTAAATGTTAAACTTTAATAATTCCATTTATTAGGGCAAATCATTTAATAGTTTATAAATTAAAATGCAAGTCATTTTTTTAAAATTAACAGTAGCATGAAAATAAAGGAATTCATCATCTGATATCTTAAAGAATTTCACTTATTTGTCTTAGTTAAAGGGAAAAATTACCATTCAAATGCGTTTCTGATTTCTAAAATTAACTTTAAAACTCAAAAACTAAATAATGGGGCTATTTTAAATGCTTACATGAAGAGATGAATTTCGGAATATTGATATAAGATGAAAATTGAATTTTTTTCAAATAATAAAAAGTAGAAATAATGAAACTTGTCTAAAAGGAAATAACTGGAAATCATTCAGTTCTTTTATTATTTTATGTAAATGTATAAAAATAAGATTATATATATATATATATAATCTTATTTTTATA
>BMAW01128585.1:422365-443738 GCA_019974015.1 Nephila pilipes | reverse complement strand
ATATATATATATATATATATATATATATATATATATATAAACATATTTTTCAGAAAAGTCAAAAATATAATTAAAGAAGTCTTAAGAACCACAATTTAACTAATGATCACTAACTGATATCTGTACTTCTATAAGTTGTCAAATTTCAGCCAATGTTTGTAATTTCAAGAAAGTATCAGATTTAGAATTTCATGTGACAATGAATGTAAAGGATAAGTGAATGGCAATGAATGTATTGCATATATGATGTATATATATTATTGTCTACTTTCAATTATTATTAAACATTCTTTTGAGGAATAAATGTATGTATATATAATTATTAAATCTACTAATTTAGCGATTGAAACTTAAAGCAATTATGTTTGCTTCAATAAAAATCTTAAATCTCACATACTAACAATGACACCACACATCTTATTTCATTTATCTCAGAAAATGCATAATAACTCAAAATTAAGATAAAAATAATTTTTCGTCAGGTTTCTTTTGAAAAACAAATGATTTTTCAAACAGATTAGTTAACAAAATTTAATTTGAAAAGGTAATCGCTTCTGTTTGAACGAAATTATTGGTTTTGGACAGACGTAATAATTAAATTCTTAAAAATATTCAATATATATTTTTGATATTTCCTTGAAATTAAGTCTTACGCTGTTTTATTCTTTGAATTACTTTAATACAGTTTTTATGCAATGAAATAAACTCAAATTACACCTTGATATTTGATTTAAAAATATCGCTTATAATTTTTAATAAATCAATTACATTATTTAATGTTTTTGTGAAAATGCAGAAAATTATATCGATAAAAATATTTCTAAAACAAGGATTCTATGTATCTCTCTCCAAGATAAACAATTCCAATATATCAACAACATTGTTAAAGGATAAAGAAATAAATTTGAATATTTCACTGAATAAGAAAAGATGTGTTTCGTAACGTTATTTTAAAAACAGAATTTTAAGAAACGTGCTTCTCAAGTCAAATGCTAAACACTAAATTGAATTAAGCTTCAATAAATTTTTTAGGGTGAAATTTCTCTTCTTCAAAGGAAGCATAACGTACAAATATATTTTCAAAATAATAAATATTCTCAATGCTTCAAAAGTATACAAGATAACGGATAGAAAATGGCATCAAGTTTTAAATTTTTCAGGGTTAGACTCTGAAATACATGTAACTTTGAAACACTCGTAAACTACGTAAGATTTATTTATACTAAATATTTTATCGTACATTCTAAGTAACAGAAAATAATTCAAACTGTAATGGCAATTCGTAATCCTCTAATTCAAGGTTAATGTTAACTCAAACTATTAGCTACATTCCCTAGCTGTTTCCATGATTCATGCCGAGTATGGACGTTTAATCGTATTATTGTACTATCCCTGTTCGTGTTCTGAAGTTTGAAATACCCCGCCTACTTCTAGTTCTTGGAATTCTAAGGGTCATTTAGCTTGCTTTGAACATAAATCAACAGAAGGAGTTCGCAGTTTCACCCGTTTTTCGTCTTTTGATTGTAGCACATAAGGAATAAATATGAGAAATAAATACATCAGTGTTTTATATACTAGTTATAGAAATATACATCAATTGATCTTTTGGGATAATCTTTTTATCGTTAGTCGGGACATCAGTAATTAAACTCTGCAATTTTATTTCCGTCACTTAATTGAAGTGTCCTCCAAAATTACTTAAAGCCTAATAATGGCTGTCAAATATAAACATTAAAAACCACATATAATATTTAATATAAGTGTTACATCATTTAGCCGCTAATATAATATTAAGAGTTGCTCTCCTCCAATGCTAAAAAGGTTGAACTTTACATTCCTTACCATTATAGTCCATTTTCATTCTTAAGTCTTAAGCATACTTAAGCTTAAAAATGGTATAGACAATCACAAACGTTGTCATAAAAGCATTATATTTATCCTATTACCATGCTTTTACAGTCATTAGATTTAAACTAAGCACATTATTACATATTTATTAACGTATTCAGGATTTGACAATCTTTGTTAAGATAGTGTGTTTACTGTAGAATTATGATAAATTAACTTATATTAAAGATGCCGCATGAGTTAGAATATCATCAAATAAGATACATGTGAACTCATGCTATAAAATATTTTTTATATCATACACAATAGTTGCTTTCGTTTGCTCTCATTTTTTATTTAATTTATTATATTTTATAAAAAAATTATATTTTATTTTAATATGTTGTTATAAATTTATATATTTTATTATATTTAATAATTTGTTTATATGTTTCTTATATATTTGAATGCTTTATTATATATTTTTATACATTATTATGCATTCCTTGTATTTTTAAAAATTTATTATATATTTTAATATTTTTAATTCTTTAAATTTTATTTTACATTCTGTAAAGTATTTTCTTCTGTTTTCTAAGTGTTGTATGTTGATTATTTTTCTTCCAGTGATCCAAAGCTCATTTTTAAAAGCTATTTATGCAGATTTATCAAGAGTTGAAAAGAACTGTCCTTTTTAGCTTTGTATATAACGATGATCTTGAAGCTGTCAATTGGAAATATTGATATTATAATTTGCTCTGTCTCCTAAAGAGGAATTGCAACTTTAAGTGACTTTAAATAAAAAATACATCAATTTTGACAATATTACCTACTATAACAAATCTCAAATGCTTTGCATCTTTGTCTATTTATGCTAAGTGTTTCTTTTTACCCCTAGATGAGGCTTATTTTTTTAAATAAAAATAGATGTTCCTGTTCTTTAAAATGTTTAGTAAACATTATTTTGACCGACGACTTCAATATTGAAATTCCATTAATACTTGAATGAAATAAATTTTAATTTTTTTGAAAAATGCTTTTTGTTAGTTCTCATAAATTTCAAGAAAATTAGTTATTAACGATATAACTTTAAATGATCAATGACGTAAGAGTTTCGATGTCGTTGCCTTTGAAAATGTGTTCTTGTGTTATTTGTTTGTACTTGGAAACCCTGAATTTAAGTTCTCTAAGTATTTATTTCCAGAATATAATGCGTTCAATATTTTCTGTATTTTGTTCCCTTCTTAAAAAGAACTTAACCTCTAATATACTATGAGGGATTGAATGCGTTCCAGTATTTTATTTTCAGTAATATAATAACAGAAACACACACACTGTCATTCCGCTTAAATAACTTTTTTCCAAAAGTAAAAAGAAATACTTCTTTTGTTACTGTGAAGAAAACAAGTATTTATTTTTTAATGGCCAACAATTTAAGATCAAAAGATAGTTCAACAAAACTATGCTTCCAAATAAATGAGAGGGTTTCTCTTTGCACACAAAAATCCTAACTGTAAGAAAAGGTATAGAAATTCTTATTCTTAAATCCTGGGGTATATTTTTCGTTAAAGCACTTAGATGAAGAATCCTGTTTCTCTGTTTGTTTTTGACCCCTACTTTAGGATTAAAAACTTGACCAAAAATTTGTCATGTTCGACTTTAAATGTTTTCTTCGTGATTTCTTTCTACAACTTAAATTAAAAGGCTCACTGTTTTTCTGTAAAGAAATAAAAGACTTTGCTAAAGACTTCATCTAGTCTTTAGCAAGATGATACTGCAAAAGTTTTTTTGCGATTAATTCCTCTTCGATCATAATCACAGTACTTTTAGAATCATAGAAGTTGAAAAAGAACTTAAGTCTCTCGCAGTATGACTAATTTTAGAGTGTCTGATATTATCCTCGAAATTTGTGAAAAATACACTTCTTCAAAGACTCAATAGGGACTTAATCCTGCTTTTTACTAGGAAATAAGAGACTATTAATATTACTTCTCTTCAATTAATAGTTTTGAAAAGAAATGTCCTCAAGATTTAGCTTTGGATTCCATCTTTTGGAATGTTATTCTTTATTATCCTATGTAAGATTTTCGAAATTTTTTCTTATTGAGATATTATTGTCTTTGCTGATGATTTTCTACTTTGTTTCTAGGGTAATAATTTTTATACTAATTCTCTTTATGCTCATGATTTCTGAAATATTATTTCCAACTGATCTAAGTAACTTAAGTTGAATTTAATCCTGCGAAATTCAGCGTATACTTACTAAGAAATGAAGCATTCCATTTTATACTACTCATTTATTCTTTGATGATATTCCATTAGCTTCAGTAGAGGAAATTAAATATTTGGGACTTCTAGATAATAAGTTTTCTTGGAAAAAATACACTGTCTATATTTTCAATAATTGTGATAAACTACAGCAAGGATTAAGTTTTATTGTCCGTAACACTTACGATATTAATTCATCTGTACATGCTCTTATCTACAGCAAGGAATTGTGCCTTTCTTTGCACAGAGCTTTAGAGTCGGATCCTACTCTTAACAAGATCAAATTTAGTCTCGTTTTACGTATATAGGAACGAATTTTATTGTGTGCCATCTGTCAGTATTGTATTATTATTTATGAAACAGTTTTTGTAATTTCTGGTTTTCCTCCAATTGATTTATTTTCTTTCTAAAATATTACTTTCAAAGATAATCTCTACACATATTCTGTGTCAACCTACGACTGCTTAATGTCACTTTTCGATCTCCCTCATCCATCACAGTGAAGTGCCATCAGCTCAATTAGTTACCACAGTAATGTTGAAGATTTCCCCTCTGTTTGCTTCACCGATGGTAGCAAAATTAATAATTATGTTGATTTTCAATTGTAATTTTTAATAATGATAAAAATTTTAGCTTCGTCAATTCAGAGTTCGTGGGAATATAATGCTTTGTTGTCGACTATACCATACCTATGAAATAGATCATACAGCAAAAAGTATTCTAAGTATTTGGTTTGTTCAGATTCTCTTTTAATTCTTAGAAACTCTGAGAAATATTTGATCTTGCGATAATTTCATTGTAGAAATATAAGAAAAACCGTTATAGTTCTTAATAACAGGGATACTCCTTGTGTCCTTTGCCTTTATTCGTGGCCATACTGCAATTTTCAGAAATTAAAGGGCAGTTTTCTCGGCTAAGAACTACGACCAAATGAGATAATGATTCCTCAATCAATATTCCTAAGTTCTTATATAAGAATGAAAAGCTGAAGAAAATTTAGATCTATCTCTCGAACAATTTTTTTTAATCAGATTATTCTGTGTACTGACAAAGAAGTTTCTTTCCGACCATTCCACGTAGACTGTCATGTCATTTTTATGCAAGTTTTAAAATCTCTTTATTTCTGGTAATTATAAGGTGTACCTCAACAAACTTAATCTGATACCAACTAAATTTTGCGAATGTTTCGCTGTTGACTGTCAAAGTGTTGAACATCTTATTCATTTTTGTCCACAGTTAAATGAATAAGAAAATGCTTGAAAATCAAACTGTGTGCTCTAAAATTCAACTGGCTTCCAAATATTTTCTAACTGGTTTCCAGTAAAGCTGCATTCGCTTTATTTCGTTACTTCTTTTGTTTGAATTTGAAACTATTCCTTGATTTGAATTTGTAATTTCATTGTTTTGATTTTGTAACTTCATCTTTGTTTTTGCTCCTTCATCATTTAGTTTTCGTAACTTCCCTAATTTGATTTTGTATCTTCGTTCATTTTTTTTTCTTCACTTAGTCTTTGTAACTTTTGAATCGTAGTTAGTCTTTTCTTTTATTTCTTATGTTATCTTATCCTCTTTCTCTCAGAGAGGAATATTTATAGGTGTGTCTCTTGTCGGTCTTGAAAGTAGCGTAGTTCCCCGATGTCTTCAACATCGAGAACAAATATAGAATCATAGATATGGGAACCGACATCGCATCCTTCTAGCCTGTTACTGACATTATTACCAGCACATGTATTACCAAATAAATGGAGCACATGTGAACAGCATTCTAAGGACTTTTTCCGGATAAATATGAAAGAGCTAAAGGATGCTCGGAAACTTCGCTTCTAGCTCCGAGATTTGTACTCGAAAAGTGATTCATATATGTACCGAACTAACATTATCCAGCATAAGCTAAATGCAGAAGATAGTCAACCAATAACACAACATCCTGGACGACTGCCTATATCGAAGAAAGAGGAGGTACAGAAACTAATGAATGAGATGTAGGAAAAGGACATAATTGAGCCTTCAATCTTAAGCATCTTCCACTGATCAAGTTAAGATGAAAGACTGCTCAACGTGATTCTGTTTTGATTACAAAAAAACTACATAATGTCACGAAGAAAGACAATTATCCCTAACCAAGAACTGATGACACTCTCGAAGAGAATAGGAAAATTAAGTTGTTTCCTACCCTTGATTTAAAGATTGGCTATTATCAAGTGGAAACTTACCCTGAAGGCAGAGAAAATATTGCCTTCACCACAGGAAAAGATCACTTGCAATTTTATTACGCCCACAGTCTGACTTAATTGTGGAAAAATTTAGAAGAAATATTTTGAATCATCTATTCATGTACATATCTAGATATTAAGATTTGCATATTCGTTCACTTCTTCTGGCCTACCTAAGTGCTACACATGAGACAACTAATTGGTCATCTTCTGAGATGTTGATGGGCTGAAGAATTTTTTTTACTTTACGCTCTTCACTTTGAAAGACCAAATGATACTCCCTCCTCAACTAATGAGTACATTTGTGCTGTGCAAACACGTTTGTATATGGTCCATTGCTTTGCAAGAGAAAGAATTTACGCAGTGAACGAACGAATGAAGATCCATTATGATACAAGAGTTACAAGACATCGCTTTGAAGAAGTATAATGTTTTGGCTTTACATGATAAGACGCTGGGGACTCAGTTCCAAGTTGCAGCATCATTGGGAAAGTTCGTAGACTATTATTAATATTTTAAATAATATTTTTCGGATTCAGAAGTCACCGACATTACAACCAAAGATTATACACATTAACAGAATAGTTCAACATTGATGACAACTTTTGTTGAGAACACTGCTGGAACATGCAGTCTTTCAAAAGGAGCAGAGTTAAGCTGAATTTTTTTTATAATATTTTCCCAAAGGAAACCCTTTTTCGGCAGAAGCGTCCATTTTACAATCAAGGTAAAATTGAGCCTGTAATTAATGGTGCATAGTTAGAGATGATCTTGGCGATAAGTTCAGTAATCCAACATCATCTAGTCACTTAATTTCATGACGAAACTTGATGCCCCAGACAAATTTAAGAGATTTCTCGAGCCAATAAGGGATACACACAAACCAAGTTTTATTTCTAAAGTTGATCAATAGACTACAACAAATCTATAGAATGCTGGGATTGAAATCCATAAATAGCAACGATTTCTCAGAAGAGTTTTTGCGTATTAGAATACGCTCAAATTTATTCAGTTACTTCTGTAAAGCGTGCATTTAGAAGCACCACCCAAGCCTCAAGAACATTGCTGTGATATCGACAACTTAAAGATACAGGTTGCTTGAACAGAAAAAAAAAGAAGTTTCCGTTCAAGAGTTTCAGAAGAATTAGAGGTGAGGGTGAGGCAAAGTTTATTTCGAAGTCCATGGAAGTCTAAGACAGTTGCCTCTAAAAACACTATTTAGGCACCACCGATGCCAGACTCGCTGCAAGAACTTAATGCATTCGTACATATTTGGAGCCATTGCCAGTGTGATACTACAAAGTGCACGGAATGAACTTGATTACAGATTAAATGTTTGTTGCGTTACAAAAGGATCCCAAATCAAACGTTAGTAACTGAAAATAACACTAAGTATATTTGATAACATTTGTATAATAGTTTCGAAAGTATAAATATTTAAAATCCGGTCATTTTTTTTTTTTTGTGCTAATACTATATAAGCCAAGGTGTGTGTCAGTTAATATATGTTTTTGGATTCTATACAATTTTGGATCCCGTATTTTGAACTGCTGGGATTTTAAAACTTTGTAATGATGCTATTATGTATTTATATGTGTGTGTTAATAGCTTCCAGTTATAAATGGAAATATTTTATTATCGCTGGAGATTTCAGAATAAAAGTTCGATTTACTAGGAATGAACCTACCTTTTATTTGCGTGTACCTTTTCCACATTTAAATGCCGACCAACTATGTAATAAATTCAATTAATAAATACAGATAAATAAAATATAATAAAAATCCATTCAAATTTGTAATTTATATTTGCAAATTAAATAAATGAAAAATAAATTTATTTTTCTCGACATGAAACTTTTACATATTTAATGATCGGTAAATTTATTATTTATTTTGGTATATTTATTTTATTTTCTTTGTGAAACTTTAAAAAAATTTCATGTATATTTATTTAATAAATCACATAAATTTATAAAAACTGACCTATCCATACCTATTAGAATCTATCTTATTCTAATAGTTGATTATCTGAGCAAAAAAATTTTGATTTTAGTATTTAAATTTAAAATTTTATTTCTTATTATATATAAAAATAAGATTAAAGATTTGTCTTTTTTACTTGTTTTAAAGAAATTTTATTTCATCAAATTGTGTACACTTTTTTATAAAAATATAGAAATCTTTATTAGTAGTAAAATATATATGACTGAAAATTACTTAAATTTGATAGTTCTTTAGATGCTTCAATTCATATGATCATTTATATATTTCGTTTAACTTTAAGTTATTGTATCATTATCTTTCCTTACCAAAAATTAATCAATTTTTATCAAAGACCCTGGTACTGTTATGCTTTATTGGAATTGTGATAGTATACTTTTTTATGATTATAAAAAACCATTTAAACATTACTATAATCTGCATTATTAATTAAACATATTTCACATTAAATAACTATTATTGATTGTTTTCTTGTATTTACATATCAAAATACTTGATGCTCTATTAAATTAGAGCAATCGTTAATTTAATGTGTCGATCTATAAAATAAATAATGTTTGTTATAAGGGAAGAATCAAAAGAGCAGATGCAATTAAGAAAAGATGAAATCAACAAAAAAGAATAAAATATCTAATTTTGTGTTTTACTCGGATTAACTTTTTTTTAGTATTGCATTTTCTTTTGTATTATTGGTTCATTAAACGTAATTATAGTTTCGAGAGTGATACTAGAAAATTACAGTCAAATCTTTGTATATGCGCAATAAGCAACGAATTTTTTTTTTTTTTCCCAAATCCCTAAATCTGAAATTTTCAAAAAGTTTTACAAGAAAAAACTTAAAAACATAAAGAATGAAAATAAATTCTTGATTTGTTTTATTATTCTGTGTCTTTTTAGCAACAATCCACTATTTTTTGAAGTACGAAAACTTTGTAGCTTAATTAAAATCTGCTAATCTAGTTGGTTTTACAAAGCAAACTCAGAAGAACATTTTCCTAATTAGAATTCACAATATGCTGCTCCGACATGTTTTCTTGCTACTTAAAAGTAGCTTAACTCAGTTTCTTTTATTTCCTTAGCTTTTGGATGGTACATTCTTGTTTTCCAACAAGTAAACACCGCTTTTCTATTTTTTTCGGATTTTGCACTTAAAAAATAGCTCATAACTAGTAACTCACTTTGCTCAAAATTATTTTGTGCTGTTAGAATTATGATATGATACATGAATATATTTCAGAAGGCTTAGCTTTTCCTTTCGCTATAACCGTAATATAATACGTGATTTATGATATAATTAATGCTAACAAAGAAATATAATTTACTCGGTAACGTTTTTATATTTATGAAAAGGAATATTTATGTACTATATACGCGTGTGTGTGGTTTCCTTCTTTTATCAAAAACAATAAACGATTAATTAACTAAAATGAATTTGTAAATATTAAATCTAATGATTGTATAATAAATTACTAAAATAAATACTGATATTAGTTTTATTCATAATCCCTTATATTTTTATATGAAGCAATAACCAGTGTGTCATAGATGAGAACTAACTTAATTAATCTAGTAAGAGTTTCTTTTTAAAATACAAAAATTATTACTATTTAGTTAAAGTGATATATCAAGAAAAAGAAAGGTACTAGTTAATAAGAAAATTTATTAGGAAGGCAAATTCAGATAAACGTATCTGTAGAGAGCTAAATTAAGTTTTTCTGAAGGTTTCGAATATAGAATTAATTTTACTGATTCTTCATAAAGGATAGAATTTTTGCTTGAATACTTTGAAGATTAAAACTAAAAAACTATAAATGTCTCGTGAAGTCTAGAGAACCCTTCAAAGGTCCTTTTATTTTATTATTTTTTCATTTAACTGGCCAAACACACATGTGCTTCTTTAAGGAACTATTATTCAAATCGGGACAATTCATTAAGAAGCATATTTGATGTTCTTCTTTAAGAAAATAAAACACAACGTTCTTTTTTTTTTTTCGAACCGAACTTTATAGTAGAAATTAAGTAAATATCTCGTTTCTATAAGTTTCACTTTGGGATAAATTTTTAAATCTTTTGGGACTTTCTTATATTGCAGTTACTAGTAATGAATGTTTAAAACTTTCAAGTGCTTTAATTTAAGAAAGACAATCACTGCAGCTGTTCTTTGTTACAAAATGATTAAATCTATTCAATTAAACAAAAAAAAATAGTTAATTAAATCTTTTATTTTAAACTAATGAGATTTTGTATAGTTTTTATTAGTATTTAATTCAATTGTTTTAATTTTCTGCTTAGCAAACATAATATATGTAAAAAATTGTCATTCAGAATTCGAGTCTTTTGTGAACTGTTCCAGAAAAAGAAGAGTTATTTTATCAATACACAAAAAAAGACTCTCAAAAATAAGATTTATTTAAAGGAAAATCCATTGAGCAAGATATTTTAAGCACTATTTATATTTAGTTGATAAATATTTAAATTATTTTTGTTCGTTAAATCGTAAAATAAATAGCTGGATACAGCTACAATACCTAGTTGAATACATTTGTAGGTTTTTATAAAATACGTCTCAGGAAAAAAAAATACCTTTGACGATTCCCTTACGTCTGTAAGGGATTTTATTTTGAATATACGTTTATCGCTTTTGACTTAAAATTAAAACCAAATCAAGAGAAATGCGGTTTCTTGCACGTAGGATGTTCTTTGAGTTAATAACAAAATTTCAAAGTAAATGAATTATAAAATCATTCAAAAATATTTTGTTGTACTTCATTGCAGATGAACATATTTAGTTTCTGCGGTGCCTTTTTTACAATGGAATTATCACGAAACCAAACTGTTATTGATAAATAAAGTAAAAATTACTTTATTATTAAGCTCTCTGAGCTTTTGATAGGACTTTTCTCCTTAAAATTTACATAAAATTCTCATTTTTAGAGTATATTAAGTTACATGAACGTCATGATTTATTTAAACAGTTTAATAAAATTTTCACTAAATACTAGCCTTCTATATGAATTTGCCTAAATGGATCTTATTCACATTGTATTCTTTAAATAACAGTGCATAATTATAAAATGCTGAACACTAAGATCATGCAAGCCGAAATAAAACAACGAATTTTAGCATTTTTTTTTTGTTTCATCAAAGTATAATCAATTAAAATTATAGAATTGGTTAATTGATTACGTCGCGCTTAGAAGCTGTACAATAGCTACTGGCAAAGGACCTTGTAGTTTTCAATCTCGGTCAAGTGACGCGGACGAAACTTGAGTTGATCCTCCCACGCAATGAAAATGGGAGGATTTGGAGCTTCTACATATCCAACGTCCATCAGCCCCTCTACATAATGTGTCTTTAATGGAATCAGGACTCGAACCCGTGACTCGACAGAAACAAAACCGGCTGTATGCTCGTAACCATGACCACTCAGCTACCACTACTCGAACAGGTACGGAAATCTTTGAAACTTATTATTCTTTACCATCGTTTATGACACTTCTTAGCTTTAAACCGGTAAAACAAACAAAAACTACGAGTTTGAAACTGTCTTATCATAACAATCTTTAAAAACGTCATGTATATAATTCTAAAATATGTAGAAAATAAAAGATTTGAATACACACATGCATTCAAATATCTCTCTCGAATCTGTTATAACTCATTAAGTTTTTCATTGGAATCTTTACTAAAGATTTAATTCCTACATCTTTCTTATTTTTCATAAGCAGATTTAAAATACTCAATGGATGCGAAAACTTAGTGATCCTAGGAAATATTTTAAGAACTTCATGCTGTTTTTTATTTGAAATTGGCTCTAAATACTTTTAAGCGGTCTTAAGAATACTTTTAAGCCGTCTTAAGAATACTATTTTACTTTTTGATTATTTATTCATGCGTGAAATAAACAAATTGTTTCATTTTGCAATTATTGATATCTTGACCAAATACTACAAAATTAAAGACATTCTCAAATTTCTTTTATTACAATTTTTATTACATATTCATTAAATAATTTAATTCCATAAATCTTTGCACTCGTCATAAATGCAAATAATTAAATTAGGCTTCAAGATTTAATTTTTTAGCTCAATTATCTCACCATTTTGTATTTATTTCCATATTTTTAAAGGCATCCCTTCACGCAAAATTTTTTTCTATCTCCGCATTGTAATAAAAGTCCGAGTTTAAGAAGAACTATTAAGAAATTAACTTGTAGCACAGTCAAAAAAAAATGTTATGTGCATTTATTGTAATGGTATAATTCTTTTAATACAAACGTTTCCTTCAGTTTTGATTAGTTTTTGTTCAAAAATACAATTATTAATTAAAATTCAATAAAAAGTTACATTAATTGAAAGTGTTTAGTTATAAAATGGTTCAAGGTTTAAATCTTTTTTTCATCACTTTATATCTGATCATTTTACATTTATTGTAATATTATTAAGGGCTTCGCTTCACGCAGGCTTTTCTATATGTCCGAAATGAAATTAAAAAAAACTGAGTTTAAGGAGAATTCTTAAAAAATTAACTAGTAGCACAGTCATCAATATCTTATGTGCATTTATTGTAATGTTATTATTATTTTTAATGAGATCATTTCTTAAAACTTTGTTTTTTTGAAAAAAAAATGATATGTAAAGAAACACGTGAAAAGTTTCAAAACAATGAAGATTAAGGCACAATTTAATTCATAAAATTTATATTCCTTTTTTGACAAAATCTTTTATTAAAACAATAAAAATAATACAATAAATACACACACAAAAGTTTTTGATAATTTGAACAGTCAATTTCTCAAAAATGATCCTTAAGCTTGTTAATTTTTAATATTACTGAGATAGAGTAAATGGCGCATGGGAAGTGTTTCCCCTTTTTGGAAAACTTGATATCGCATATTTGCAATTGTAAGATTTAGCAAAACACAGAAAAACCTTTTTTTTTAACATTTACCTACTACCAGCAATAAATTGGATTTTACTATGCTTTAAAATATGCCATTATATTGAGAAATGTCAGATTACAATAATTAATTGTTGATTTGTTGTTCTCAAACTTCTCAGAACAGGTTATTTTCAAAACGTTCCCATTAAAATTGTATTCCATTGAAGTAAATTGAGTAACTTCTGTCTTTTATTACTTTACTTTCTCTTTCCTTGCTAGAATATAATAACTTGTCAGAAAAGTTGCTTGATATACCCTTTGTGGTTGTCGTTCATCTATTTAAAGTTATTGCCTGTCAATTCAAGTGTAAAATTTAACTTTCAACTTAGCATATTTTATGCTCCAAATACCTCGCTGTCATTTGAGTTTTTGGACATTTTCGAAAGAATATTGATGCTTACATAGCCTTCAGTAAGTGGAAATAATTTTGTCATCTCAGATATTTTACACTCTATTGATCTCCAAACAATATAAAATACTTTATATGCTGTTCAATCCAATGAGAGTGTCTTAATAAAAAAAAATACTTATATTCAATTTATAAAAATATTATCTTCTTGAAATCAACATTGTGAAAGTTACGAGGGTCATTTAATAAGTTCTTAGAAAATCCAAAAGATAACGCTCGTAGCCTCGAAAATTTTCTGTTTGTAGCATCATGACTCACTAGACAGCTTTCTAAGCCTCAGTTACTCGTATTCGTGATCATGACGTTTTTCATGCACCTCAAAAAGTCATTTTCATAATTTTTCCGGCCAATACGATCTTCCTTGCCTTTTTTGGAGCAGAAGAAAACTATTGGTTTGATTATTGCCTGGTTTTCGGAGAGTAACGAAGAGTCTATTTATCATCGACGGTGACAATTCACCACAAAATGACGTCAACAACTCGATGCGGGAGCAATCAAATTCTTATTTGGCAATAAATGCCTACCAAATAAAAACTAACTTATGAATAAAAGTCAAATTTGTATTGGATCTGTTTAACAGAGGGCATAACACAATGGTAACAACAATCTACCTTAATGATGCCACCTGTCTTCAAATACAAATACTTTTTGAACCAAACTCGTAAGTTGAAATTAATAAACCTAGAAAAATGTTTTAGACTATTATTTCACTGCAATAGAATAATATATATTTTATTCGTCTTGAATTATTGTACCATAAATATAATAACTTCAAAAAAGTATTTAAGCACAATACCATTTTTAAATATCTGAAACTTAATTACACTACATATTTATTATAAATACCAGAACAAAAATACAGCGTGTTCAAAAAATTTTATATCCTACAAGGAATGTTTAGAAAATTAACTATTATTAGATGCTGTGAAAATCGGATGGTTCTGGTTGAGCGCTCATGACCGGCGTTATTTTCATTGAGTCGTGGGTTCGAGTCCTGACAACAATATACTAAATATCCGTCGTGGTGCGGAGATAATGTACGATAAATCTATCCTCACTTGGGAAAGTGTGAAATTTGGAGAGGGGGATTGTAATTCTCAGATGCGTCCTCATCACTTGACAGAAGCTTAAAATTACGTGTTCTATTACCAATAGCCCTAGTGTTATTTCTAAGTACGAAGTTATTAAGCAATCAATCAATTTTTCCTTAGATCTCAAGAAATCCAAAATTCTTCTTTGTGACATCCATATGTCATTTCTAACAAATTTAATCAACTATATAGTGTTTATCAACATAATACGAATCTTTTCAACTGAGGAGTTTTCTCTATATGTGATTGTAAATCCCAAAATTTAATATATTCTGCAAATAATTGTCTTTGTTTCTTGTATTACAGATATTGTAATAATACATGCTATTTTAGAATATCATCCTCAATAGTTAGCATGACTTTAGAATAATTCTAAAATTCTATTTAAAAGCATTTTGATAATTTACAAAAGATTGTCATCGTAACTAGTATGATAATATTACTCCTAGCTGCCAATTCATTAGCTAACTAATTAGTTTGAAACATTTCTGACGTCAGATACGAGTTTGAGCACGTTTATCCGATAAATTCAGCAATATTTAAGCTCAAGAAACCATAAAGCGAGTTTAATTAAAGAGGGCATTGGTCGATATATTTGAGAACATTTAGCACGAGTAATTATAGTTTCACTTTTATACCGATATTCACACTGAAAACTTTAAAATCCCTTTAAGCAATCCTAATTGCATTTTAATTGAATACAGTCATTGTATAAGTTATGCAAATAAGTTTATGAGTGATTACGTTGAAATGTGTGGCTAGTTAGAAGCGACTGAATGAAATATGACGTCACATTTATTATGTTATATGCATTCCCTGCAAAATGTTTAATTTTCTACAATTGGTTCTACAACACTATAACAATCGTTTTGAATTACAATGTACAATTATTTTAGCACTTCAATAAAAATGCAAGAATAGTATCAAAAAGTCTCTCAATACATGATTAATATAACTAATTAATTATTCTTTTTAATAAGAAATATCGAATAAGCAGTATATCCAAGGTACAGATCATAGTTATAATCATTAATAATACCAAACCAATAGTTACTAAAATTTTCAAAAAAATAAGGTATTGACCGCAACTATTATCTGTAAGAGTTCAACGAAAAAAGGGATTGCGAAACTTTGGGTGCCCATTATTAAGAGGGGTTATTGTTAAAGTATTATTTCCACTGTGAAGTAACCGAGATACCTGGATAAAATTTATATGCATATTAATCAATCCTTAAGTACATAATATTGAAAATTGCTGCTATTAATGTTAATTTATTTAGTTTTAGGGAGTCGTATATTGAAGTAATTAATAGTATCGTTAAGTCTTAATTATTATTAAGATAATCAAGATTAAAAATTTTTAGTTTTTATTGTTATTCTTAAAATTTCTCAATATAGTCATAATCCAGAATTATACATTTCTCCAAGCGTTTCTTGATCTTTCAAAGACCGTCATTGTAGAAATCAAGAGATCGAACCCTTATTTTCTGTACACAGTAGGTAACTTCAATCTAGTTATTCAATCTAGTAAATTCTGTCGGCTTCCTGAAACCGAACAAATCAGCGTTAAAAGTTATCATTTACAACATTATGTACATAAGGATCAGTTAACAAGCAGAATGAATTTTACCTAGAGATATCGGTTAGTTCTTAGTAGTAACTAAACTTTACGATACCCCTTCGTAGAGAAAACAAGCAATATATTAAGCGAAATAAAAGGCTTTAAATATCAACATTAAAGAACATATTACTGTAAAACTATACAAAACGTAATTGCTATTCTTTGAAACAACATAATTTACCAGCATTTTTTTCCTATTAAAGTTTTACAGTTTCGTAAAAGAAATGTTTTAATGTTTTGAGGCTGTAGGCTGTTATCTGAGTGAAGGGAATTTTGACAATTAATCATAATCACTCTGTACATTGTATGGCAAACGTTAAAATACAAAAGTTTTAAAGCCAGATTTATACATCATCATTTAACTTTTAACATGATTTAACATAAAATTGTGTTAAAAGTAGCGTTTTCTTAAAACTATAAACTAATATAAAATTATTATTGTACATTAACTGAAATATTTGGGAATAAATTAAAGGTCGTTTCGATAAAGAATCAATTTATAAAAAAGATGATCGATAATTTATTTTTCTCCTTTTCCTAGTAATCACTGCTTTACTGGTATAATTTCGTACAGTTTAACTTCATTTTTCCGTTTAATGCAACAATTGAAATCAATTATAAAACACTCAGACTCTGGGATAGGATCTAAAACTCTTCCTTCTTGATTAAGTTCACTTTCAAAGAATATGCCCTCTTACTTTCAAGAGTTATTGGTGGAAAGTGCAAATTTTCTTTAGTGGCTGTTAAAGAGAGAAATTCTAATCTTATAAGCACACCAATTAAGTACTTTGTATACTGTGCCAGTAACGCGAATGTAAAGACCAATTCCTATTAGATCAGCTTCAAGATAATGCATTTTTAACGCTATTTTTTATGGCTGATTTAATAGAATGCGTAAACAAGCAGAAATAAGAAAGCTTGAAAAAATAAGGTAAGATAATAATTGTTCATTAAGCCATTGTAGGTATAAAAAATCGATGTGAAGAAAGATATTAACGAATTTTGTTTCGTTTTACAGAACAGTGTTTGTTGCTCATTTTATTTTTCTTGATGCAAACTTCTACTGAGAGATCAAAGCGTATAGCTGTTAAAAACTACCAAAAATTCTTAAAAATATCATTTACTGGTGTATCTTTTTACGATCAGTACACACACAAACATATATATATACATATTCACTCGTATTTAGAAGATGGATATTTAACTACTATAGTATACAAATGCAATATATTGAATATAGTTAATTACTAATAATGTAATATAACTATTGAGTCTTATATAAAATAATAATGATACATATAATATAATTGTTTTCTCTGTAACAAATATTTTTAAGTTCCTATTACAAAACATTTTTTGATTTTATGTAGTTACAAATAGCTATTGAATCAGAAAAAGTTTAAAGAAATTTCAGATTTCAGTCTTTTTTATATAATATTGGTCATGTTGTGAAAATACCTGGGATTTGATCTTGAAGTTGTGCAGATTTTATTATAATACATAATATATGTTCTTATAAGCTTATTATATATAAGTACTCTTTTGCTATAAATTCCTTTTAAGTCACTTGAAGCATAAATAAATATTTGAAATTTTTACTTCATGACAATTGTAGAAAGTGGGAGGAAAACAGAGAAATTATAGTATTATATTTCTTTCTCAGTAGTAAATTACATTAGCTAAGTACAGTAGTACACATTTGCTAGTTAAAACATTTCAGTTTCCATTATCCACATTTTGGGAGTTTTAAATATTATTATAATTGTAGTAAAGAGAGAGATTTGAATCAAAGATAATAAAATAGCTTCAGAAAAATAAGTTAACAAATTTATTGAAATTTTTCATAAATGAATTATTTTCAGTAATGAAATATAACTTATTTATGTTAAGAAACTCTTATGCATGCAGTACATTGACCTATAAAATCATGCAGAAATATCCTTCAAAAATGTTACCTCGAGAATTTCAACTTATCAAATAATTGCAATATTGAAACTGAATTTATTGTAATTTTTATATTGTTTGTTTTTGATACTTGTTGTTTCAAAATGAGAGACAACTCTATTTTAAGTTTAACATATCAATGAAAATTTTTAACACTGGAATTCAAAGTTGTCTCATAGAGCTCATTTCACAGTGCACGAAACAAAGCTTCAAAAATAATATTTTGTTATTCTAGAATATTTATCATTCTTTTTGCTAATACAACGGATCAAAATCCGATGATTTTATTACTCATGGTGAAGAAAAACCACGAAAATGCTTCTTGCGTAGTTGTCCAAATGTTACTGGAAGTGGAAACAATTATAGACAAATCTCATTTTATTTTTACTGGTATTTTTTACTTAAAAGTTCAAATTCTTAATGCACCTTTTATTCATAGGAAGAAATGTATTCACAAAACTTTATTGATTTACACTATTGGCCATCAAAACCGATACAACAGGAAGAAAAGCAAATATCAGATTTTACATACTGTACATATACAGTATAATTGATGGAAAACATGATTAAATTTACAGGTTCTTCGCGATGCACAGAGTGCAGAATTTGTACCCATTGTTGCCGCCTTCGGCAGTAATTATATTTCTAATCCGTCTTGTCAAAGAATCGAACTGCTCTTGATTGTTAGATATGGGTCATTCCATGCAGCTTCACCTTTAGGTCAAAGTTTATTAATCGTAGAGCCAGGCAAAGGATGGCGAGACGTTCTCTAAGTAAAGCATTGCCAGATGTTCTCTGGGAGGGACAGATCTGAAGAACGCGCTGTCCGAGTAGTAGTCAAGTAAGCTTTCGTATTGAGGAAAGTCCAGATAGTACGAGCAATACCCGGTAGTGTATGGACATGCTGAGAAGTAGCACCAGGAAAGGCCAAGAAGATTGAGCAATATCGCATATCTTACAACGTCGGAAATGTAATAGCGGGTGTCCAATGTATCAACTTTGCAAAAAAGAATTGATCAAGATGTGTATCCAATGCGGACTCATCACTCCAGGTGCTGAACCCGCATGAGGATTACGAATGCAAACTGTATGCATTTGTTTTCCAGGGTGCCACGTCAAAAAGATACGTTGATCATGATGTTGAAGGCAGAACCGGAATTCGTTTCTGAAACGATGACGTGAGGCCACTCTAATGCCTATGACAATCGTTCAACACATCACAGTAGGAGCACATGTCTCTCCAGTAGAGAAACCGCCTCAATCCTTGGTGCTGCAGACATCATCACACAATCGAAGCAGACATTTGTCTTCCGGCATAAAAGCCAAATTTCTAACTCAGAGAAAGAGAGGTGTTTTCTGGGGTTATAGTAATTGGAAGATGTTGAGATCTTGCATTATATTTTATAAGACTCTCATGGACTCGTCGATTCTATATTCGCAAGGGAGTAATGGGGTTGTGACAAAAGTATGCAGCAATATCATAGAATGATAAACAGGACTTCACACAGATTACGATCCAGCCACAGTCAAATTGGGACACATGATGGTAAGAGCTCACCATTCTCACATATTAAAATTACATTGTCTCCGTTTTTTATTTTTTGGTTCATTCTTTTTTTTTCTTTTAAGGTATGCTGTGTTTTGGGCAGCTTCGTATTTAACAAGGTGGTAATTTTTGATTAATGGTTAATATACGTTTTGAATTATTATATATTTTGAATCAAAATTATTATATATAATATGAACTTCAGTAAACTTATGGTTTATTTTAATGCGATATTTTGTATGTTTTTAATTTGGAATAATATTTTTAATTTTTTGTATAGATTTAATTTGATAATTTACTATTTTTTTTCAGTTAATTCTGTAATGTTTATAGGTTTTTAGTTTTGATAAATTTTTAAATTTGTTTTTAGAGGTTATAATCTATAATTTAATATAATTTAAATTTATATCTAAATAACATTAATAAATATTCGCATTCTTATATATATATATATATATATACATATATATACATCAGGAATATATATACATATATATCATCAGAATGTATATGCATATGATATATATTAAGCATATATGTCATGTATATATATATATATATATACTATCTATATACATCAAAGAATATATATATATGTATATATATATATATATATACATCAAAATATATATATATATATATATATATATATATATATATATATATATATATATATATATACATCAGAATATATATATATATATATTAGGACGTTGAATAAGTTCGAACTGTTTCCTGTAACAAATGGTATTACCAGAACTACATGAATGTAATTTCAGAAGGTAACGCATCTGCAAAGAAGTACTGTTGGCAAACTTGAACATCAATTTATGTTAATTTACCAAAATGTAAGCAACGCATTTCTTTTCTATAGTTTGAAAAATATCGAGTGTTATTCCAAGTAAAGAGTATTTGAGGGAAATCTTGATGCACTATTTTATGCAAAAGAAATCTGCACCCGAAGAACATAGAACTCTTGTTGAGACTTACGGTGAGCATGCTCTTATAGAAGCGACATGCAGAGACAGGTTTCGATGCTTCAAAAATAATTATTTTGATCTTGAAGATAAAGAACGCTTCTCTGCATTTGGTGATATCAGCAGGACTAAATTTATTATGCACTGCTCAAACCGAACGGAATTATCGGGGAAGATCGCTATCAACTGCAATTTAGGAGTTTGAGCCAAGTCCAAAAGCAAAAAATTTTATATGACAAGCCAGTATTGTACAAATTACCGGTTTCGCTGATGTTGCAAAATTGGTGAAAACCTACTTTGAAATTCTTAAATAGAAAGTCCTATCCCATCCGCCGTATTCACCGGATGTAGTTCAGACGGTTGATTCTTGAAAAGCCTCAAAAAACGCGTCGTTTTTTCAACGTGTAATTCATTACTACTTGAAAGATGGGACAAAGTAGTGCCTATTGATTAGCAATAATTTGAATGACTTACTACATACTTTAAATAAAGTATTGATTTTCAGAATAAATAACGAGAACTTATTCAAGGACTTT
>BMAW01128585.1:402915-422265 GCA_019974015.1 Nephila pilipes | reverse complement strand
ATATATATATATATATATATATATATATATATATATATATATATGATGAATTATAGCTAAAGTAAAAAGAAAGCAAAATTAAATAATTTTAAAACTAGTAAAAATTGCATTTATTAAAAGATTAAAATAAACACATAATAAAATCAAAACAAACATTAAAGTTAAAAGCAGAATGTCTCTAATTTGAAGCATCCAAATTATTATATAGCGCAAAAGTCTTTAAATTACTGAAAACATATATAGGAATATATTTAAAAACATATATCAAACATGTTAATAATTTAAAAATTAAATGAATAATTTTAAAAAAAATCTACAACAAGCTCAAAATATCAAAAACTTCACCAAGACCTACAAAGCACATTTTACCTGAAAAAGGAATGAAGAAAATTAAGTCATTAAGAGAGATAAAGTAATTCTAAATGCTGTCTCAGGCCTGGGACTCATTAATAGTTGTTTATACTAGTATTATAAATCCAACCATCACACTTTAGTTAATTTGTAGGGTAAGTAAATTAAGTGTATATATTATTTTTCTATAAGCCAATATAACAAAATGGTATAAGCCAAATACATAAGGAAAAATCCCGATTCAAGACAGAAAGTAAACCAAAGAAATACAAGAGAGTATGAACGCAGGAAACAAAATTCATTTACGTCAAATTTTAAATAGATATTTATACATATATATGCACTTTATTAAATAATTTTAGTTTAAATAGAATTATAAAACTGTTATCTACCAAAAGCATAATGCGTTCTTAAGCAATACTTTCAGTATAAGACGAGAATGCTTTTAACTGCCAAACGACATTCGAATTTTCGATTCATTGATTTTACTGAACAAAAATAGTATTTACTAATATAATTAATTTTTTTTTCAAAAATTAATAAGCCTTTATACCAAAAAAATTATATAAAAAATATATCAAAATGCTTTCAAGAAGTAAATAAATGTTCTTATAAAGAAATATAAAATTCAAGATATTCATGATATAAAAAAGGTCTATCGCCTTCTGGTGGCAAAATCCTTAATTAATTTTTTTTAATTGATAAAGCCAAGATTTAGTAATATAAAACTATAAATATATTACGAATGATAAATATTTTTTTAAAAAGTATAGAACTACATGTATGCAAAATACAAATAAAGTTTTAATAAAATATAAATATATATAAGTATATATATATGTGTGTGTGTGTGTGTGTGTACATGTGTACATATTTATTTGTTGCATACATATTTATTTTTAACTTACTATAATTTTTTAAATTTTTATTTAAAAAAATAATGGAATAATTTGTATTAATGCAGTTTGCGAAAAGGTTTTAATTCTTATTTTTTGAATTGAACTCATTCCTAAATTATTATTTCTAATAATATAATTAAAGCTGTGTCTCTTTTTCCATAAATATTACTATTAATTTCACTGTCTATAATTTTTTGTGTAAATATTGTGTTTCTTTTTCAATATTTTCAAAATGTTGAAGATAAAGAAAAATAATGAATGAAAGTTCTTGAACAGATATAATATCTGAGAAAAAAAGGAAAAAATAAATAAAAGTTTTATTTATTCTGTTACATTCAGAATTCGCTATCTACTGCATAAAGAACGGCTACGAAAACAAATGGGACACTTTCAGAACTCAGTGGGCATTCCGTTCAAACATTGCATAATGTAACAGGGTTCGTTCTCATGTTATGTTCGGACTGACATTTCTAAGCTACCGTTGAACAATTCTAGCGATTCACGATTTTTTTTTTTTTTTTTTTTTTTTTTTTTTTTTGGGACAAATATTGGCCTGGGTGTAAAAGAAAAGAACTGACAGTTTTTCATGAAAGAACTCAATAAAACTTTTGATTCGAAACTCTGTCTAGAGAAAAAAAAAAGTATTGATAAATTCGAAGTATAGCGTACGGTAAGAAATTTTAACGAATGCTAACTATGCTAATTCTTACGATTTAAATTGATGCTGTAAAATAACAAACTAAAATAAATTTGCGAAACCCAATGTTATTCTTTAGATTATGTGAAAATTATCAATATTAATGAATGGCAGCATGGAAAAAAGTGTAAAGTCTCTTCGGATTACATCATCTAAAAGAATAAATAAAGTGAGAAAGCATTATTCGTCATTTTTAGAAACAAATACAAGTTTAGTGGATATACAGTTGTTTTATTCTTGTATATTTTAAAACAATACATGTAAAAGCTTTCCTATGGTGATCTCGAAGTTCTGATCTTAACCTAATGGAAAACCATTGAGGTATCTTACCTCGAGATATTTGCAAGAATTAGGGATAGTACAGTAGCAAGTCTTATTTAAAATCCGCAATTGCTGGAGCGCCATTCAATCTGACACCTTACAAGCTCTGCTTAATTCTATGAACCGATCCATAAAAAGAATTCAAAATCTCCAAATTTAATGAAAATAGGGTTATGAAACAGATGTGAGTGTTTTATCATTATACTTGCCCAAGAAGTTAGTAGTAAATGTTTGAGCTATTCGGTGGAGCATTGATTAATTCAAAAATAAAACTTACGTATTTGGTATTTATGCATATTTTTCAAATGCATTGTTTGTCTTTCTTAAATCCAGGGCTGCACTTCTCATTCAAAATTTCTTTCACCATAATGGCAAAAGGTTTGGTGAAATAAAGTAACTGAAATTGTATCGGTACTAATAAAACATAATTTTAATATTTATTTAACAAGTAAGTAAAGATGCTTGAGATTTTCGTTTAATATTATATGTATAGAGAGATAATAATTATAACCTTATAATATTGCATATTGTGCGTTATTAATGTATATTGTGTACATACTTCAACGTATTTTAATTTTTAAAATATTTTTAGATATAGAGTTAAACATAAATTTTACTGATCAGTTTATTAATACATAAGTGCATTTTGAAATAATTTATTCTAGTCTGTAGCCATATAAATTATGTCACTTCTCTTTTGTTGAATATTTTACGCAGATATTTAATTTAAAATGCAATTATAAATTAATATTTCTACAGACATGTAAAAGAAACACTTGATAAAAATAATTATAAGGAAACAGACTATCTCAAAATAATATAGAAGACGTCTGGAATAGAACTAGAAGAAATTAAGCTTTAATTTATTTTTTTCCTTTCCAACTGAAATATTTAGCGAGAATAATATACTGGCAATGAAGACTCATTGGTTAAGAAAAATGCAACTTCAAACAATTCAGGAAACCAAATTTTATAAAGTTCATGTATTTAAATTAATTAACTAATTAGTTTCACGTTAAAAGAAATTACTAAAAGTAACTATTTCAGAAGCATGTTTAATGCAATATTTGGGTTAAGGAACTCGCTCATAAATATTGTAGTTATTTGCTTTCGTGAACACATAATTTCCATGTTATATTTTCACTTATTACTTCAACTATGTGAAAGTACAATTCCATTAGGAATTAAAAATATATAAAGATGCTTTCAGAGAGGCATCTAGACCAATATGATCTCAAAAACAAAAACATAAAGATACATATAAAATTTTGACTCAAAACTTATGTATATGAAAACTTTTTAGATATGTAACAAGCAAGATACTTTCCAGACGACACTTTTCATTTTAATTAACTCAGGATAATTTTAATCGATCTGTGTTTGCTTAAACTTTTCAATTTTTATTTCTATGACATGCTAAAGGCATTCAAAAGCAAACATTTTACAATTTTTTTTTATTATCGAACTTACGATCCTATGCGTTTGCTACTATAATAATAATAGGGACATTTCTTTATCTCTTAATATATAGAGGAACACATCTTTAATATCTTATTGTAGCTATAGGAATATATCTTTAATTTATTAATTCTAGCTCCGTCGTTATTTTGAATTCACTTGTGTTTTCTTACGGTCACGTAAAAACGTTTACACGTTTATTTTTAGCTCTTTCTGAAACAGTTACCATGTTTCCGAATTCAATTTAGTCCTGTTGAGGTAAGCTGCTTTTCACCGAGAAAAAATTATTTCTGAAAGTTTTCTAGTGGTGTTGTAAGGGACTCAGGAAAAATATTATTCAGAATGTTTGGTCTTTATATTAGAGAATTTTAAGAAACTTTATTTTTCGTAATATTTATATTTTCAAATAAGATTATTAAACCCTTTAACTTCTCGCGACATTTAGACTTATTGTCAATATGCCAGAAAAATAACTGCTGGATAAAAATATTACAATACGATAGAATAAAACAATATAAAAAAAAAACTGGAGCCCTTTTTTAACGTATTTATAAGCAATAAAAAACTAAAGCCCTTTTTTAACGTATTTATAAGCAATACAAAAACTAGAGCCCTTAATTAACTTATTTATAAGCAATAAAAAAAATCTAGAGCCCTTTTTCAACGTATTTATAAGCAATAAATACTATAATCCGAAATTCTAAACATAAGAATTTTTTATATATTAGCCGTCATATGTATGACAAATTAAAATTTATTAGCAGAAACATTGTTTCTTGACAAATATACCTTATGAACAAAATCAATAATAATGCCGTAAGGATATAAATAGAAATAAATTACTTCGGTTCATCAGAAGAAATACCATAGTATAAAAATACAATGGAATGGATTTTGCCTTTTAAAATATTTTCTACTAAATTCTTACATTTAAAATACATTTTAAATGCTAATCAACCAAGATTAATTCTTTAACTTCGAGATCTTATAATGAAATTTAATTCTATTGATTATATAATCAAGTTTTTATTTATCAATAAATATTCAAAATTTATATTCTAATGAAAATAAAACTATTTTTATCATCAGTTTATCAAGATGTTCCTTTAATGTAACATGTTTTCTGAACTAAAATAATTTCTTCTTTAGAAAAGATATATTCCCAAATGTGTAAGTATGTATACCTATTTTTCTTTGAAGAATATTTTAAAATAATTCCTTCAGCCCCATATTCTTGTATTTTCTTCTCTTTTGTTTTTCTTAAATTTTATTATGATTCAAAACTAATATACTTTTAATGAAGTCTTGTTTCTTCATTTTTCCCAAACAGATATTGGAAGAATTGCGCAATATGAAATAAAATGCTTCCTTTAAAAAATTTATTTATTAAGAATTTTACAAAAGAACTATAATAAACCATTAAAACGTTATTATGTTTAAAAAAAGTTTTAAAAAATTTAATAATATGAAAAGATTATTTAGAATTCAATATCTTAAGATAGTCATTTGGTGTTTATTAATGACCACTTCTTTTCACTGTAAAAAAATTATATTCAACTTTAAGTAGTTAAGTAAAATTATCCAAAAATCCAACATACTTAGATAAGTTATTTAAGATTATTTCGGAAAACTATATTAGCTGCACACAATCAGTTGGAAACACCATTACCCGACTTCATTAAGTTCTCGAGTCATTGGTATACTCACAAATGCTTCTAATAATCTGACTGCCGCGTGAAATGTCACGTACATTTTCGTAATTCGTATTCTACGAGATATCGCTGATATGCTACTGGTAATCGAATGTGTGAAAGATCATTAAATGGGCAAATGCAGTGAGTTATGAGAAGAGAAGTGTAAGTTTATGGATTAATGTGTTTTCAGACTATCATTATATATATACGTAATGTGGTTTTAGAACCCAGTTATTGTCTTAACTTTAGATCGAAGAATCAGGATGACAAAGGTTGAATGGCTTAAGATTGGTTCCTAATTTCAAATTAAGAAGGGAGCAAATTATATTCTAACCATTTCTACTATCCTTATATTGCCTTTAACAGACAAACGAAGCCTGATAACGGCATCACTTAATGGGCTGTACAGGTGCAAATAAAGAGAAAAAATATTGGTGAGCTTCTAGGGTAAGTAAAGTTATATAACGTTCATAAAAATTACAATTTTAAATAATAATAAAGCATAAAATAATATTAATGCAATAATTTTAATGTTTTGCATGATAAATATCACCAAGAGTCAAATGTAAAATAATTATTGAACACATTTTAAGAATCTAAAACTAATTAAAAGTATTATTATAAATTTTTATTGTTAGCAAGCTTCTTATGTGAACCCTCACATTTTTTACACTACAGGACACTAATTCAGTCAAAGATTACAAACTGTAATGCATTTTGTTCTTTTGATTCCAATTACTGAAACCTTTAGCCTGTAAACCAAAATGGAAATTGTTGCCGTATATTTAAAAAAATGAAAATAATTTTGTAAGAGGTATAATAGCATTTACAATTAGTTGCCAAATTAATGAAGACACTCACAAAACGTTATGAATTGGTATATTAGTAATAAAAATTCTAAGAAAAACTTACCAGATTTAAATAATTTCACTTAATCATGTTCTAAGATATATATAGCTTAGGAAGTACAGTAATAGAAATAATTTAAAAAAATGTGTTGCCAAGTAACAAAGAATTAATACTGTACTATACGAATATTTGTTCATATTTCCTATAACCACTATCGAAGCTGTAAAGCACCCGAGCATGCTTTCTGTACACTGATTTGTAAATTCTTTTTTCTGGAGATTGTTAGGCCAAACATTTTTCGAGTTTTCTATTAATTATCTTTTTGTTTTTACTGTTTCTTTGACAATTCCAGACTCTGAAAATCTCCAAAAATTTTGAATTTGGATTCATTCCGGGAAAATTCCCTGAGCAGGGTAAAATTGAGGTATTATTATCTACTGAAAAAGCTGTAATATTTCTTGCTTTATAGCAATAGGTGGTGAATCCTGCATAAAAACAAAATTTTCACCATTTGGGGACCATTCTCAAAGATGGGGTATCAGAAAAGTTCACAATACTCCTCCGTATTAGTCTTGCTCCATGGCTCCTAGTAAATCTGTCCAGCTCCCTTGGAACTGATTACGGGCCACGCCATAACTTTGGCGGAAGTGCCTTACCTTTTCGACAATGCAATTAGGTTTAAAGTTTCCCCAGGACGATACCAAGCAAAACTACTTTTACCTGCCAGAATTTCAGGGGAAGACTCGTTAGAAAGGCGCAATTGAAGTTTACGAAGTAAAATTTTTAACGCTTGAAAAAGGAATAAAAAATGTCAAAATTAATGTAAACTTCTTCGAACAGAATGAATCTATCAAAAATATATTATCAATAGCCAAAAAATAATTCTCTAAATTTCTTAAATAACTCTATTTTAATTTACTTCCAATTACTAAATTAGCAATTTTCAAGTAAAGGGAAAACATTCTATTTCACAAAAATGACTTACCAGAAAAAATTAAACTTCCGAAAATATTCCTTGTAATAAAGAATATAATTTTCATAAAAATTTATTATTTTTAATCTATCAATTGAATGTATCCTTATTTTATTTAATCCTTTATTTCTTATTATTATTTTAGTATCTTTAGCTTCTTTCTTGTACTGCTATATAGCATTTATTGATTAGAAACTAATTTTAAAATAAGCCAGAAGGAGCTTTATATCGTTGAAACTCAATATTTATGTTCATTCCAAGTGTTACATTTATATTTTTTTCAAATAAAACTGTAACAAAAAAGGATCTCAATCTATTCGTTGTTCTTTATCTACGCAATATCTTGATCAAGGAGTCTCACGTTTTAAAATGTAATTTAGATTTGCAGAAACATACCTAAAATAAAAGGCGTGCTAAGTTTTTTTTTCCTCTGTATCACTCTCTTGACAAATCCCATAAAAGAATTTTAAAACTTTCTCGCTATTGTAAGCAAAATCAAGAAAGAAACATTATATGCTTCAATGAAACCCCATCACTCCATGAATCATATATGCTCGTTTCTCTTTAAATGTATATGTTGCTGAAGATGGCTAAGACTACCTGGTAAATCTATAAAAGGGCTAGGTCCCTTAGGAGCACTTTTCATTTTTAACGATATGAGTTAGAGGGGGGAGGGATGGAACAAACCTAAAACATCGCAAGTGAATCGTAACAATTTGTTCTTTGTGGGGTTTTTTAACGCCAAAAGCACATACATGAAATAAAATCATTGCTCTGAAATGATTATATGGCCTTTAATTTTAAAGTTATAACTTTAAAGGGGAAAAGGTAATACAGATATAAAATAGGCTGTCTATTTATCAAAAGGATTTCTTTCTTTCTTTTTTACATTTCTGTTCTACATGGTATTTTTAATTTGATGTTTTAAGATTTCATTGATTAAAGGGTTGTTTATATATACCCTCCAACTCATACCAATTAATTTGATTCATAATAATTGCAATTTTACTTTATGATTACAATTTATTTTATTTATAATATTCCTTCGATTTTCTGACTATAAAGTATTACAAAATGCTCATTACGCTTAAAAGTTTGATAATTATTTAAGAACGGCGAACATAAATGCAATTTCCGTTGCTACAACAAACATTAATATCATGTCAGGAGAAGTATTTTAGTTTAAAAACTAATTGTATGCGAATTTATACTGTTTATATATAACATATAGATTGAATTTAAACTTAAATAATAAATTTAATAGTTTAATTACAATGGTTGTGCTTTTAGAATGTCTTTTATGAAGTCATTGTAATGAAATGTTTAGATCAAAAGGTTTAACGAAGATTTCTTTTCTAGCATTCACTTTGCTTCAGTAAGGTTGGAAATAAAATTGTGAAATAAAAATGGTGAATTTTCGTGGATTAAAAACAAAACGTTGAATGCAAAAGTAATTAGGAGACCTCTCTCTCTCGGGCCTTCGGAATGGATAAATAAAATAACTACTTTCACTTTGTTCTGCCGCCTAACAATTAACCTAATTAAACTAATTTTTATTTAACTCTAGAATGTCGGTAATTATTTTGGGATAATTTGTATCTCAGTGCACAGAGATTTGACCAATTATCTTCTTGAAAAATTCAATTTCGGTTCAATTAGAAAAATTTTCAACTTTTCTTCAGTAAATACCGGGCTAAAATGTATTGTTTAGTGGACTACTAAATATTAAAAAACGAAAATAATCTTAATAACAGAGAAATTTTCGAATTCTAATTATAAATCAAATATATTTAAGTCATTAGACAAATTAATTAATGTTGAAAATGTTCAGATAGCTTATTATAAATCCTTAAGCTGTTCAGGGCAGTAAACGCATTTTTTGATCAATAAGTAAAACTTCTAAATAATATTAAAGTATAATAACAGTGCAAAAAACAATTATTACTCACTATAATTTCAGACAATTTTAATATCTAACTTTTATAAAATTCAGATCATAGATAGCTGTAGAATATATAATTAAAAATCATTGAGATTTTGAAGTGCAATTTACGGATACGTGTAGCATTTCATATTAATCGTTTTATGCTTCACATAAATTACTGACATTAAAGCAATCCCGTAAGAATTTAATTGCTGCAAATGTTTAAAAAATAATTTGAATACAGTATTGAATTGAACAACTTGTCTCTAAGTTCTTAATCCCTAATTATGAAATAATTAAGGAGATCCTTTCAATAAATATATATATATATATTCATACAGTTTAAAATGATAATTATAGAAAATATAAATAAAAATGAATAATGTGAAATTTCTGTAGGCGTTATTTTCCTACAAAGCAAGTTAAGAAAGTTTAGAGTTTTGATTTAAAGATATATAGGAATTTCATTAGTATTGTATTGCCAGTAGCGAGAAAGGAACTAAGAAACTTGGAGAGCATCGAACGCTATCTCATTCTCTTTGTCGAACTAAATGCATCTATGGGCCAGAAGCGACAAAATTTGTCTTAGGTACACATGAATCAATATTTCATTTTTAATATTTTAGTGACTTCAGCTAAATATTAAAACAGTACGTAATTAAATTCTTCTGTGTAACTTGAGCTAACAAAATCTAATTAATTAAAGTTTGAAACTATATCGATGTTTCAATAGATTATAAAGGCAGAGGCTTAACAAGAATGATGAAATTGGCCCTTAAGGCTGTTATCTGACTTGCACTTCTAAAACAATACACTTTTAAGAATAAATTCCTAGTAAACTTCCGATATGAATACACTTAAAGAGTTGTTTTCTAATAAACATCTCTATTTGAGGAAAATTAGAATGCAAAATCAGTTAATTCATTATTCAATTCCTTAAGCAGTCAGTATATTTATTCCCATACATAGATTAATAACACAAAATAACGAATATTTCTTTCACACAAATCAAAAAAATCCTTTCAGAAAGAATTCCAAAAGAATTGCTCCAAATTACAATATTTTCAAGTTAACCCGAAAATTTTTATGAAAAACTCTATAAGTTCTAAAAAATTCTAGTTTCAAATAAAATGGCAAAGTTATAAGGTACAAACTTTGCAATTACCGATCTACATTCTTTTCTTTGACAAGAGAAACTTTTTTTCATGTACCTTTTCTCACAATACTATGAATTCTTAGTCAGATATTTTTATACTGTTATAAAATTATTACCGATAAAAAAAGAATCTAAGCTTACTAACTAGTTAACGCTTACTGAACTGATATTCCGTTATGAAACATCTCAAAAGCGCGCTTGTAATTAACATAGAAAAAGCATCTTTTTGAAAAACATTTTTACCTTTATGTGTGCTGCTTTAGTGTAATTAATTTATCATCAGAACTAAACAAACAGAAAATGGTTCTAAACTATAATCAAGGAGATGAGGAGGACACAAATGATCTCAAGTGTCTTATACCTTCTTTACTCTATTAGTGATTATCACATTTGTCCATTTGATGGCATTCAAAGGAATTGAAATTTGAAAACACGAATCCCCAAATATGAATTTATATTGTTTGGAATAAGAATCAATAATTACAATTACATTTTCATCGTAGATGAACAATTTGTTCCCTTAATTCCTTTACTTTTCAATACTAGTTATGAGGATGATAAACTATCAGTTTTTTCTTTGCTTCTCAAAACTGTTAATGCTTTTGTATCAATGGATTTAAACGTCTTCTTTCACGTAAAAATATTCTTATCTATAGATATAAAGATTCTGCCTTTTTTGAAAATCATACTTGAACTTTCACCTTAAAAGACAATTTAACGAATTTATTTCGTCAGACTAAAATTCAAATGTAAAAGGATAATGAGTATCATTATAAAACTAGCTTTCCTATGATAAACAGCACTGAAGTACGCCATCCCTTGCATTTTTCTTACAGAAATACTTTCACAGTTTTAAAATGATCTAAACAAACAATACATTGACAATAAAAGATCCATACTTTCACTTAATTCTAAAGTTCTTTTCAGTACTATTAGACCTGGAGTAGCGATATTTCTGCCAGTGACAGGTATAAACAATTGTAAATGGGACTTTTCAAACTTTTCGCCTCTAAGTGTCACAGACACTTTGCATTTACTTTAAATACAAACAGAACGGATGAACGTGCTGTTTGGAGAATAGATAGCAATAAAAATATCCTGATGTATTTCATAAAATTGTAGAAGTTTTATTTTTGAAATATTTGATTCTCCTAATGAAAAAATAATTCTGTACTGATGTTTGAGGAATGTTAAAGTTTTTAAGAGTTTACAAATTATCCAAAAAAGAGAGTTTTTTTTTTTTTTTTTTTTTTTTTCAAAATTAAATTCCAAAAATAGGGGGGGAAAGTTTCGATTTATGGAATATTTTAGAGACCTTCAAAAGTATGTGTAACCTAAAAAGATATATTTTAAGAGTTAAAAACAATAGTTTTCTTTTAGTGCACATTATTTTCACTAAACCACTTTCAAGGTCATTTTAACGTTCTTAATTCCTATAGCTAAATATGCTCAGAGCTTTCATCATTTTTTTGCTACATTACACGTTGAATAGCCCCTAAAATCCTATTAAATAATCCATTTTGACTTTCCATTAGTTCAGTGATTTCTTTTGTTAATTTCATTCGTATAATTATTTTACCTTTATTAAATTATTACTTCGTGTAACATGTTGGTGGAGAATTTTGATTAGTGTCCCTCTTTCAAAGGTTCTTTTTTCAAAAGGCATGTAAGAGGCTTGAGCATCTCAAAGAAGACACGAAAAAATTTCATGAAACAATCTCCAAAACTTATTGAACATTATCAAAAGAAGTTGTAAAAGAACATGTTGTTTCTAATTGATTTTTTCTCCGCGTTTACTAAATGTAAAATAAAAATAAAAATCTAATAATTTTAGTAAAATATAATGCATAGAAAATATTGAAACTGCTAATAATAGTGCAGTTTATTGATTCTTTTTCATAACAGAACCTAAAATATTTTACTAACAAACATTGTCAATATTTCAAAGTAATTTCTTGGTTGACTGGTTGGATGATTTTAAAGCACTGAATTTTTATTGGATATATTGTGCCAAACACAAGGTGAAGATATTACCATTTTTTTCTGTAAAGCAACTTAAAATTCAATCTCAGGATAGGGAATAAAATGAAGTTCAATAAATATATATATATGGATTAAAATGTATGTTAAGTAAAAAATTAAAAGTATTTTGCTGGGGATTTCCCCAACACCAAGTCAATTAAAGATAGTATATATCATTTAAATTGAACAGAGTTACAGCAGAGCATTTTGTAAAGTGATTTATAAATAGTGTTTTTTACGTTGCACTTTCATTACTTCACCTTGAGGTAGACAGAGTATTGCTGAAACGATTTTCTTAAGAATTTTTCTATACGCAAGTAACAAGTATCATATCTAGGGACCGAAAATATTGCTAAAAATTAATAGAAGTAACCTTCCCATTACGGATACTGGAGATAATTTCTCGCATACGTATTCTTTTGTTTGTCTTTGCTGCACTTTTAATTAATTTACGAAGTTAAAATTCTGATATTTTTGTCTCGTATAAACACTCTGTAATTTAATTAATCTCATTGGGCCGAAAAAAAATCATACAGATACATTTTACTGTTAAATTGGTTCTATGTTCCTTTTACTAAATCGGAAACAGGAGAAATTGAAGGATCATGCTTTTATTGCAAATTATTTCATAACTGTCGAACACACTAATTTCCTTAAAGTACATAAGTATTTGTCTTTCTAGAAAATTTGAGTAAAATTTTGTTTTTATTCCTTATTCCAATAAAAGGTTTTTATTGAATGTAAATTTATATACTGGTGTAAAATAATATTAGATGAAACTAGTCTGTGTAAAGTATTTTTCAAAATTTCTGAATTAAAATTATAGAATGGAATTTCGAATGAAATGAACTTCAGTTTTCAAATTGAATATTAATTGCTTGAATATGGGGATTGATTTAGTCGTTCATGACTTTGGGAATATATAAACATAAAACATGTTATATGAATTCTATTTATTTTAACATTGGCAGTTTGAAATTCTAGCTTTGCTTTTGTTTATTAATGTTTGATGATTTTGAAAAGAAAGAAATATATTGTGTTAATATTCATACTTTTTAAGTAAATCATTCATAAAAATATTAAGTTATTATTTGGTAGTGGAAATGTAAATGCTTGTAAAGAACAGCAGATATATTTAAGTTTAAAAATATATAGCAGTTAAAATGTTTATTAGGAAAAGAACTAGTTTTATAAATATCACATATCCATTTGTTATTATTTCTTGTATTTGTACTCGTAATATGCTAGAAAAAAAATATTAAAGTTTTGGGGGATATGGCTCCAAATTTTTCATAACGTTTTTAATGGATTTTAGATTTTCTTAATCTTAAAAAAACCTATTATGATAAATTTATATAATTTCTTCAGTTCTGTAATATTTATTTTTGTAATAAAAATTAGGAACAGAAATTGATGTTATATAAATGAAATTCTTAAAGCAATACCTTATAAATAAGGGTTATTTCTTGAGGTCTATAATATTTATTTTCATAATAAAAATAATTATGAACAAGAACTGATGATGAATAAGTAAATCATATATTGCAATTTTAGAACAAATCATTAAAATATGTTATTCCCAATTTAATTTATTGTCTTACACTGTTTTAAAAAAAAATATCAAATAAATTAAAAATATAAAACTACAAAATAATATCTACTATAATGCTTTTATAATAATCCTTTTATAATTTCAAAAACAAAATAAGCTGCAATTGAAGTACCTCCCTTAGTAGTCAAATGTCAATATATTCATAATATTATTCTCGCATTCATATAACAAAGTAAATTTTGAAAATAAAATTATCATAAAGAATGTATCATGCAAAATATAATATTTATTAATATTTCACTCCTTATATAAAACAATAAAAAGATTATTTTAAAATAATATAGGTACGGAAACTAATGAAAAGGTTTGATCTTAAAATCCTCCTGACACAGTAAGATTTTATAAAGAAATTTAACGAGGTTCTTTTGATAAAAAAAAAAAAGCTTAATCAGTAACAAAACTATCTTCATGACATTGTTACCTACTTGTATATGCGAATCTTACATAGAATATATTTCAAGTCCAAAAAAATGTAATTTTGGAAAATTACATTCAGTCTCGAATTCAAAAGTGAAAAGTCACAAATCCGATGTTATTACAATTTTAAGCTGGCTCAAATTTTCGACTGAAATTTAACCCTTTCGAATATATCCCGAACAAAAGTTATTCCAGTATCATGTCTTCAGTAGAAAAAGAATGTTCCAATATCTATAGAGTTAAGGCAGAGGTCATAGAGTCTCATAAAAAGATCTACACACATATATACACATACAGTTGTAGTCGAATAAGATCATATTTAAATTTCCTTCTCGCGTAGAAATTCCTCACAATATATCAACTCTATATAGAAGAAGGAAAACTTGATACTCGATACCTTAGATTTGATCTGAAGGAAGAGATTAACTACATAGAGAAAGTGAGCCCATTCAAATAAAGAAAAAGAGCATAACCTTTAAAATTCTTTTTATGGATTCCTTTCTTTATAAATGTGAAGAATAAAATCTGACAGAAAGGGCCGACTATTTATTACTTACGACTTTCTTTTAGGAAATTCATTTCTGTTTCATTTTCTATCGGAAATGTGCTTATCAAAAACACTACTGTTTCACGATGGCGCGAAATAAAATGGGACAGTAGCACACTAAGAGTTTATTTTATTTCCCCGTTGTTTCGGAAGACGTCTTTTTCAGAACTTCAGTGATTGAGTAAGCTAAATTCGCTTTCCTACCAGGAGAGGATAAAATGCGACGAAAAGGCGACTGGACAAAAATGGTACAGTCAAGGATTTGACACCCATGTGTGTTCTATCCCTTCGCAAGGTAATTCACTTCAAAAGGTAATCCGGTGACAGAAAGTCTTTTACTAGACAAGGATAAAAAATGCTATTTCGAAGTAATTAATAAAAGGACCAGAGTTTCAACAAGAGACTAGATGTTTTGATGATATGGCAGTGATTGAACATCTTAAGTTCAAAAATACTTTCTCTATCATTTATTTTCCTGCGTTTTAAGGAAAAATTGTCCGGGAAATCTTAGATTTCATACGAGGGTGTTTAAAAAAGTACTCGTGTTAGGAATATTAAATGGGGTATTTAGAATGAGAAATGGGAATAAGATAAATCCCCGCAGTATCAGGTGTTCAACATTTTGACTTTTTTTCACAAGTCTAGGAGTATGACGTCTTTCAAATAATAAAAAAAAATTGTAACTAAAGCTTTTCCTAATGATAAGAATGTCTTCACCTTCTTTGAAACATATTCACCTCAAATAATGTATGGTTTTGAATATTCCTAGGTGAAGTGCAAGGATTGCGATAGAACTTAATCTAATCCAGAATCATTAAGTTGCATTTTAATAGTTCTAATAAATTTAAATTCTATGTAGCACACTTAGTGTATACATCGATAATTACTTCTAAGTTTCTTAATATAGAATATTTATTTACACTATATATATTAATATCATCTTTAGTTATATGAGCATTTAAAAACTCAAATTTATTAAAAACAAATGGGAGATGGCTTGATACAACCATTCCCGTACAGCATCTAACTCCCAGGTCTTCAAAATGTTCATGTCGAGATACTACTATCGATCAATGACATAATTTTTTCACTTGGTTTCCTGTATATAAAGATGAGTCCAGGTCTAATCGACGATGACAACTCGACGTGGCAGCATTCAAATTTATTTTGGGCAGCCAAATTCAAGCTGTCCTTTGAATCAACGCCAAATTTGTTTTCATTATTTAACAGGTGATACAAACAATGGAAACAAAATTTACCTAAGCAATGCCTTCTATAGTAAGAAATAGACAATTTTTAAACCACCCCTTGTTTGATACTTTGATTCTTTTCTTTCACGCCTCACTTTCATGGAAAAATAACCTCTCAAGTAAATTAAAATACTATAAAGTTCTATTTACGATAATATTTATGATATGTGATACTTAGATGAATTCGATTTACTAATCAAAGACATAAAATTATCAGGAAAAATTTAATGCACAATAATCGTTGCTTGTATTAATGGGTCAAATGAGACTTGTAAACTAACAAATGAAACAAAATAAAACGTGTAAAAATTCATAGAATTTGATTAAGAATAAATATCATAATTCATACCATGCACTTTTAATTTGCGTCGCGTACTCTGATTTTTGATACTTACCTTTATATAAATGGTATGATGAAGTTAAGATTTTAATAGAATGTAATAAAAGTACGTTGAGTTGATGGAGGAATATTAAAACTTAGTTGAAATCTGAGAATATAAGGAAATAGAAATAATAAAATTTAGAATCCAAATATTTTCTGTCTTTTGTACATCAAATATAAGTTGTGCAGTTTAAACGATGAACTTCTCCCAATAAAGATGAAATAAAAAAAAAACATGTAGTAATATCTCAATTTCAACTGATTATGTCGACTATTGATAAGGGAATGTCATATTCAGTTCAAAGAATGAAGCTATCTTTTCTATATTGATCATTTTTAAATTTTAGACTCGGGAATTTGGGCTCATTTTTAACAACTGAAAAGAATATAAAGTTCTGTAAAGTTTATATCGTAGCTTAATAATATCATAAAAAATTATTTTAGTGCATTTAGATGAAAGCATCAGTAAACTTTTTTTCCTATTTACCTCAAAACTAAACGTATCAGTAAACTACTTGCTTATTTGTACTTTTTTTCAAAAAAAATTTTTAATGTATTGAAATATATAACATGAATAAAGTCATTTCGCTTTAAGACAAAAATTAAATTTATTATCTTGAGAAAAACTGCCATTATAACTTAATACTAAAATATTTAAATAACAGAAGAATTGTGAAAATTTATAGCAGTTATGAATAATAAAATTTATAGTAGACATATATACATTAAAATGAAATAATTATTATACTAATTCAAAAAAAAAAAAAAAAACTCGGAGGGAGGACACTTGATTTCTATCATCCATTTTGGTAGAACGATTTTACAATGCTTCACTGATTTTGAAGTTTCAAAACTCTTCGTCATTTCACACTTTTATTACCTTAAATTTATTTTAAAGTTTTAAAATTATACAGCAAATAAGAAAAATGATTAAGAAAAAAAATAAGCACCAGTATATATATGTATTTCTTTTCTTCTTCTTTTTTGCATCTTTTTCTAAGTTAATAATGGGGATTAAATATTAACAGAGACACTAAATCGTAGTCATTATTCGTATATTAATAAAGAAATCAATACAACAAATAATTATTCGGTAAGCATTCTCATGTCTTCTTAGCTAATAACTACTAACTAGATGAAAATCAAAATCGGAAAAATAATACTATTCTGAAAATGTTTTAAGAAAGAAACTAAGTTCACGATGATTTTAAGAAGTCATTTAGATTATATTTAATAATCTTAGAAGGAAAAGTTACAAAGGACTCTTTGAATTTCATTAGAAATTTAAAAATACTTTACAACGTTAACAATATAACATCAATTTAAAGTTGCACATTGCAAGGCTTATTCCATCTATGAAAAGATACCTTTATATCATTACATTTCAATTTCAACCTTGTTGATAAGCTACTAGAAGGGAAATAAAATTTATTCTTCCTAATTTTTCTCTGTTCTAGAGTCCAAAGCCTGAAATCATTAAGAAAAGCAAATTACATTGAACATTTGTGTTCTCTTACTATCTGAGGTAATTCTCACTTTTATAGCTTAGAAACACGAATTGTTTTATTTTCTGAATAATTCTTTGTTTCATCACGAAATTCAATAGCACCGAATGATGACGAGGAAATTTGTTTCCAAAAAGAAAGATTGAATAATCATTTTTTTTTTTTAAATTTTACTTTTATTTCTTATTTGTTCTTTACAAAATACTTCATCAGAAAATTTTGAAGAGTACATTTTGGTTCAAATAAAGTTAGAATTGTATTTTAGTTAGTTTTTTTTTTCTAAATCTGAAAGCAAAACTTTTTCTAGCAATTGAATTTAATTTGAAAAATTTGCTCTCTTCTGCAATTTGTGATTTGTCTAAAAGAAGTTGTCATAATTCACAAAATTCATACTTTCTTTCTTTTTTATTCGGTTGAATCTATTCTTGCGTTTAATTTTGTTTCGGATTCTCATCAACCAAAAAGATTTTATGTATTTGGGTACATCACAAAAAGACTGATAGAAAGTGACAGACAAATTACAAATATATATTTTTAGTTTTCAAAATTTCTTTGCTTCTGATGAATCATTTTATATTTAAAAAAAAATTTCAGCATCATATAGATTTATTAAAACTAAATTTGGTAGTTATGTAAAATTGTACATTTGATTTAAACAAAAAAAATATTAAAAATATAAGAATTCGATTAATTTTCCATTGAATTAGAGTTAATTTTAAATAAATACAGTAGAAATTGACAAAATTTGGATATCAAAACAATTCTAGCTTAGAAATATGCACTTAATGAATAGTTATAACTAGATCAGTATTATACCATACACGTGTTAAAAATAATGAGGTGTAGAAATTTCTTCGTCGAAAGAAACTTTGGCAAAGCAACCTCAATACGAAATTTAATAATACAGAATGCCCATTTTGCTAACATTCCATATATCTTATGAATAAATTAATTTAAAGCTTTTGGTTAAATTAGTAATAGAATCCTTACACTTTTATTAATACGTGCTTTTTTGCCAAGATCTGTAGAATAATTCTAATATAATACAGCTTATATTTAAAAATCCATGATGTTCTCAGCAATATTAATAACAGTAATTTCTCAGTTTCTTATAATATTGTTTTTAAATTATGGGCAGTAGTATTTTCATTGAAGTTCTTAGGGAAATAACAAACCACGGGAAAAAATTGTTTATTTAGCTTTAGTTATGAATTTCCATCCTTAATTTAAAAATTAGCTTTATTTTCATCTTTATTATGATACGATAAAGCTTTAGCATCTTTATTATGATAC
>BMAW01128585.1:300164-402905 GCA_019974015.1 Nephila pilipes | reverse complement strand
CATCTTTATTATGATACGATAAAGCTTTAGCATCTTTATTATGATACGAATTAGCTTTATTATGATACGATATATTTTTCAAAAATCATTAATATGACAAAGAATGCTTTAAAGAGTATATTAAGTCCTTGAATTAAAGTATTTCTAACAAAAATCTTTATACTCTTTTATTTAGATCCCTGTAGCCGAATAGAAAGCTCATGACAGTTAATGCTTTCGTCAAATCATGGACTCGAGGATTCTGGCGTTACTGAATACCGTCGTGTAGCGTGGCTGATGCTGATGCTCCTTAAATCAGTTGAGACTCAATGTAATTACTCACGTTGGGATGGTGTTGAAAATTGGAGAGAGGGGTACCAGCACAGGTATCATTCTCGTCATATGACAGAGGCTTAGGATTACGAAGTCAGACACCTATAGCCAACTTATTACTTTTAAGTGCGGCGATGATTACCAATCAAAATTATTTCTTTATTTTCTTGAAATAAAATATATTTATAAATAAATTATTTAACTGCATTATAAGAATTAATTTGAATTATATGTATGTATATATATATATATATATATCTATATATATATATTTTTATATTTTTTTTTGAGTGAGTGAGTGAGTGAGTGAGTGAGTGAGTGAGTGCATGTGTGTATATGTCTACACATACCTGATAACATAATTTATAAACACAAAACATTTTAAAAATAATAAAAAAAAAAAAGAAAAAAGAAATAACCAAAAATCAAATTAAAGAAGTACTTACGAAAATATATCAAACATTTACTTAAATAACACAAAAAAAATATTATTACCAGTTTGACCTATATATTTATAATCACAAATATGCACTTAAATAAGTAAACGCAGTTATAAGTTTTACAAAAAGTAAATTGGGAGTTAATATTAAATTGTTAATTATTTGTCATTTCACATGTTAAGTACCTCTTGATATTACAAATATTGTATTTTAAGTTAACATTTTTAAAGTTATCAATGTATTCCAAACTTTGCAAACCATATATTCTTCGTTATCTTGAAATTTACTATGAATACCGATAATTTTATAATTTTTCTTACGTTTATAATTACTATACCAAATAATATACTTTTTATAATTTCCACAATCTTTTTTATAATTCATTTCATCATTCACAAAATCATCTTTAGCATACTTATGACTTAAATCACAGTTGCAAGTATTTTCATTTCTATAATTATCAACGAATTCACGCTTCTTGTATTTCAAATTCTTCTTTAATTTAACATTGTCTTTCTAATTTCACATCCTTATCCTCATCTCTCACATCTAAATATCTGCACAATACATATTAGCTGTAATTAATTTCCATCACAACTTAAATCAAAAGTTTTTAAAAACACAAATTATGATCCTATGAATATATATATATACATATACACATATACATATACACATATATATATGATACTTGGTACACAGATATTCAAGACTAGGCAAAACACAGGACACAGGTAACAAAACTTATACTGATCAGAAACGCAACAAAAACATATGTACCCTTTTCACAGATCAGCAATACAACAGCAATAAAAACAGCACTGCGATTACCTGAGCATCACATGCAAAAATGTTCAGCTCACCTAATAATTAGTTCACATTGGACAAATCTCCCAAATAATGCTATGCATTTCAAAAGCAGACTCTAACAAGTCTCGCAGATACAAGCCACTTTCAGACAGATTCGCTCGGTCAATTAGCGTACTCATAACTATTCTGGGCAGATGCAACATCACAAAGTAAATTCAGAAAAATTCCATTACATTTCTCCTAATCAACATATCGACAAGAATCAAGCATTTTCAAAAACTTTTATTTTTTCATCAATTTCACCAAGATTGTCTCCAGGTCAGGTCTTTACTTAAAGGTTATATATATGAATATATAACCTTTAAGTAAAGTGACTAATAAAGAGTAAAGTAAATTGTAGAACATGTCTAAGAATTTTGACACTTTTTTAATTCAGAAAAAGAATACTATTTTTTTTAGTTTTGTTAATCTATACTTCATTAAAGTGATTTGAAACTATATTTTCAAACATTGGATTATATGGAATATGCAAGAATTTCAATATTTCTCATACATTAATAATAATGAATTCTTTCTTAATATAATAGTTTATGATTAAAAAAGCAACATTATTGTGCATACACACACAAAGTCATTGATCTCAAAGATAAAATATACAAATATAGAAATTAATATTATATAAGAAAATTCATTGCTTAAGCAAATCACAAAACAGAATAATTTTCAGTTAATCTTCCTACCTGAAATGTTTTTATAAAAACTCTACTTGGTTCTATAAAAAAAATTGCTATATACGAAAATATTACTAACAATTGCAAGCTCTATTCGACACAATTCAGACACAGCTTTCAATGCGGTACTAACAACCCTAATCCCAAATGTCTGATCATTTTATTTATCTAAAAATTTCAAACTCTTGCAAATCCAGACTCCAAGAAATTTACTGTAAGCCTGACACTTATAAAAGTTCGTAAGGATGAAATAATAATATTATCTTGAAATAATTTAGGAACCTGCAGTGGAGATTTACGTTTTTGTCATATAATTACTTTATTTCATTTTGTAATATAGAAATAAAAAGGTTTTTTTTTATTGTTATTTTTATTTTAAGTTTTAATTTACTTTGCAAAATCCATCATTTAAATTCCTAATACATGAATTTAATGATGAGTTTTAAGGGAAAATTTGCATTTTTTTCTTAATAAAGTTATTTGTTTTCCTTTTAACTGTTTAAAAGAAGGATACACAAATATTCAAGCATCCAAATATTTCTTCTTCATGATTAAGTGCTTAGAAAATATCAAAAATGTGTAGAATAAGAGAAACCTAATTACCATTTTTGAGAAGTAAGGAAATTAGTTCAGAAATATAGAATAAGGATAACACTCACATAATGTAAAGGATAAGAAAATCTCTTAAAAAGGAATGAAAACAGAAAAGCAGTGGGTTTTTTTTCAAAACAGAATACCCTTCCTGTAAATTGATTACGTAATTAATTTTAAAATGAGTAAATCCTTTTTTATGTAATTAATCTTATAATATAATTTCTTTAAATCTAATTATTTATTTTATAATTAATCCTTTTAATTTTTAATATGGTTTATCCATGTAAATAGTAATATCAATAGCACTAAGATGATGTCCTTTGACATAAATTTTGGACGTAAATATGTTCTCGGAAGAATTCCTGCTAAATTGCAGATATGCTATTTATTACATGAGGGTACATAAAATTTTTATACTAAGTATAGCGCATTATTTTTTAAATTTATTCTTTTCATGTTATGGATTATTTGTTGCATAACTAAAATAAGGAGAATTTCAATTACTTATACAATGACCTCCAAAAGTTAAGACATATATTTAAAAAAACAAAAAAGTTTAATTAGGAAAACTATGCTTTAATGAGCTTTTTAATGAATTATACATAATTTTAATGTCAAACATGATTTAGAATAGAAAGTAACATTTATGAAAAGTACATGGTTTGATGTAAAATATTTTTATATATGTTTGGGAAAAAGTTAAATAAATGTGTTTTTAAAGGAATGTACCATCCTTACTTGGTATGCATTGACGATATTGAATTTCAAACATATAAATTATATTGTCGGTTCTTGGAGGGGAAAGCAACACCCAACACATAGAGTAGCTCTTCTTCCAGTTTAGTAGTGACCTCAAAAAAAGATTTAAGGCACCCACTTGTCCGCAGAGGCAATCTATAAGCTGATCTAACGAATAAAGGTCTAGAGATCGAATTTGTCATTTCAGTAGCTCCAAATCTTCTTCCTTAAAATGTTCCTCAACAGGCCTTCTTCGGTATCAGGTAATATATATCATATAATAGGATGAATTTATCGCAAATATCTCCAACATATGGTATCGCATTTGGAACAAGGATCTCGTCGTGATATTTCACAGAAATTAGAATTTCTATATAGAATAGATACAGGTCAGTGTAACCATAAATAAAAATTCGAGTCTCTGTTCTGATTCCACCTCCTCTGCTACTGTGCATTTCAACAATTTTATTATGTCATTGAAATTATTATCATCGTTTTAATTTTATTATTCATTAAATAAGTATACAAAATAAACATTGCATGAGAAATCTTATTTTTGAGAAAAATAAGTATTAAGGTTTCTCCTTGTACACCAGTCACTGCTATCTTTAGGAATCTTTTGACGTTTTTAACGACTAAACACGCTTTAATTTCATAGTAGTAGTTTGCATCAAGAAAAATAAAAGGAACAACAAATACTATTCTGTCCAACGAAACAAAGTTTGTTAACACATTACAACATTGTCAACATTGATTTTTAAACCTTTAACAGCTTAACGAATAATTATTATTTACACTTATTTTTTCAAGATTTCTTTTTTCTGCTTGTTTACTCATTCTACGTGCATTAAACCAGCCACAAAAAATAGCATTAAAAATACATTACTTTGAAACTGATCTAATTGGACTTACTCTTAATATTCTTGTTACTAACACTTAGTATAAACTACTTAGTATATGTGTTCGTAAGATAAGAATGTCTTTAACAACCACTTAAAACAATTTACACTGTCAACCAATAACTCTTGAAAGCAAGAGGACATATTCTTTGAATGTGAACTTTATCAAGAAGTAAGATTTTCAGAACCTGTCCTAGAGTCTGATTATTTTAAGTTTGATTTCGATTGTTTCAATGAAATTTAAAATTCCAAAGCTATGTCAATAAAATAGTCATTACTTGAAAAAACAATTAAGTACTCTATCATTCTATTAGTTTGTGTTTTATTATTTGATACTTTATCGAAAAACCCTTCCAATTTATTCCCAAAAGTTTCAGTTAACATACAACTATAACTTTATATTAGAATTTATTTTAAAGTAAATACTACTGTTATGTGTATAAATAAGAGTGAATTAAATTATGAAATATAAATCTTTCTTCAAATACTTTTTATTTTAACGTTCGACATGCAATGTTAAATTTGTGCAAGGTTAGTTCCAATAAGTCCCTTTACTATGAGAACTGCCAGTAGTTTCGAAACATTAAAACATTTCTTTCATGAACCTGTAAAACTTTAATGAAACAAAAGCTGGTAAATGCTGTTACAAAAAACTGCAATTATGTTCTGTATAATTTTACTGTTATAAACTCGCTACTGTTGATATTTAAAGCCTTTTGTTTCGCTAAATATATTTCTTGCCTTCTCTACGAAAGGGTATCGTAAAGTTTTAGTTACTACTAAGAAAAACTAAGATCTCTGAGTAAAATTTATTCATCGTGTTAATTGATTCTTATGTACATAATGTCATAAATTGCATCTTTTAATATTATTTTGCTTGATTTCAAAAAGCCGTAAGTCAAAGTAACCCAAAATGTGAAGAAGAGAGAATTCAAAATCTGCTGATTTTTACAATGAAGACATTTGAAAAATCAAGAAACCCTGGGAGAACAGGAATAAGGAAAGCCTGGAGAACTCTGAATAATGACTATGTATAAAATTTTTAAGAATAATAAACAAAAAGTGAGTTTCTATCTTGATATTATTTTTAGTAGTAATTAAAACCTTACGATGCCCCGGAATAATAAAAACTGTGCAATACTGCTGGTTATTTCTATCTATGGCTTCCTGAAACCAAACAAATTAACATTAATAGCTGTAATTTACAGCATTATGTACATAAGAACTATTTAATATGCAGAATAAATTTGATCTAGATATCTCAGTTATTTCTTAGTAATAATAAAACCTTTACAATACCCTTTCATAATAATGGGTACCCAAAGTTTCACAATCCTTTATCTGTTAAACTGTTACAAATGAAGTTTGCTCTACTTAATTTTCTTTTCTATTTTGTTTTTATATTGCTGAATCAATATGTAACAAATTGCCTAATTTTAAACTAATTATGCTTATAACAATAGTTTCAATGAATATTTAATTTAAATTGCTTGGATAAAAACATTTAAATGGGAGAACTGGTCTTTCCTTTCAATAAATACTTCAAAGAGAAACTGCTTTTGAATTAAATTTAAGAATTAGATTAGAAATATTTATTTAATAAAGACATTTATAATTCTGAAAACAAAGTTTCTATAACGATATTTATGCATTTATTTATAAATGGATATTTGTTTCAAAACCTATTGTGAAATTAAAAACAATACAAACATGTAATTTAATGTTTTACTGCATTGTTTAAAATTTTAACTGAATTTATTAAGATTTATAGAAGTGAATAAAATGTTTACTGATTAGATAACAGCATATTTAATTTTTCATATAAGCATTCTGATGAGAAGAGCAAGTGTTTTTAAAAGGTGTTATGCACAAATGAAAAAGAAGTAGGAGTAATTTTTTCTTAAAATTTTATGATGGATAAATCTATGTTTTATGATTAGACGCATCTAAGTAATCCTTTATCAATTTCAGAATAAGTATATTCAGAAAAGTGGAACCAAAAGAAAATGTTTTATACTATTCTATAATCCCTTTTCTTCAGCTTAGAAAATTATTTCTTGTTTACTAAATGTAAATATTGTGATAGTATCCATAGGGGTTATAGATGAACTGATATCATACTCGTATATTTCACCTTTTTTTTTTCATGTTTAAATATTTACTTTTATTTTGATATTTACAGTATGGATAGATTTCCTATAAGTGTTACAGATTAGTTATTTAATTCAAAACTCAAAATCCTAAGATTTCAAATAAATAGTGTCTTTATTGATATAAAATTGATCTGAAGAGTATTACTCATTAAAAAGTATTTACATATACAGTTCTTGAAAAGTCTTGTGTTACTTAAAAAGTATGATAGCATAAAGCGTGCACATATCTATGATTTAAAGGTCAAGGAATAGGGTATTCAGCACTCCAAATTCCCAAAAGCTTAAAGTTCCCAAAGTATTAAAGTTTCAAAATTGTTTTTAAACCCTATCTTTTTTTTTTATTTTCACTTTAAATTCTATAGGGGACTAAGGCAAATGATACTTGCAAACTATTTCAACAACATGTGATTATTTTCAGCTACACTGAAATCTTGTCTTCTAATAGTATGGAAATTATCATTAATTTCTTGCAACGCATGTTTCTAAATCTTCGATTGGAGAACTCTATTTAAAATTAATTGACATAAAAACTTCAAAGAAATATTATTTTTGTCTTAAGCCTGATCATTTTAACTTGTACATAAGAGTCGTTGCGCTTAACTAGAAAAAAAATTATGTGTCCCCTTAGAATAAAAAAATTATTTAAGCATTTTATAAAATACTCATAATATTTTATTTATTGTTTTTTCAATTCTTCTTAGTAATTACTTTTTTCATTTATACATTTCTTGCAAATTATGCATATTACCTTTGTATATACATTGAAGTCATACTTTTTTGCTAATTATAAGTGCTGAAATTGCGGATTGCAGTACCAGTGAGCCAGTAATTGGCAAATTCAAGCATCAAATAGTTGTTGTTACAGGTACATTTTGGTAAATTATGCACATATCTATGATACATTTTTTTTCTTCGACATCTGAAATTGCGTTATACATAAATACGAAACTTAACGTAATGCTTAAAACAAAAACAGAAAAGCAGTACAATACGCATACGGCTTCAAAAATATTTTTAAATATTAATATAATCGTTGGAAAATAATTGAAGTACATTTTCAATATAAGAGGAAATATGTTAAAATAGTACTCTCTATTCTTTATAGTTATTAAATCAACAAGTTGAATCTGAAAGGACGCTTTTACGACGGAATTATTTTGTGCAAAAATCATATCACAATTAAGAGTTCAAAAAGTTAATTGGTTTCAAAGTCCATTTGCTCCTCACGTGCTTATTTTTAAAACATGTTAACAAAAGATTAATTATATATTTTACAGTTTTTTTTTCATGTTAAAATATTATTCATGTATATATATTACGATTTATTTTTAAATTATTGAAATTTATTTATATTATTTACGTTCAGAATACAATTTATTTTCATATAGATTTGCCACAGTGTACAAATATAAAATAAAATATCTCATTAATGTGAACTTTTACTTTATACTAAAGCTTTTAAAAATTCCCAGTAATTTACTTCTTTTGTCGATTACCTGTCTTAAAAAAAAGTCTCTAAATTTGTATAATCACTTACCATAAAGTGTTACATACAGTTCCAGTACAATTTGTTTAGATGCCGTCAATTTCTGTGAAAGAAAAAATGCGAACCGTCTAAATTTAGTTTATATTTAAGTTTTTCGATCACCTTGACTTAATAACTTATTAAATTGCTTTTAAACTATGAATATATGTGAAAAGTATAGACAAAGTTTTGAGTTATTATTAGCGAATATAAAACACATTAAAATAAATTGTAATCCAAAACTATTTCGTCTTTTCTTCATGCATACAAAATTATATACCTTAATGAGTAAAATATAATTTTTTTAAAATTATTTTAATCACATTTGTTCAGATTGTTTCTATTATTTTTTAAGAAAAAACTTCGAAAAATTAAGAAATGCAAAAAATAGATACATTTTTAAAGGTAAATGGTATTTTAAGTTCTATAAGTATCATTTAAGCTTAATTACCCATCACACTGTCATAATTATTCACTATGCTACCAAATTTTATTTTTACTGAATTGTTAGGTAATTTTACAAAATAATACATTGATTTTTATGGATTAAATTAAAAGCAGCTTTAATAAACCGAGTGGTCATAGTTGCGAGCTCATGGGTTCAAGTCCTGATGTCACTAAAGATCTACCGTGTAGCGGGTAGATGTACCCTAAATATGTCGATGCTTTAAATCCTTCCATTGATGTGATTTGGAGATATGGAGATGGGGTGTGAGCTCAAATGCCATTCTCAATATACTTGACCAAGGTTCAGAATCACAAGTTCAGTCGTCAATTGCCCTCATATTGCTTTTGCAGCGTTAATAAACTATCAATCAAAATATAATTAAGAGGATTCATATTTAATATTAATTATTCTATTAAACAGTTAAAAATAAGTAATACGTATAGTTGGGCTATATTCAGCAAATTGTAGCTGAAAAAGTATTTTAAAATCTTTAAATTTCTCAACTTTAATGTAATTTCCTTCTCACTAATTTTCTCATTTATAATGTGAGTGTTCAGTCCTGGCAATTTCATACCTAATTGCATTTTCTTATCAAGCTAACTTCTTGCTTTCATTATAACTTCATTTAAATATACTTACAAACATACTTAAATTATTGTTATATTATGGTTCCATTGTATTTCAAATCTCTATCGTATTCTCATCCAGTTAACGAGAACAGCATAATTGTTGAAAATCCTTATAGTCTTTTGATTAGAGTTGTAATGAATTATACATTTATATCAATCAATTCCGATAATCATGCCGATATAAAGAAAACCTTCGGAAATATAAGACAAGGAAAGTGAGGAATTTATAAATGAGCTTTTATAGTGAAAAATGAATCCAATGTTAGAATGTTTTTCCTTTAATTTTAAAATAAAAATCCTAAGCAACAAATTTTAGCTTCTTTTCCTGGCCCAAGAAATAGTTTGACAGTTTTTTACTAAATCGACTAAGCTTAATACGAAAAGGGCCATTAGAAATGCAAAACACCCACCCATTATGAGAAAATTACCAATCATGAACCAGCAACATCAGCTTTTTTTCGAAATAGGGGCATTAAAGGAATTAAGTTAACTATGTCTTCATGTGAAATTTTATGATAAAAGGCAATAAGATTTTAAGAAATTAAAACTAGGTTACAAGATGTAATAAGATTGAAAAAATGTTATCTGTATTTCGAATTTCATTACAAAAAGGAGTTTTTGTTTGTAATTTACGTTCATGCACTTTTAGAATTTGACGAAGTTGCGTATTGAAATTGATAGTATGACAATGAAAATGGTAATAAAACTATTCAGATGTGAGTAATAGAAACACAACAAGGAGTGTATATATATGAAGACATTTCTTCGTACAATAACTTTACTTTCCCTTCACATGCGGTGTTTCCTATCCTCTTAGAAAAAACCAACAAAAATCTCCCATCATATAAGGATACCATCTTTCTTGATATCTTTATTCCATTGTGTGAATATCCTGGTGAAACTTTCTCCTTCGTCGTTACTTACAGCTCTTTGGTTTTCAGGGAAAAAATTCAAATGGGAAGTCATGGAGAGTGTTTTGAGTGACATCCGTAACTGTGTAAGAGACCGCGTAGTAATTCTTTATAGTTCTTTTGCTTTGGTATTGAACAGAAACAGTGAAGCAAATGTCTTCCCGGCAAACATTCCCAGAGTATTAAATTTTCCATGAAATTTTCATGTTTTAAAAGTATCCTAAACCATAGGCTAAAGAATATTCTATATTTTAGTTTAGCATTGCTCACATTTGGAAAATGACTCCTGATGTATGCAAAACCTTCTCCATTATTGTCCATAGTTTTTCCAAAACTTTCAAATAGAAACATTTTTATATGTGAAAGAGGAAGAAAGAACTGCTTTCGGTCTATCAGAGGCCCGAATTCAAAATTACTTTTCCCCAGCACATAATTCTCTCTAGAAGGCCAATCTTTAACAGTAAAGAGATATGATAGTTGTTATATTATCCTATAGGCACAAAAACAACATACCAAGCTTATGATTTATAGGTCCTTGAGGTACAGGGCGTCTTGAAGTCGGAACACTAGGTAACGTATATGAAGTTTTGCTTCACCGGATTTCCAACGATTTTAATAAGACAAAAGTAAAAATCCTCTGTATGACTCATCTGCTCTAGCAAAATCATAGGAACTGCAAACAGCATGCACAGATCTTTGTTACCTATCATCCTATGAAGCAAATATGTTATGCACGATATATGGGGGGACTATGTTTTACTTTCCTATTTTTTACCTAAAAGTCAAAATAAAATAATAAGATTGATTAACCTTGGCTGTTAGCTGTCTTTTCGTAGTAAAATGTACATATATATATATATATATATATATAAAACATTGTTTGTTGAATGCATGAATGGCAGAGTTTATAAAGAAAAACGAAAAAAATAAAGGTTCTCACAGAGGCACCAATATATAGCTAAAACAACTCAGTTCACAACTCATTACAAATATCTAAATAGAATAAGGCTACCAGACAAACATAGCTCTCAATCGTCAGTCGCTTTGGGAAGTACTAATAAAAAAGTAATATGACTAATCCCCATTCTGTGCTCGCGCATCGCAAGAATGAATAATTCATTACTGCTCTAAATCTTACCATAAGCAATGATAATAAATAAGAAAGCAATGAGATATGCTTGTGGAGATTTAAAAAAAACATATAAAATCAAATTTTGTAGATTTTTTTGAAATTTTGTGGGTTTTTTTTTTTTTTTTTTTTTTTTTTTTTAATTTTCCAATTTATGAGCAAATTGGAGTGTGATGAGGCGATTTTTAAGATCATATTCATTATCAGCTCATGAAAATGTAAAAGAAACGCAAATTCTTCTTAGCCTTTTTTGTAAAATTTTATTATTTACAAATTAAAAAATTTGAAAATAGTATCGTAATTTCCGTAGAAAGCTATAAATTTTAATAAGTAAATAAAGGATTGCTGTTTACGGAAATTTATATGGCTGAAAAGAATAAATTTAAGTTTTTAACTAAAAGAATTTTGCTTAAAATTCTTGTAGAGGAAAATGATAAAATGAAAATAAATCTCGAATGAGGCTTGAAGCTTTTATTACGTTAATGAAATGGCTTAATATATGCATTTTAAAACAAAAGAAACCGACAGAAAATAATGTTGACGTTGAGAAATTTTACAGGGATCTCATTAAATGACGGAAATATAAAACAAAAGTATCATAAACCTATCTAAAATTACCTTAAAGATGAATCCCTTTCTAAATAATCATACTCTAATTCTGAAATTAGTCTGGGTAAGCGGATGCTACATAATAATAATTTTGATGCGAATTCAGGTGCTTAAAAACATTTTACAAAGGATCTTCATCGCTGATTACATTTATACGAATGATGAACTGTTTTGAGGGAGTTTTCTTGTAAAGGCCGGATGGGGAAGGAAGTCTGTTTCATTTCAAGCTAGAAAAGGAAGTTGGCAGTACTGTCATTGAACCATTGTGGAATAGCGTGAATTCAGAAACGGAGCAGCTGGATGTTTCACATTCCATTGTGAGGGAAATTCCTCTGAAAGTTATTTCATTTTTATTTCAATAAAATCACCTGTCGCCAGATAACACGAAGAAATAATTCTGCAAAAAGCATTATTTTTGTTTTAAAGTTCTGGCTAAAATGCGAAAGCTGATGATGTTTTTCCGTCAAAAAATATTTGAGAAAAAATAAAAAAAATTCACTAATGGAAGCAGTAAATTGCAAAATTTCAGCAACAAAGGTTATTTTACTAATAACATAAGCAGTTAAAAATTATTTATAAATGTATCTAAATCCTAAAAGGGAAGAATGTTTTGATTATGATGTGTTTTCTTATTAAATATATAAACAATTTCTTATAGCATTTTTGTTTCAGTATCTTTCCATTATTAATTTTTACTAAAAGAAATGAACGAACTTGCCCTCTTAACAAGAACATTAACTCGATCAAAATTAATAAAATAACCTGACTTCAGACGGGAAATTTCGAAGGACAGAAACGAATAGAGTACACTAATTTTTTTAAAGAAAGTAATTTAAATCTGCTATCAATTCAATGAATATAACTTGTTTTAAATTTCTAATCCTATGCTATAATCAAGCTCTAAAGTACTATTTTAATGATTACCATTCCTCCGAATTTTATAAAATACTAAAAAGTAGATGTGCAACTAATTAAGGAAAGTTCTTTAATTAAATATGAAATTGTAATTAAAGTAGCTCAAAAAGAATTGTTTAATTTTACTCAGATTTATTTTAGATTTCTGTATCAAACGTTTTCAGTATTTTGACTAAGATATATTACTGTAGCAATATTTCTCAATTAAAGTTTTGTAATACTCTTTCATGAACCATTATATTATGTTATTTGCCAATAAGATTTCATATTAAGGAAATGGACTTGTCGCAATTATTTATCCTCCACAGTCAAAATGGATCCTATTTTGTGACAGAAGTCAATATTTTGTTGCAGTCAAAGCTTAAATGAAATGAAATATCCATCTAAAGCAACCCCAATTTTAAGTCAAAAATATCTTCTTTTTTTGTTACGGGAATATGCTACTATAATATTTTGCTTATGAGTATTCATATTAAAACATTAGTAAAAATGAGTTATATAATACTTGTAAATATAATTTAAATCATATTATAAATGTGCAATTTCTTTGCTAATCCAGATTTTACAAATTAACGGAAAGAACGCCTCAACTAATCATTTGTTTAAATCTCTGTCAATAATCTATGTATGTTAAATGAAGTGTGTTAGCGTGCGTGCTTGCGTATATGTGGGTGCGGACGACACAGCCCAAAAGTGGAGAAGCACAAGGGTACTAAATTTGATACGATGAAACTATGGGTGTTGATGTGCACCTCGAAACGATTTCTTGTAGTTTTCCTTAGATTTCTTAGAATTTGAAGGGAATTTCAAAAGCCTCGATGACCGAATGACAGATTACAGAAGACATGACAGAAGAATGACAGATTAGTGGAGACAGATTTTGTCTTCACTGTACACATTACATCACATAACATTATCGTATTTTTCCCCTCTTCAGTCTATATTCATGTTGCTTTTATTATTATTTCATTGATTTATTGTTTATTAACGTCGAATTTAGGGGCAACACGAGAATTATTGGTGACGGATCTCGTAAATTTAAACTTAAATCAAATAACGAAGACGACACTTGAGTGGGCATCCCTTCCCCAAATTCCCACATCCCGCTATTGGGGAACAAAGAGCCTCGATAGATTTTACGTGCATCAGCTCCGCTACACGGTGGATCTTTAGTAGCATCAGGACCTGAACCCACGAATCGACGAAAACAACGCCAGCCGTGGACTCTGATCCACTCGGACCAAGACCACTGGTTTTTGTCTAAGAACGCTTATATTATTCAGTTGTTTGTTCCTTAAAGCAGATTGTAGTATTTAGGTATTAATATTTTTATACATTTTTTTTTTATTTTTATACTCCTCTTTGTTTTAAAATTACGATCTGTTTCTAATGAATTATTTAATAATGATTGATTCGATGAGGAATTAAACTCTCCTCTAACTACTATTAAACGATATTTTCAACGAAATGTACTAAATTCTTACAGAAGCATCTATGCAATTGATAATCCTTCTATTGAAAACATCTCTAATTATTCCTTAAATCTCAAAATCTAAAGTCTCCGAACTAGGAAATCCTATACATAACACAGCTTCAATTTTGTGCTCTTATAACCAAGGTTCAAATCATCACAATTTTTCATCCTCTTTACTTCACAATTTCATTAATTTCAATTCCCTTAAAACTTTTCGTTTTAAGTTTCATTCTTGAAATGAATTTTTTTTATTTTTCAACAATTTTCTATTGTGTTTTTGATATTTTTCTTAATTAATAATTGAAATGATATTTTTGTATTCTTTGCGACCTAGATCTCAAACAAAATGTCGCAATATTACGATTCTTACTCCATCTAAGAGATCCGACCTTTTTTTTTAAATAAAAAAAAGATTAAATTAATTTTAGGTGCATAAACTAAATAACCGGTTTTTAGTGACTTTTTGCAAACAAAATTGAAAAGTATAAATCATATTTTTTTTAAAAAATTATTTTAATCTTTTCATCTAGAATTAATCTATCCAAACAACACGATATTCATCTGGTACACGGAATGAGCATTCAACTTCCTAATAAAAAAAAGGACGAGGATGGTGACTTCTTCAGTGATGTCATTAGCATTTATATAATGACCAACTTTTATGTATTGACAACTTTTTAAAAATTTATTTACTAATTATCAAGCTACAAATATCAAGCCAAGATTATTTGGTAGGATTGCAAAACTTTTTATTGCATCTAAATTTTCTACATTTCTAGATTATAATTCATTATTTGTAGCTAACAATATTGCATGGTGGTTTCGTTGAGAAATGTTGAGATTATTACCTGAAATTTATGATATTGGATGCACTTCAAACGAAAATCAAAAGTGAAAAATCCAATATATGTGCCTTATAAATTCTAAATGAATTGATTTAATTTCAGTTTATTAAAAATATGTTCAAATGGACTATTTTGATAGATATTACATGGCTCAGATATATCAAAGAAAGAGCTAATTTTTTTAATGCAATGAACTTCTTGATTATTGTTAGAAAACATTCGAACTCCTTAGTATTAAGTAGAGTAAATAGTCAATGAACTTCTTAAGTATAGTGTTGTCATTAGAAAATATTCGGACTCTTTAGTATGTAAGTAGAGTAAATAGAAAAAGAACAACTTCACTTGCAGCTGATTTCACTCATTTCCCATCACGTGCTTCTGGAGAAGACGTCTAGTCTTAGAAAAGCGTAAAAGATCATTTCCATGCTAGATCTTTGTGTTATAATCAAAGAACCAAAGAAGTGTGAGTAATGTTCTTTGTTCTAGAGAACATATATAAGCTGGAATATTCTCTTCTGTAGCAAATACAGTTTAGGGAGAAGTGGGAAAAAATATAGAAATAGAAAGAGACTTTTAGAAAGACATTTCTTCATGATACTACTCAAAAGTTTGGGTTCCGTATATATCCAGAAAAATTTCTTAGAATAGATGAAGAATGAAAGCATTTCTACTATTGTTTTGGGACTTTTTAGTGGGTTTATGAGCAGCTCTCTTTTGTGAATCTTCCGATATTCTTTTGACTAGGAAGTGAGATTTTCTTATCTAAACTGTCAAGAACATAAATCTTTTGTTTTTAAAATATTCAGTCTCTTTTTGAAATGTGTTTTATAGGTAGAAAAATAGATTTAGAATATATAAAATTCGAAATCTTGTTATTATTTTATTCAATATTTTTCAAATAGGTATGTTAAAAATTTAAATAGATCTTAGAGAAACAACGAGAAATGCTTAATATTTTAAATTCATTTTAATTCACTTTAGTTATTAAATACTCATAAAAAGTTGATCATATCAATTATACTTTTTTAACTTTGGAATTTTATGTGATAGCACAGTACAAAATGTTTCACTAAAATCTTATTGGAAAGTTTAAACTGAGAATTCTTATAAAAATTAAACTATATTTTTCATCAATCTGAATACTTAAAGCTATCACAAGTTATAGAAATGCAGTAATATTTTAATACTGTTCCTAAAACAATATTAGGAATTTATTTACCATGCTCTTTAAATATTTATTATGGTTTCTAAAACAAAAACTAATTAGTATATATACTTTTAATTCTACTAACAACAATTAGATAGTTTTCAATACCATCTCACTTTCATTGTATTGATTAAGTAATCAATACTTTGTGGAAAAATAAGGGATATAGCCAAATACAATTGTCGCATATTTTAATATTCAACATATTTTCCTTAAACTTTACTCACATACCAATCCATCAAGAAAAGAAATGTACCAAGTTTTTGAAATTTTCATTCTAAGTTTTGACGTTTTTTATTTGGATTATTCTAGACTCAGAAAGCCTTGACGTTCATTAACACTTTTACAAATTATTTTCATCCAACTATTTACATTATTTCCCCAATTTATCCCAGAAAGTTTGGACTATATTTTCGTATCCTAGGACTTTCGACTTTTATTTCAGATCTCAAAAAAACTTTATTACCCTGAAATGATTCCCCAGATTGGGATCGATATGGCTTAGCAATGTCATCTTAAGCAGTTTCTTTGTCAGCTGGAAGCCATATTTCTGTCACAAGCTTGACAACTGCCTCCAGATGATAGAGATATTCATTTCCAGTTCTGTAGCCTTCAATAGTGATCAAGAGGGTGATTCCATTTCATTTAATATCTCCCCAGACCATTAATCCTTCTCCACCAACATGTTCAACCGACTGAGAGTGATCTGAATTGAGCGCTTCGTGCTATTCCTGGTATATTCTTTACTTATTGATATTTGTGAAAAGTATAAATCGATTTTCACATAACTTTTTTTTACATTTGTAAGTTTTAAATTTTGCATTTTTGCTATCGATCGTTAGATTTACAGCCGATTAATAATTTTTTGAGTTGATCATTGATTTTAAATTTTAAAATCTAGGTTTCTTTTCACTGATGGATTAAAAACTGTTTTTATGAAATCGAGGATATAATTTTATAAAGTTTAATTGCATACTTATACACCTGATATGTTTGACAAAATTACCTTTAAAATGTGTATCAACTGTCACTCCTCACGTTTCATTAGCAATTTTAGATACTAAAGTATTTTATTGAAATTTTGCTCCAGACGCGTTCAATTCTATATACGCATAATGATAATGCTAATAATATGAGGAAAAAAATTTCCCAACATTTTCCTCTTTCCTATAATTCGTATTTTTAAACTTGTGAATAGTTTTTATTAATGTCATTTTAAGCAAAGGAGATATTGAGATTTACTAACTAAACCGAAAATTAAAATAATAGCAATAGTAAAGAACCAATATGGTTTAAATGATGAAATTTTAGCTATTTTTATGAAAATATTAACCTCGAGATGAAATTGTGATAGTTATATAAATATTGCTCCTAACCCACAAAAATATTTTTTTATTTAAATAACAAAAGAAATATTTTCAAACTTCGGTTTTTTCTACAAATATCCAAATATTTACAAAAAATTCTTAATTTGCACTAAAGGGCTAATAAATTCCTTCACCGAAAAGATATTAAAATTATTTAAATAAAAACTTCCTACTGATAGCAAAAATCATTAGTTACTATACATAAATTTCTGCTGTAAAACTTTTTTTACGAGCAATTTCTTAAATGAGTATAAAATATCATTTTTAGCAGATAACGGTTAGCAATTAAGCAAATATTTCCGGATAAAACTGTTTGGGTTAATCATTTTTTTTTTTCAATTAAAACGTTTTTAAGAATTTTTTTGCTCTCAACTTCTATATTTTCCAAGACTCTTATTTAAGCAATATTTCAGTTGGTTAAAAAAAATTTAACATCTGTGAGGAGGAAGGGGTTCAGATTCATAACAGCTTGAATCCTGTAAGCAAATATGTTTACTTTTTTAACAAGTAATATTTTTTTAAAAAAAACTATTACTTTAAAAACGAACTAATCCGTTTAATTAAATGTTATTTTAAAGCTCATTAGCTTTCAGTTTTAATTTTTGATAAGAAATAAGGTGTCTGATTTTTTTTTATTTCTTTCCCACAAAATGTATTCATGTTTTACTCTTTACTGGACAGGTTTACTTTTACGACTAAATAAACGACCCAGCAGTCAACGTAGCAAAATTCAATTCATTCTATATCATTTCAGGAAACATGAATAAAAGATTTTGATAAACCAAAAGGCTCAAGAAACATCAGATAGATTTTCTCTATACCTTATGGTACAAAGTAGAAGGTAATGAATGCGTCTGCACTAGCAAAACACAAATATTATTCCTCAATAAAAACTACGTTTCTTTGACTGAAGTCAATTTAGAAATACGAGCAAAATATTATACGAAGTTATTCAAAAAGCACAATTTTGAAATAGCCTAAAATTGTAAAAATACTTACATTTTGAAACATAAAATTTTAGAAGGAATGAAGGGAGAACTAATAAGAAAAATATCTTTTCTTCTTCTTAAAAAGTTTAATATAGTTAAATGAATGTAAAAAATTTCAGTGAAAAAAAACAATTTTTCTTTACATTGAAGCTAAAATATGTAGGGGGGGGGGAATATGTCCTTTGAGAATATGGAAATAACTAAAATATGTGAGGACTTTTAATTGCATATGTAATTCAAATCTTTAATTCTTATTCATTCTAAAATACCATACATGTAAATCTGTTAAGCTCATAATCATAGTTTGTTTTGCTTACAATCAGTTTAGTTATAACTTCAACGTTTACATTTACATTTTTACATTGTCTAAAATGTAGTACATTTACATTATAACACTCCAGTTCCACTATTTAGAACTTGCTTATTATTAATTCGATAAAAGTTCAGTCACCATGAATTCAGTCTAAATAATCAGACGGCAAATCTTAACTTAATTTTAATCTTATTTCAGAATTATCAAAATCAATATTGAAATAGTACGAATGTGGAGAAAAATCCGTCATGTGTCCATATCTAAAGATTAATAATATAAAATTCTACTTATTTAACATATGATAAACTGCAAAATAAAACTCGTAAGCTGCAATTAAATATTCATTCTCAGATGATCACTTAACGCAAAGGATCAAGTAATAACACGTCCAACCTCGCTCTACAACCCTTCCGATTTCTCCCTCTCTCTTCCTCTAACATCATCTCTGTAATCTTTCTTATTCTCTATTCACTACTCTTCATTATATATCAAGACTTATTTACATAATTCACAAGTCGAAGCTCTAGAATTAAACAGCATTATAGAAATTCCCATAGGAGAATATGCATAAGAACTATGTTACACCATCTTTACAAAACTCTTGCAATGACTGCTGCAAACGAATGTAAATATGCTGAGAGCATTAAAAGTCACTAGGATATATTTTTATCACTTTTTATCTAAAACTTGCTCATATAAATTCATTTTTGCTTCGATAAATTCAGAATGATATTCACATAAATAATGAAGAAAAAACACTACTCTAAGATAATTTGTTTGCGAAGTACAATTTTTTTTCTTGGAATCCTTGACATCTAGGAATAGCATATAGTATTGATGTATAAAATTGTAAGCAAATAAAAACCCTTTCATGAAGACAATAATCGGATGGTAGTTTATTGTATCTTTTACATTACCAAATTTTGACCAGAAAATTTTATTTATTTTATAAATCTTATTTTATTCACTGATCTTGTAAACTTAATTTATCGATGTTAATATTAACTTTCATACGACAGGCGTATTTTTACTTCATATTTTACATTAATAAAGCACTGACATATTCTTAATTCACATTCTTGCTTTAATAAATCAGACATAATCTTTACTTATATTCCTACCTAGATAAAATAAGTATATTCTCAATCATAAAATAATATGTATTTTGATGTATCCTACTCGTCCTGTGTGGTTTCCAACTCAGTCATCTAACTCTAATAACATTTAAAAATATCTTTCGTATAACAAGAGAATGCATGACAACAATGAGCGAATTTCATCAAATAAATCTTCGTTTCTTTGTACGCAGGCAACAGAATCTATTTCATATATTGAGTATGAATTGTAAATTATACTCTCAATACTTATATGTTTTTAAAAACCAAATCATTAAAAGAAAAAATGAAATAATAAAAACATATCATTAACTAATTATGAAAACGAAACTCAAATTCAGAGCTTAATTGAAAAGCTAGGAAGTATTCTTTAATATTTAAATTGATTAGTGTATTTTTGGCATCGCGAGAGTTTTATTTCTGAGTAATGAATTAATGAAGATTAACTATATATATATATATATATATATATATCAGGGGGAAAATGAGCACTTAACAATATTCATTAATAAATAGAAGATACAGAGGAAGAAAACACAAGTATTTAAAAATGAAGGACGAACTTTTTTTTATGTAGAATAGCTATAATTTATTTTAAATGTTACGCTATGTCTTTAGACATAATCCGAATTCTAAATCTCCCATTTTTTTTTTCTATAGAAAAGCCTAAGCATTTCTTTTTTCTTCTTTTCAAAAGAATCATTTAAAAATTTTGAAAGTGTGGATCATCCTACATAGAATTTTGTATTTTAGCTGCGTTTATATAAAAAAAATGAAAATCAATCAAACCAAGCTTCCTATTGCAAAGAACTAAGAAGCTTAATGTATCGATTTTTTGAAGTTTCTTTCTAGAAAATTTTCTTTAAAAAATACTTCTCATAGCTTCTATTTCTTTATGAAACGAGTCATTTCTTGCGAAAGCTGCTTTATTCCACAAACACACCCAATTCATATGCTTCTCCTTTTAAAGTGCCAGATAAATCTTGAACTCGTGTTCTCAACTTTTTCAATAGCATTCTAGAAACGTAAATGTGATTTTCACCTTCTTAAAATTTGTCATATGAAGATTTACGGATTATTTAAGTAAGGTTGTGTGTATGTCTAAACACACCTTTTAAAGATTTTTTTCTGATTTCGTATGAAATGTATTCTAAAATTTTATTATGTCTGCTTCTGTATTTTTTAATTTCTTACATCTACATTATTAGCAATGAAAAGTTTTCAAGAACTTTATTGAATCAAATATTTTCTGTATTTATCACTTTTTAATCACCATTGAATTTTAAGAGATGTTAAACTTGGCTTATCTAAATCATTTTTGTTATGAATCTGACAAATAATTAAAATTTAAAGATCTCTTATGTTAATTTTGGAATCATTAGACGTATTTTAGAATTATTTTTAATTACATTAATTTTAAAAAACATTTATTAAATAAAAGACTTCGAAGGGCACTATCATAACGTTACATAGGCCAATCCTCCATATACGAAGACACAGATCTAAGAATAAATAAATAAGTACATTTCTTTTATTTAACTTTCTATTATAATTTAAATTCAAAAATTTTGGATATCATGAGACTATTTATTTTTTTGTACGCTTTTTTATCTTTCAAAAAATCAATTTCTAATGAATTAACTAACACGACGCAACTATAATTTAAAAATTTCTTTCTAACTTTAAAATACTTTGATTACACTTTAAAAATTATAGATATTGAAACTAAAATCTACTTAGAGAAAACAGAACATAAGATAGTTTTCTCTAAGTAGTTTTATTCTATTAAAAAATAGTATTCTCTAATTAGTTTAGTCTATTAAAAGCTTAAGGATTTTGAAAAAGATTTCTTTAAATTGAAAGGTTGGAAAATATAATCTTTTTAATTTTTAATTAGATTTTAAGATTCTACAGTTAAATTTTGGCGAAACAGTTGTTCTTAATAGTCTTTTTTAAAAGACAGCCTTAAAACTGAAATATAGATGATTCTATTTAAAAAAGATTATCTCTTATGTTAAATTTCTTTATCTGACAAAAATAGCACATATTTTCAAAATTCTCTGAGATGTTCAAACGGATGTTCAAAATTCATGCATATAGATTACTATTTTCCAGTTCATCAAAATGCATAAAACTATGTCGTTTCTTTATACAGAAATGTGTAAAACTCTTCTGAAGTTAAATCATTCCGAGAACACGCGAACCAAATATTTTGGGTAAAATATTTTCTGAAACAAATATTATTTTAAGAGAAAATATGGGTATATTTTCGAAATATTGCTAGTGGCTTTCACTTGTGTTCGTAATTACATAACGACTAATCTTAACAAATTGAACTAAGCACAACGAAGGAGGATGTAAAATTATATTTATTTCTGAACTGTAATTTTGAATTATAGAGTGATCGGAAATTACAGAATAAACAGAATCATTCCCTCTTAATTTAATATTTTATACCTGGATTATATTTTACGGTTAAATAATCTTCATTTAAAATTGAGAATATTTCTTAAAAAGAATTTTATTTGCACTAAAATTAATTTATTGAAACTTTCAGCATATCTAAGTAATTGAAACTAGATTTTTAATTCTCCTTTCATAGTAAACTAAACTCGAGTCTAGTGGATTGAGAGTTATTATTATTCATTTAAAACTTTGAACGTTATTTCCTGATTATAGTTTCAGGATAAGAAGTTCTCATAAAATATAATAAATAAATTTGACAATAATTTTTAAAGAAATAGTAACTAAAAAGTTACTCTAATTAATAGATTCGGAAATATATATATATATATATATATATATATATATATATATATATATTGAAAAATGAAAAGTACTGATGAAATTTTAATCATAAGCAAAGCAAACTACCGAAATAATGTTAGGTATGATAAACACATATGAATGAAGTCTAAGAAAGTTAAAAATGGAAATAAAGTAATTTAAAATGCATTAATTTTGGACAGTTTTGTGTGTTTAAACTTTTATTATACATCAAAAGTATCCCACTGTGCAAATTGCTTTATAACAAAATAGTTAACACCAAGAACAATTGGACTTACATAATAACAGTATAATAATGCAAACGAAAGAAAAAGAAAATTTACCTGAGATTGATGTCCTTTTTCTAATGCAATCTTTTAAAACTCAGAACACATTACACAACCATTCACAATCTCAAATACACACACACATATATATGTATGTATATATGCACGCGCGCGCGCGCGCGTGTGTGTGTGTGTGTGTATAAAATATCATTTTAAATTGTTGTAATATATATCTATATTCTAAATTATACTATTTTTCCTAAATGCTAGCCATCACAACCGCAACATAGATTACAAATATTTCTTGAAAATATTAAAATTATTAATAATTCAAAGAAATTTTGGCTCAAATTAAAGAAAATAAATTTATATTAAAATTTTTATAAAATGCAAAAACAGAATTTATTTATAATTTTATATCGGGTATCACACTATCCATTAACAGGAAGAATATATATATTATTATGAGTTTCTCTTAAGTATTGAAAAAGGTTCCTATAATTCTTGATTGACTACAGTTCTTAACTACTATGCAAAAAATTTCTTCAGAGATTACATTGATATTCTCATTTATATTAAATACTTTATTTTCAATCAAAACAGTTATTTCATTGTATTTTAAAAATAATTAGTTTTAATGAATTTAATTTCAAGAAGAAATTATGATAACCGTAAATTATCTTTGGTTCAAATATAAAAGATATAATATTATTTACCATGAAACATCTTCGTTCTCAGTTTGGATTTGCTTGAGAAACAGTAGATTATTTCAAACTTGAAATATCAGTATAGAATTATTTTTTAATTCAAAATTTTCATTTTTGATTTCAATGTTGGAAATACATCAAATATTGAGCATTAAATTATCCATGGGATTAAGTCCCTTCTTAGTCAAAAGTACACAACTAACAAGTTTTTTTTTTCTTAATACCTTTTTTACTTTTTTTAGAGATAAGTAATCCTACTAAATAATAAAACACAATTGAAATGTACTAATTACAGGATTGAAGAGTTCCTGTGTCAACTGAAATGGTTCCAAAAAAGTCTCATTGGAAGAATTTATTTAAATTAAGGATATATGTCTTACTCTACATGCAATTGTTATTTCTAAAGAGAAATTAATTGTTCTCTGATGCCATTAAATCTAAATTATAAAACGAATTTTGAAGCAAATTCATTAGCTTCTTAATGTCGTTTATACAAACATATTATATCAATAAGCTTTCAGTTTCTTCTTCCAAGCTTTAATTTTTGTCAATCATATTTTTTTCTTAGATGAGATTAAAAAAAGATGAAAAATAAATACAGTTTTAAATATTAGAAGAAATTAAAGTTTTTTCATTACAAGAAACTTTCGTTAATTATATGTGTAACTAGTAAAAATTATACTAGACTTTTCTATTGTAATATGACCATTATGATAATAACTTTTTGCAGCAATTATAAGGTATTTTAACCAATAGGTCACTTTCATCGAGTTTCTTTCAATGCTACTCAGAATTTTCTTTGATGCGTGCTAAATAATAGGTTTAAATTTTGCTTTCTGAGAAAAATTACAGGCCTTCTTAAACCCTATATATAAGTAGAGTATTCTTTTTTTTTCTTTTATAAATAGTATTCAAAGTTTAAATGGATTTTAGTTCAGATTTATATCGTAATTTTATTCATTCTAAATTTTGAAAGCATTTCAGTGCTTGAAAAACCTTGATCAACAATCAGTATAATATCTTTTAGTGCAATTTATTACTTTATTCAAACAATTAGTATAACAATTTAAATGGAATTATTTCTATTAATTGCTAAAAATATTTATTTATAAGACATTGGAAATGCTTCAGTATCTGTTATACATATTTAAGTATCGATAATTTTATTATATATTTTGGAAGTTACAGGAGAAGAAACTATTTAAGGGTATAATTGGTTTTATAATATTGCCCTCTATGTGATTATTCTAAATATTCTACCAGAGAATACTGTTTAAGTCAATTAAGTTGTCTTTTCTCATTATTTATTTGACTTATTATGTTCTTGAAATAATCTATTAATATCAATGAACTTGAGATAATTTACAAATTTTGAAGTGTTTTTTAACTGTTAACTCTTTCTTCTGGTAACTGAATTTCCTTCATGATCTTCCAGCAGAGTAATAATATTTTTAAAATAAAGAATGACTGCTTATTAGTTTTGTCACATATTGAATCTCTTACTTTGAAAGAGTAAATGGATAATGATGGTGTTCAAAACATTTTCTTTGTATCGCTTTCAAACGTCTTCCAGAACTTCAAACACTTCATCTTTATTATCAAAAGAAAATCACACCCTTCCAAAACAATCAAGCGCTCTTACGATGGTTATAAAAATGTTTCCTTAGTTAACCAACCTGTCATCTAGTCTAAATTAATTTTTAGTAATGGTTCTTCAATTGTGTAGTCTGTACATTCTCCATTCGCTTTTGTGTAATTTTTAAATGTAGAGCAGGATGATATATAACACAATCTCTTCTAAAGATCTGCAAAATAATCTTGCATGAATACAATAACGCATCGTTAGAAATATGTATACCCTTGAAAAATTTAAACTTCTGTTAATCTTTCTATTAATTCTTTTTGATACTTCATTTTCGTCATAAATAAACACTTTCTCAAGTATCTAAATTATTAATATTCTTCTTTTCTTAAATCAAGATAAATTTCTTGAATAATAGCCATTATAATATTTAAGAAAATGAAAGAATAACTTTTCTCTCTTTACGTATATAATTCAAGAACTTCGTTTTTCAAACTATTGTTTACCTTATTATTGGTTTGTCATTCCAATATCTATATTCTTGGTGCTTCTCAATGCTTTTAGATATTTATTTGAACGGAACATCCATTTTTCTTCATTGTTCTAAAAGATTCAACAGTGTCATTTAATGAATTCCTATCTTACAATAAGAACAACATTGGGGTAATCTATTAACTGAGATAGATAAGGTTCTTTCTCTAAAATTTAAATAAATTTTGATTTCAAATGCGTCTAGAGAGATTATTTAAATAGATTATTTTACAATAAAGAATACTTCTATATTATTCTTAAATCCAATAGTTTTTATGAAATTGACTTTTATATGTGCATAACAAAAACTGTATTCTTTTTAATCATTTTTAGTGCTCACTTTATTTTTCAAATACAATAAATATCTTTTTTAAAAAAAACTTTACAAAAATCAAAGATCGACATGTATCTGTCTTCGATTTCAAACTTAAATTATTTTTTCGATATTATCTGAGAAAGAAATACTTCTAATTTTCCCTGTTTAGAATCAGTTATAGCATGAATTTAAATTCTTAATACGTCGCCTATTATCATTTTTTGGATAAAGTTGACTACCTTGAGGCTGATTTCCTGTTTATCTGTTTATCGTCTCAAGGCCAATCGAACTTTTTTTTTATTCCCTTGGTAATTGAATTTGTATTCACTGTATCAAATGATATATTTTTTCTTATTTATAGTTTTCCTCTCATTTACTGGTAAAGAGTCAATATGTATGGAAATTCTGAGCAATAAATTTATATAACAAAGAGACTGACAGAAAGAAGTAGAAGATGAAGAAATAAAGTTCCAGTCTAGAAAAAATACTAAGGCATAAGTAGTAACATATGTTGAAAATTACTACAGATTGTAAATATTATTGATTCTGACAGAATTAACTTGAAAACATCCTAGCAAAAATTGATTATGCTCCATAAACTCAAAAGTATTGAAATTAAATTTCTGCATAGCTAACCACGAGTTGAATGATTTTAGTGATTAGTGCACTTAAGCTAATTTTTAAATATTTTTGACAAAAATTAAGATTTTTCTTTAAGAAATCTTGATTTAAAAACATGGTATTTTTTACTGAATATTGTTTTTATACAGCTTGAACATGTTTACTTGAAAGTAAATACTGTGGCAAAAATATCTGCATTCCATTTCGAAACTAAATATCAATACTTTAAACAACACAATTTGTAAAGTCGATCATTTTAATATAGTTTAATTTTAGATTAAATTTAATATAGTTTAATTATTTGAGTTATCAAAGTGAATTAGAATTCAGAGCGATGAATTTGAGCTAGGATATTAAAAACATGCCTAAAAGGCATATAATGGATTCCTCAAGTAGTATGATGTTTGCCGAATCAAATGGATTCATATGTTCAGAGCAGACGTAAATATTGATGTGAAAACTGATTATTACATTGCTTTAAGAAAATTGAAGCAGGGAAAGAGAGAATATAATCAAAATGTTAAAATACTATATAAAATGAAATAGTGCACGAAGCAGAAAACCTTTAAAGCTGATTTAAACTCAAAGACTGCAAACACTTTTGTGGGTATTATTTTTACTATAAATTTGAAAAATCGAGTCGTATCCTAAATTTTTTATAATGGAATTAACAAACATTTCAGATAAATCTAAGATATTAATAGGGTTTTTTTTCTTATTCAAACGTTTTTTTCTCCATATTTTCAAAGTAAAATGCTATAATGTTGTAATTTAGTGATTAATAATTACAACTCAATACAACATTTATTTTTTTATTGAAATTCTTATTTATTTTCTTAATTTATGCTAAATATTTATCTTTTAAAGCTTTAAATTAAAATTTAGAGTTATTTATAGCAAAATAGTTAGATTGTGTAGTTTTATTAATCTACTGATTAATTTGAAATAGATTTTACTCTTATGTTACTTAGTTTATTATTAATGATCATCAAAATACAATCAAAATTATTAAATTTATTCTGATACTATTGCCTTCTCGTACGTGGTAATTCAATTAAATTTAAAAGGAGTTTCAAAGATTTGTGCTAATATTCTAAAATAACAGCTTGTTCTATATCTGATAATTAAGTTTCCTATCTGTAAAAAAAAAATTTAACACTTCTTAAAATATTTACCTTATATAATTTTGTAATACCGCAAATATTTAACAATATTAATTAGATAAAATAAAATAATTTCATAATTATAAATTATATTCTAAATTTCATAATTAGTTTTATTTTCTATAATGATGAGTAGTTTTTAACACTATGTTTTATGAAACTGAAATTATAATAATAGTATCCGGTAATTAATCATTTTCCGTTACTTCTAAATAATCCAAAATAATTAAAGGTAGCAATTTTATTGTTAAAAAATTTATTTCCTAAATAACTATAAATTGCACGTTTATAATTTTATAATGAATGAATCAAACATTTATTTAATTATTTTTTATGAATACTTATGAATTAGTGTTGAATCTCTACTGTGTGTGTTTTCTGCTGTATACAAATCAAACAATCAAACTATAATTAATATCCCTTGATAAAACTATCATCTATATTCAGTTATATATCTTCTAACTACTGTTTGGATATTCAGATCTTTATTTTATTTATTTATTTTCATAAGCGTTTAAAATGAAAATTTTAATTTATGATATTTTAAATATAGCCAGCATTATATGAAACAAATATGTGTCTTGCAGAACTTTTTAGTTTATTAGTTTTAAAGTATATAATATTTTTGTCTGTACCATACATAATTTACAAAGGATCAATTCTTTCACTTCTTTATTGTTCATTTCATTGAAAAATCAATTTTTGAACAGGAAATTGGCAGCCTCTCATTATGATTGAAGAGCAAGTTCATGGGATCTTTTATTAACAGTAGACGCTAAAGACAAAAGCATCTGTCATCTGTATTAAACTAAAATCATTTCAGAAAAAAAATTGGGCCTTTCATTCATACTTTCTTCAATTAAATGTTTTTATTTCCTAATGTAACTCCAAAAAAATGCTCAACTTTTGAAAACTGTGAAAAGCCTTTATATGTGTGTGACTTCTACATCAAACTTTTTATTTTTTTCTACTATTACTAATGAAGTTGGATAGATTGTGTTACTCTACACTTTGGAAATAATTTTGTTATCAATTATAAATTACCTTAGCAGATATTTCATAAATATTTATTTCTTCAAATGACACATATAAATGGCAATCAGCCAAAATTTTGATTAAAGGTGCAATTCATTCTTTTTGACTTCAACTTTCCTAAACTGTAATACTTTATTATCTAATTAAACTTTCATTGCTTAAAATTATTTATCTGAAGAGCTTATTTTATTTTTATTGATTTCGTCTTTCTTGAAAAAGCTAATCTATACTAAATTCTGTTTCAATTGGTTACTTTTATCTGGTGAGAAATGAACACTAGCTTGTGCAACTATTAATTAGTTTGACTTTAACTCTCTGAGGAGCTCTTCCAATTTCCGGAAGAAAAGTAAGTTCACCCTTTAAGTTTATGGAATAGTTTTTTTTCAGAAATTATTTTCAGTAAAATCCTTTCTTGTTATTATAGTATATTTTAAAAAGCTATTATTAATTTATAAAAATACTCATAAAATTTCCATTATCTTAAACCCGAATGCTAGTTAAAGAATTGAGGAAAAATGAAACTTATAGAGTAAAATATAATTCTTTGTTGAACTAAAATTTTTCAATGTGAAACTGAAATATAATAATAGAAGAGGTGTTGATTTTTTATAAATTTCATTTATGATTAAATCGTACGCATGTGTTAAAATTTTAACTGAAGTTTGAAATGTTCCAGATAAATGAGTTTTCCTTCAAGATTACTATAAATGAGATAATTTCATTAAGAAATTGCTACGCAATTTAAGATGCATACTTAGTAATCATTATCAAAATCATATGAAACTAGTTTTTCTTTAAAACTTCAACCAATTTGCGCATTAACTAATTTTAGAAACATCATGTCGAAGTGTATTTTCATTTTCTATATTATTTTTCTTTTTCAGAAGCTAACAATTTTATTTTCAATTATTTTCAAATTTAACATTTTTTTATTTATGAATAAATTTCATGTATGTATCTGTTCTCCCACCAATATATTTTATTGAACATTTTATTCCTTATCGTTCAGTTCGAATAATTGCATTACATTACATAAAATTGAATCATCCTAAAAAAATTGATTCAACAATTCTATATAATCACGTTAAATAATTAATACAGCTATAATGTCTTCAGGAAATGACTCTCCAAGATATTGCTTTAATTTAACAGATGAACTGCTTTATTAAAGAACACAGTGCAAAAATATCCTATTTCTCTTCAAGTCACTAGAACCAAATAAGATCATGGATTTACAATGAAAGGTATTCTAATTAAACATATTTAACATATATTATGCCTTTCGTGATAATGACTCTAGTGCGTGGATTATTCTCGATATTTAATTGTTATAAAGTAACATCTCAAATTACACGATTGGGGATCTTGACTTTACAACGATTTCACTGAAAATAAACTTTCACGGCATGTAAGTAGTTTTATACGGGAAAACAATCATAATTTTTCGCTGTTTAATAAGAATTTTGACTATTAAACTGTTCTAACAAGGTTTTTTTTTGTTTGTTTGTTTATAGAGATGCTGGCTACAGATGGACCAGTGGAGGTTCTCTTCAATAACGAGGATAAAATGCCTTAAGAATTAGATCAAATATCAAATCATTTTGTTGTCAAGAGCTCTGCAAAGACAGGACGAGCTTCCACCGGACCGACAAATCGAGGGTTCCAATCGTCCTGTCAATCAAAAGGTGAACCCTCCTCTTACGACACTGGGTAGGAAAAACATCCCCCAAAAATACAAGAAAATCGCATTGTTGCCTAAGATCCAACATTTCTTCCATGACACAACTTTAGAAAACCTATACTTAATACAGTCACTTAAGAATTATTTAAGATTTTGTTAAATTTCTTGATGCTTCTTTGAATGATTGTTTGGCATCATATCTTATCTCTAATGATATTCATGCGATACTCCTCCTTCAAGGGACAAACTCCTTTAGAAATTTTATGACATCGATTGAATGATTTCATAGAAACGATAAAATTACAGCATTTGAAACTTAACTGAAGCCAAACTTAATGTCAGTAGATAAGATTTTGAATCCACAGCATTACACTGTAATCACTGTCAATGGCTACATTTCCTTGAAATGAATACGATGATTGCTAGTAAGATTCAGGCTTTTATCTTTCTGATTTCATTACTTCTTTTTTTACTGCCTTAAAATACAATGTTTAATTATACCCAATACATAAAAAATTATCATGAAATTTATTTTTCATTTTTTGTAGGTTTCTTTATAAATTAACAAGGGCGTTTACAAATATTGAATACTTAAATATGCATATTAATCTTAATGTTCTATACTCCTGTCACAATCGCAGCCACAGATAAATGAAATGAAAGGAAAAGTATAACATTTTTCATTTCCTTTTTACATCCCCCCCCCTGAAGTGTTAAAGTATAATTTAACTTACATGCTTTAAACTTGAATCAATCGATAAATTTCTGATTCTAAAAAAATTAATATGTTTTTTCTTATGATGAAAAAAATACCTACTTCCAATAAATTGCAAAGGATATTTTTCCTGTAATTCAATGCAAAAAAAAAAGTTACGAAATACTCATTTTAAGGCAAACCAGAAAAGTTAAGCATTTGATCCATTACTCTGATAAACGCTGTTTCAGACTGAATGCGACACGAGGAAACAAGAAAGTGACTAAAAATTTGACGGCCGTTGTGTTAGAAAAGCTGTTATTATTTGAAGAGTGACAAATCCAAGGTTATCAATTGTGATATAAAAGTAAATACATGGCCAATTTGCACTGCTAAACTTTTGACAAAAGATACGATTTTAGTATCATTTTTCTTCTTCATTTTCTTGTGAAAGGATACTTTTATCGGAAATCATTCAGGAAACCCAGTTTATGAAGAGGGTGTTATTACGCTCTATAAATTCTTTCAAATATTATCTGTGTTCAAATCATTTCCTTTTATGCATCTAAAATAATAATGTAATTTTACTTGGAAAAAAGTGAATGTGTAAAAGGATCAAAATACTATACGTAAAAAGTAATATGATTTAAATGCTTGGCTGAGCTTTGCATTATTAAATACTAAACAGATAGTGGTTCATTATTATAAATAAACATTTTTCCTAGAATACTCAGGCAAACTATTCCGTTATTTAAAATAAAAGATCGCAGATAAATTGTGTGTGCGTGTAATATGCTACAAAATCATACAAAATTCTATAATACCTTGTTTATTTTACCTAATTATTGCTTCATTTTCAGAATGATCTTATGAAACGATTTATTGGTCAAAATTTCATTCATTAGGATGTAAAAAAATTATATTTAGAAGAAATGCATATAATTTTAATTACATTTATTTCAATAAACATTTTATGCACGGTAATACCATATTAAGGTTTGAAAATTGATTTAAGCTGTCAGACTAATGAAAATTGTATTAGTCGGATATTTTTTGAAACATTAGCGAGGTTAGTAAAAAAACATATGTTCTAAAAGTTATATATGCGCATTAATGTTGATATAGTAATTTAGTTACTGTTTAGATTGATAGATCCGAAGCTCAGTTTATATTGAGTGCTTTAAAATAATTTAAAGAATTTAAAACAATTTATTTAATTTCACTTTTAAGCTAATGACATCTAACTTCAAGTTTAAGAAAGACGAAAGAAAAACTTAGAGACCTTTAAAATTCATTTTAATATTAAAAAAAGGAAGCACCTTTCATGCAAAACGGTATAAAATAATGCCTTCATTTATTCCATTTTATTTTTGCTATTCATTTTGTTTTTTAATTGAGAGAAAGATGTTTTAACAATGATAATTATCTACTTCAACCAGTATCCTCTTTCAATTTCTTAAACCATCTGTTTTTTTCCTGTATTATAACAACTAAAAGTAAATTAACAAATGGTTAAAACGCAAGCCTACGCTTTTCAAAATAACTCTTATTTTCAAAATCAAATAAAAAACCACGTTTTCTCCCAAATCCCAAATGGTAAGTGAATTTTTAAAAAAATACTGACGTCTTCATCGGCAGTCAGCTTTTGCGTCGAGTGTAATGTTAATGGAATTTCATTTCAATTGCTGCTGTCAATTTACTCTGCAAAAATACAATTAGCTCAGGTATTTTAATGATTTGAATACATCAGAACATTAAAGAAGCTAGCACTTTTAAGAAAAAGAATTTATTATTAAGGACTTTAATGAAAATCGTACATTTAATCAAAATGATTCGGGAAGGATGTTCTTTTTACAACACTTAAGTAATTCCAGAAGCCTTCAGTATGCTACAGTTTGATGTACTTATTTTATTCTATTGGAATGTTAAATTATTTTCATTAAACTATAAAATACTGAAAAATACTAATCACCGAGAATTTTAAAAATTGCTGAATAGACGTCAACTTCATTATTTCAAAATTATTCAAGGGATTTTTTGCTAGAAATAAGGTTTCATTACGAATATATAGTGTTTTTCAAAAAATAATTAATTTTATTGCTTCGAAGCAAAGATATATCAACACATTATGAGTAATGCTATATATTTTAATGTATATTTTGGGTATGGAATTAAAAGTATTATGTATGTTAGAAATACAAATTATTCTTAACCATCGGAGTTTTCTCAGAAAATCCTGAACGAATTTTTAAACAAATATGATAGCAAACATATCTTTGTAATCTTATTTCAGAAACAATTCTTTAATAATATAGCAATCTTGAAAAATTTATATTGGTTCAAAAAATAATTTTTTGTGTGTCATTTTTAAAGAAGTTATTATATTGAGACAAATGCAGAACAAAAATTATCTTTGAATTTGACAACTGGGAAAGTGTTCAAATCAAACTCTTATAAATGTTTATAAGAGAAAAAACACACTCGTGTCATAATTGAAACTAAGGTGGATCTAAAAAGTATACACAAATACTTCAAGATCATTTTAAATTAAAATGCCTCCATAAAAATAGCTCGTATTAAAAAAATCAACCAAATGTAAAATAAAACTAAATGGAACATATTTCGATGCTTGAGGAACGAAAAATTGTACACTTGCCTTATTGCTAATCTTGCATTGCATAAAATTAATATGATTACTAATTCAACGATCATCGATCAGTGAAACATTATTAAATGGCACAGGAAAAGTACGTTTACTTTTGCCTATTTCATAATAACTATCTTGTGCTTTTCTTTAGAAAAAGTTCTGCATTGAAAGTCTGAGAAAACGCTTACATCTCTTTTAAGTGTTTACTCAAGTGACTTATGTAATTACTTTTTGATAGATTTCAGATATCTTGAGTTTGAAGACTTAGTTCTTACGTATCTAACTCAACATAATTCTGTGACTAGTTCCGTAATCTTTTTTATTAAATAAGGGTAACGCTACCATTTATCTTTACATTTGGAGAAAATTTATGGATATAATTATTCGTCATTGATGTAATTTTTTGTCCACTTTCAAAAGCATTGAGAAAAAACGTAACTTCAATTATTTCATTAATATAATTAATTTTAGTACAAAAATAATTTTGATATGAACACAAATGTATTACAAAGTAAATCAATACTAAATTTATAACTATTTTAATGATATTCTGATATAACATTAAAGTAAACATAATATTTTGGGAAATAAGATTTTGAGAAAACATAAATTGTGACAATTGAGATTTCAGTTAAAACTGAATAAATGTAAAATAATATATTTTTAATATAAATAGCTCAGGTAAAAAATATACTATATATTTTTTTATCAGCAATATCTCATTCCAAACTTAGTAACTCAATTATATTTAGTTTTATAACAAATCTACAAGAAATTTTCTTCAGTTATAACAATACGTACTGTTCCTCTATTGAAGATAAAATAGTGTTCCTTAATAAATCGAGACAAATACTGATAAATATTTTAATGCCTTTTTTTCATACTGTACTTTAATTTTATCAAATAAAAACTTATCTTCTACTTTCTTCTTTGAAATCATGATAGCAAATTATTTTATTACTTTGAATATACATATCTATAATGAATTTTATAGACGACAACTTTAATTTGTGTGATTTTATTTACTAAACCATTCAGAAATCCATACTCATTTCTACCGTGTTTTCAGATTTTTGACGTCAGATACATAAGTTTGTGACCTACATAACATACGTTCTTTACAATTGGGAAGGGTTTAGTTAATACGCTACAAAGTGACTGTGTGAAAAGTTTGCCACTACGTACAAATATCAAATAATTTAAATCATGTATTAAAAGAAAAACAATTAGAGTAGATAGATAAGTGAGGTGATGAGTTACATTTTTCATCATCAGGAAAAAAAATTAATAAAATATTATTTGATTTATTTTAAGCAGAATTTTTTTGCGTTAAGAATCTTTAACTTTGAAATAGAAAATGAAAATGAAATGTCATTGTTCGGAAAACTTACAATTTTTTTCTGAATATTTTAGTTCATATACAATTCATTCAGTATAAGAATTTTTATTTTTTTAAGGAGTAAATGAAATTTGAAATGAAAAAAACGATGAATTTTACTATTGAAAATTAGCAATTTTTAAATAAGTGGCAAAAGGCTCTTTAAAAATTTTTGAATTAAATTTAAGATAGACCTTTTACTAGGATTTATTTTGTTCCAGTATATTATTATGTAGGTAATGACATGGATATCTTTTTTAGTTTGTAATCAATATTTCAAAAACTGTGAAAATTTTTTAAATGTTTGTGTGAGTTTTAATCTTTTGTGGATATTTTGAATTTCATTAATTTGAATATTTGTGTAGTTTTCATGTGCCGTTTATTATTAATATTACTTCCAAAAAGATCATGTTATTTTGCTTCTTTTAAATTATTTATACAGTTCAATTCTATTTGTCATATTTAATTTTATTTGAAAATTGTGTGTTTTTTAAACAGTTTGTGATAATTTAATGCGAACATGTCTTAACTTCATTTTTATAATTATTATAATATAGTTTCAGTAAAAAAATCTGACAGCACATACTAAGCTTACTTCTTGAACACTGAGTTAATGCCACAGGACTATCTTTTTCATATGAAGTATAAGTCTTGAAAATAAGATTTTAAAATATTTCAATTATTTGTATTATAACGGGGAAAGTGAAATGTATAGAGTGAAACGTATTTAAATAATGGAGAAAATCAAAATTCAATTTTATCATTACTCATATCTTTGGATAACGTTTACATATACATATTTATTAGCGTATGCGACAGAAAACTACCAATAACTTATACAAATATGTATGAAGTGTGCAACAATTCCCTTAATCAGTATTAAAAATGAAATAACTTTAAATGTAACCTGCTTTTCGTCTTTGTCAAAATAAAACGTTTTTCGATATGGAAATAACCAAATTTAGTGCAGTGATAATTCAATTTGATTCGATTTACCGTGAATAGTACCGCTTTCGAATTCATCAGCGTAGATTTTGGAAATGTTTGTTTATTTAACTAAGATATTTTTTATATCAGAAGATTCTAGTTAATTGCATTAAATGCTTCCAACAATCATTATAGTTAATAAATCATTTACGATAAATATTGTATGCATACATATTGAATGCACAGTACGTTTTTCTCGCTCAGTGAAAAGAAGATTCAAAATTATATATTTCTTAGAAAATATCTATGTCATACGTTATGTATGTTTCTTACCAAATTACTCTGAAATTTCATTTTAATTTGGTTCTGTTTTCCTTTTCTTGTCTAAAAGCAATTTGTAGTATTGTTAATATCATTATTTTAGATCAACATACTGTCCATAAGAAAAGAATCATTTGGAAAAGTATTATCACTGGTTTTTCCTGTTCTAGATGACTTGAAAAAAATAAGTAAGGATTTCGTTATTCCAATATATTAAAGTTTTGTATTAATTATTAATAAAAAAGTAACAATTTAAGTTTCAGTCAGTAATTTACCAGTTTAAAGGCTAATAAAAAGTATAATTTTTAACTTAATTCTGTTTTACTGAAGTTTCTCCTGTTAAGAGGAATTCTATAACATTTTACATTGTATTTAAATTAAATAATTTGAATTTTTTGAGCAGTCTTAATCGTTTTAGTTATTCATTGGTGTTTAAATTTATTACAGTTTCTACAGGTAATTTTAAATTCTCCTACGTTAAAAAGATCAATGAAAAAAAGGTGTTAATGTTTTGACCTTTAAAGTTAAATGCTTATTTATTGACTTATGTCACTTCCAAACTTATTTTCAATAAAAACAGGTTCAAACTTAAATCTTTCTTATTAGAGACATGATTTATAATTTTAAAAAAGGCTATGTTTTGGGTATAAATTCTTATTTAATTTGACCATTTTAAAAGAAATTCATTCTGGGCACCAATGGTTAATTTGGCATTAATTTAAAATCCCTACATTTTTTTCATTAGTTTTTGTGTATAAAAAGAAACAGTTTTAGTCGGTTATTAATTAATAAATATTGAATGAAAAAAATCACCTCATATGCTACAGAAATGCAAGAAACTATTTCTGATTTTTTTTTTTGCACTTTTTTTCAAACTATTATACGTTATTTCCTATTTAATTATACTAATCAATGAGCATAAAATGTTCAATTAATTTGAATGAATTTCCCTCGGCAAATATTTTATACGAAAAAAATAATCCTGACATATCCTTATTTACAATTCAAACAGCTTTATAAACGAAGAGGTAAAATGTTGTAGAATGTTAACAATTTATTTTTTTCTACACAAATAAAATTAATCTTAAAAAACATTCATCTCATAAGCATTATCTACAAAATAGCTTATAAAAACTCGTACTTATTTTGAATACCATTATTTTGATAGCAATAAAAAGATAATCCTACTATTTTTTTTAAATATATGACTCGACTTTTCTAATTAATTATAAAAGATTTCATTGCAAATGAGTTATTAATGAAATAAAAAAAATTCACATCTCTAAATATAAGAATTATTACAGATGAAAAATATTTCTCTTAATTAATAAAGATTAATTTAAGTATCCACTAAATTTGATTACAAGCACTTAATAAAAGAAATTTGATCTAAATCTGGAACTATTATTGTTTAGTATAAATACATTTTTAGCATCTGAACATTTCCTGATAAAAATCTTTTGTCACATATGTTTCTTCCATTTTTTTTTTTTTTTTTTTTTTTTTTTTTTTTTTTTTTTTTTTTTTTTTTTTTGCCGAATTATATGCAGCTCTTGAGAAAATCTATTTACCTCCAAAACTGATTCTTGTTGAATAATAAGTAAAGGAATTCAAAAAGTTTAAAACATTCTACAAAACATTTTGTTTGGTTTCAAGGAAACAAAAACGTGTATGTCTTATCACACCCACATTTTGGAAATCAAATATTTTCACTTTAAAACTAATATTACGGAAAAAATATATTTTCAACAGAAATATTTTTTTATATTTTTGAAAGAAATCCATAGCTGTTTTTATTTCTTGAAATCCTTATCTACCCATTACAGAAGTAGTTCTTAAAGAAATTCATGAAATGGAGCTCAGTTCTGTATGAAATGTCCTTTTAAACGTATCCATAAGGCGAAAGTTATATGAGTACTTTGATTTCCCCGTTAAATTATCATAAAATACACGAATAAATTGTGAATTTGAAATATTTTTACAATACTACAGTTCTGTCGTAGTTTTTTAAAAAAGTTATCTAGACCACTATTCAATAATTACTCATTTTAACTAAAATTCATTTAATTATTCGTAAATTCATTATTATGAATATCTGAAGCAATTTTTAATTGTGGAACAATATATATATATATATATATATATATATATATATATATATAATTTTTAGTCATTCTGCATGAAATGGTTCTGATTCTATTAAAGCAATACCAATTCCATTTAACTTAAAATTTTGTGAAAAATAGTTTATATAAAAACTATACCTTAAAGCAAATTTAATTAATAAACCAGTAATTAACACACACTGCAAAATAACTTCAAACTCATCAGATTACTCTTGAATAAAGTTTACGCTGATCAAACATGATTAAGGATGCACAAATCATAATTTTCTTGAATTTCCTTTAATAATTTAATAATGCGTTTCAGATATGTCAAATACAAACGTTTTAAAGAAAGTAGTTCGACAAGTGAAAAGAAAGTTTTTCTTTGGATTAGCTAATTTTTTGGGGGGGAGGGGATTTTATATTTTATATATTTTTGTTATATAATTTTTTTTTTTGATAATCTTAGGTATTATCTTCTCATTGGTTTCAATTCGTAAGTTTCCTTTTTCTGGTTTTTTGGTATCTTATTTTCTATGGCTTAAATTATTTCGACTGTATAAAAATTATTAAAAATTCATAATTTCCTTCAAAATACTGATTTCTAAATTTTCTTATCAACAAAATATTATATTATTTTTAAAAAATGATTTTTTTAGAATAAAACTGAAAATATATGTCTAAAATATTGAACAGAATCATAATGGAAGCACAAATAGTTCCCCTTTTTTATAGACCATCAAAAGGGAGCAGGAGGACTACACAGAATTGTTTTGAAAAGTAATAAAATTGCTTATCCACTGGTATTACAAATTAAAATTACAATTCGGTAACCGAATATTTTGTAAAATTATGTAAAATAACTCGAATTTGTTTCAATTTTAAAAAACCCTTTTTTCATTTTGAAAATGTTTTTACTTCATAATATTAATAAAATCACTACATTCGAAACTTATGAAGAGAATATTGCTTTTATACAAAAATATAAACCGAATCCAGGGAGAACAAAATAGCATTTTTTACTATTTATAGTTCCCAGAAAAACAACCCGCTCTTTTTAGGAATATGCGTTCAATAATGAATTCATAATCGAATAAAGTGATTGTGAAATAGTTCCTTTATAGTGTAAGTTATCATATATTTTTATGTAAAAAGTCACATCAATATTATAAGCAAAGAAAACAACAGTTTGGAAAATTAATCACTTATTTCCATGAAGACTTTTTTTTTCTATATTACAAAAAATTCTTTTTGCATCTCGACAACAACGAAATCAAAGTTCTAATTCTTAATCTTAAAGAACCAGTCAACCGACTAGCTCTAGGACTAGCTCAGAAACTTATGCAATAAAAAAAACATAAACTGACGGCAAACTACAAAAGAATATTATAAATTGTTGAATATTAATAATCTGAAATCATGTATCAAATGTTCTGTTTCTGAAAATAACCCTATCATAACTTGTAAATTTACAATTCAGTACAATGCATGTATTTAGTTTGAAACAATTTAATTATTTCTAACAATATCGTTTGGCATAAGCACAATTCTGCTTTTATTTCAATTTATAAGTACATCATTTTTCCAGTTTCAAATCTTGAGTATGTTAACTATTTTAACTACACATATTTTAAATAATTATTTATACATAAGATATTGAAATAATTACTTTGATGTTAAATGAATACATAGACAGGAAAAATATATAAATAATCATTGATATTTTAATGTACTTTTAATATAAAATGCTATTAATTGTTATTTATTTGTGCTCAAACTTAATTGTTCAAATAAAATTTCCGTAATTAGCTATTTAGCATATTTTTTCCCCATTAGTATTCGAACTAAATCATCAACTAAGTTACTCTTACGATAAAAATAGACATGACAGAAATAAAATTAATTAGTTACTTACGTAATTAGGCTATTAAATTATTGCGGAAATTAATGAGAATTATTAAATTAAGTCATTGACGTAATTCCTAATATCATTGGTTATGATAATACATAGCATCCACAACAATACAATGCTATTCAGTTTTGGAAATTTCCATAATAATGAATAAAAAACTCCATTTCTATTTAGCTTCACTTCCTGAATTATTACGAAAGTATTTTGATAAATATTAATTAATGAAGAATTCTAAAATAAGCAAAATATTTTTAGTAAATGAGAAAAAAAAAACTAAAACATCCCCTTAACTGCTATTTTAAATAGTAATTATCTATAAGTGTATATTGTTTTTCAATTTTTATGTCAATTTGCTTTTTACATTTTAGAGGATTAGGTCAATTATAAAAATTGGAACCATCTGTTTTATTTAAGAATCATATTACTAATATAAAAAGAAAGAAAAACAGTATGCATTTGTCATAGTTTTTGCAAAATGCATTTTGTTAGTATGAACAAAATAATGTGAGAAAATTAACTCATTTCTGCTCATGAAATTAAAAATACAGTTTTTAATGAGAGATAAAAAGAAAAGGGTTTTCAAATACAAAACTTATATAGCGTGATTGCAAAATTTAAAATCGATATATCAGTGTTTGCAAAAATTATTATTGATGATATTTATACTGCACTAAAGCATAGAGGTAAAAAATTATAAAAGTTCTTAAGATATACTGGTTTAATTTTAACATGAAAGCATAAGTGAAAATTTAATCGGTCTATATACCATCAATATAACTTGTATTAAAAAACCAGGACCTCTATGTCTATAGTTTAATTTAATTTTTAAGCACGATCATAGAAACGTATAAAGTGTCTTTTCGTGTGTATCTAAACCATAAACTTTAAGTTAATACCTTCATGAGGAAGAAAAACAAAATCAAAAACTTTTTTCCATTATAAATTTATAAGGCACATGAGTTTGAGGAATAGCCCGCGATGCTTTTAACTTTGTCACTAAGTACAAAGGCAGTTTATTTTTAAACACATCAAATATTCCTTTCTGAAAAAAAACTTTAATAGAAGTAAATTTTGAGATTTCCTTACTACCTACAAAAAGAAATGTATTCTAAATTATATGAAATTTGATAGGAAATAACTGTAAAAAGTAAAGAAATCCCATTGAAAAACAGCCAGCTTTCCAACTTATAATGACTGGATGGGATTTAATAGCTATTACAAGATTATTATTTTAAAAGGATCATTGTTTTTTAAAAAAAAGTTAAGAAAACCATTTTCTGTTATGTTGTTTGATTCTACTCAATGAAAATGGAACAACGTTTTTCAAGTTTTAAACTGACAGAATGAATAGTGTTTTATCAGATATTAATGTCTTCCAAAGTACTTCCTATTTCTTGTAATAAAAGTAAATGCCAGAATTAAAAGAACCAGTGCAAAATATACGTTTTAAAAACTTTTAAAATCGATGCGAGAAATTCAAATTATATATATATATATATATATATATATATATATATATATATATTATACTAGCCGACACGAAGCCGGCGGTTTTCGTCGTGTCGTGGGTTCGAGCCTTGATGCCACTAAAGATCCGTCTTGTAACTGGGTCTGATGCTGGTCGAGGCTTAAACTCACCCTGTCGGTGAGGGGTGAAAGTTTGGAGAGAGAAAATCCAGCTCAGTTGCCGTCCTCGTAACTTGACCGAGATTCAAAATAACAAGTTCTGTCAACAACAACCCTCGTCTTGCTTCTAGTACAACGTTAATAAAACCATTCGATTTTATACAAGAATTGAAACAAAACATTCTCTAAAACATTTTTGGATTTGGAAAATTCAATATTTTTCCTCTATTATAATCAATGCATAGCTCAAAGGTAGTAAAATTTTTTGATTAAAAAGGCTAACAGAACCAACTAGTTAAAAATAGTTAAGTTTTTTTAGGGATTAAGAATAAATCTTTGCAGCAAAATATATATTTTATATATTAATTTTCTCACTTTTAGTTTAGTTCATTTAAACTTTATTATTATTATTATTATTAGTGTGTGTGTGTGTGTGTGTGTGTGTGAAGAGGGTAGGGGGTTAAATTTTGAGTACAAATTTTGATCTGGAAAGACACATTTTTTTAACATCTGTACAAACGAATATAGAAAGATAAATAAAAGCTTAAGAAAAATGGGGGAATATGATTATTGTATGGACATTTAACGATGAAAATTATTTCCAAAACGAATTATGGTTAATCCTATAGAGCTAAATGAATTCTTTGAAATGTTTTGCCTTGAAAGACCATTCTCGTACGTTCATAAAGTCTTAATTATATTTTACCAAAACCTCATAACTTAGTTTAAATGCCTTAATTTTAGCTGATAATTCTTATTTCAATTTCTTCGTATTCAAAAATCTGTAGAACAATTAATATGTTACACAATAATTTCACATTCAACTTACTTTTTATTTATATGTGTTTTTCAAAATTTGTTAAATGGTAGGAGTGAATTGATGAGAATATTTAAACTGTTAAGGTTTAAAAGGAAATTCAAAATATAAAATTCATCTTTGATTAACAAAAGAAATCATTCTAAATTATTGACTCGAAGATATTTAATCTTGTTATGAATCAATAATGAAAGGCTAAAAGAATTAAATTTTTAAAAAAACATATCTCTGAGGGAAAATATCAAGGAATTCTATGAAAAACTCTTTTAAATATAAAAAATACATTTATATTTACTGTTTAAACTACGTAATATGTAATAAGTTTTTAAAAATTAACTCTTAACCTTACATCTCATCAAATTTAGGCATTTCATTAACTTATTTTCAAACGTATTGGAGTTACTTTTTATATCCCCTCTTGCTCCATATTTCTTTGAAAAAATGACAGAAATCCAGTAAAAAGTTTTGATATTTGCTTCCTTGTTTGTTTCTCAAATACAAATAAAAAATGACTTTCTTCCGATTATCAAAGAAGTCCTATACTCGTCAAAGAAAAATGCTTGAAGTGCCTAAATCAATACTTTCAACTCGACGAGTTTCTGTTCGCGACGGTCATGGAAAAAAAATTTAAAAGAACAAAAATATTTAAAAACTGTACTGTTGTTATTTCGGGCAGCATTGATGCATGAAAAGCTATCTGTTTAATGTCGAAGGCGAGAATTTAGTTTACATGTAGATATAATCATAAAATGACTTAAGAAACGAATTTCATCATATCAAGATTCTTTTTCTAAAAAAATGAAATAAATGTGTGTTTTTGTGTTATTAAAATCGTTTGCTGATAAATGTAAGAATGAATGAAAAAGATATTCAAAATCAATCAGTTTAAGTATTGCTTAAGTTCAAATATAAGTTGAATTAAATCTAAGTCAATTTGTTTTGAGATTCAAAACATTTTGTCATTTATCTTAAATTTAAAACCTACTAAATATAATTATTTAAGGATCTACCAAATTTAGTTTATCCATTCCAGTTAAAAATTACATCCCTAACGTTTCAATACATTTTAAAATAGAAAGACTTTCACAACTTAATAATTTATTGATTTTTAAAAGTATTGATCATTATAAATAGTAAATTAAGTACTGTAAATATTTAAAGAATGTACTCTTGATTAATGCTAATATATATATATATATACATATATATATATATATATATATATATATATATAACAATTTATTACATAATTTAGCTGAGATTTTTTAACTTGTTCTAATAGCTATAATCATATTAATTACCAACTTTCACATAACAAATTGAAAAATTCAAGATTTAATAAAGTCATATTTAATAAGTATCTTAACACATGTAGATTAGAATTTTATAGTAGAGTTGTATAAATTTCGTACATCTAGATACAAAGCTTGAACTTAGGTATCTTAAGTTAAAAATTACTGTTCATAATATATATCAAAATGAAAACATAGTTCCTAGCCAATATTCTAGTCTAGAGAGTCATAAATATTTTTATCAACACACGTCTTATTTGATTAATGACCTGTGTGTATAAAAATAGCAAAATAGTTGTCAATGAAATAGTAATAGTTAAATTTCAAATATCGATAAATCAAAATTTCCTTCCAGGGAATCTCCTTTGATTATGGATTATAATGCTGAACATTTAGATATGTGATTTAAAGTATATTTTACCATTATTAAAATATATTTGATTCGGAAATATTTATTCTAAACTATTTAGGCATTATTTAAAAGACACTTAATAACAATAAATAACTTATAAAACCATAAGTGGTGGGGGTGATTGTGTGTGTGTGCGTGATTAACACAAATAATGACCATCTGAATAAACATATTAACTAAATATAAAAGTTGTTATAATTAAATATGAATGTAATAACACATATTTCCTCGAAGGAAATTAAAAATTAAATACATATGCATCGTCAATTTCTACATAAGTAATAATTTTCCCTCGTATGTAAACACTGATAATGAGACTTTTAAATTATTTTAGGATATTTACTCTACTCTGTTATTCTAAAAAGAAAAACGAAGACAATAAATGGTATTTATATTTAATTAAGCTAATAATTTTGATTAATAAAGTAATTTTATAGTATCAAGGTAATATTAAATAAAAAAAGAAATGCTTAAGAAATAACTTAGTCAAATAGAAAACAAAAAATAGGTTTTTATGTATATTTTGTTATCGCTCTAATACATATGTCTTATTAGAAAGATTGTAATAATAATAAAATATTAAACTTTCCATGTGCTTAATTGTTTCCAAATCTCTTCTTTAAAATTTAAAGAGTGAAAAATCATCCAATAAATTTTACAGTCCCCATCTGCCTATATCGACCATCATTTTAAAAATCATAATTTTGTTTATTTTGCTGTTTGATTTTCCTGTTTGATTCTGAATAAAATATTTTCTATTTTCTGAAAGTCTTAGAAGGAAATGAAAGCTTTATGAAATATTGAGAATAAAACTATACTATATTACTACGATTTTTTTCCTGATTCTTGGAATGCAATAAGCATATTTCTTTACATAAGTCATGCAGGATTCATCTTGCATTCGGCATAATACAATTCTCGTTAAAAGGTATACGAAGCTATCTAGATGAGGATGCTTCGATCTGGCCGGAAATATAACTCTTGGAGAAAAAAGAAAATGCAAGATCAATTCAAAATCCAAACTCTGCTCTATTCATCCCTTTCGTATAGAATAAAAGAAAAAAAATTCTTCTTTTGTTTCCTTTACAAAAGTATTATTTGTAAATTTCCTTCCGAAAACCCAATTACTATTCATAAACTACCAAGGTAACTTAAAGTTAATTAAAATACTTTTAAACTAGATTTTTTTATTTTGATAAACTATTTGAAGTATTAATTAAAATACTAAGTTAATTTCTATTCAGAATGAAATTTTCTTTGTAGGGTACAATAGATAGAAATTTACACGAAGCAAAAACGTCATTAAATCAAACACTTAAATACTATCAAAGATTTTTATCTGAGCTAACTAATTTCCATTTTTGTGTCAATTGCTGTTATAGTAATTGGTTAGGAAATAACATTCTACTGAACCAAATACTAATATATACAAAATACCTTTACAGTATACTAAATGCATCAAAAATTAATATTTCGTAAATTTTCCAACAAGAAAAGTAAAATAAAAATAGCATCTGCAGATTTATGAATGCTTTCATGATAGGAAATAAAAGTATAATTAAAATATTCATTTGAAATTCTTAATGTCAATAGTCAGAGTTACACTCCCAAGGTACCTGATTAAAAACTTACACATCAATTCTATACAAGTTATTTCTGACTGCTTGCAAATCTTACTCTTTTTAATGTGAATTTCTTAGTTGTAAAAAGAGAGGAAACTGTTCTCTCTTATTTTCATCTATTGAAGCTTTGCATATTTATGATGTGTTGAATATAAATCTGAAGTGCTGTGATTGGAAACAGCATTATAAGTCAACACTTATACTATTTACAATCTTTAATACTTTTTATCAATTTGATTTGAGAAATTCACTTATATTGTAAAATCAATCTTACTCATCCCAACATAATGCCCAGAATAATAAATTACACATTTCTTCCTATGCTAATATAAAACCTCTTAGATTTGTTGGTTAATTTTTCATTTGTTTGGTTAATTTTTCAGAATACTTTGAAAAATCTAAAGAAGAACCAAATTGATGTGTCTTTTATAGAATACTTTACTTTGATTGTAAAAGAGAATAAGAATCCATGTCTTCATATACTTATAACTAAACTATCTTTGAATAATTAATGTAATTTGACCACTAATGGTTAAATATTACCGATAACGATCATTTTAATCAAAATTTATAGAATTTTTTAATTTTCAAATTAAATTTTTTTTCAATTAAAACCTAAGAAATATTTATGTGTTAGTCTTAAGACTAACACTTCCCCTTTAAATTTAAGTGAATTCCTCATTTCGCGTATGTAAATTTCCCTCTGATTTTTTATTTATTTATTATTTATTTCAGTTGATGTGTCTTCTTAGTTACGTAGTGGCTTAGTGGAAAAAAATGTGTCTAAATTTAGGCTCCATATGATTCTAAAATACACCTTACAGAATGTGATACTTCTCTCGCTCTTGTCTTAATTTCATTGATCATTCTATTATTGATAGCAAAATCTTCTGCAGATCGAGCAATGAACTATACTACTTAAATGAGAATATGGATTATATTTAACTAATTTTTATGACTTTCCTAGTCTCATAATTATTACTTAATTCGTTTTTAAAATCATTGTTCGAAGAAGACTGGCTTCTAATCCCAGTTGTTAACTTTCCTCATTTGTAAGGAACATAGTAGATTCAGGTCCCTTCTAAATTTACTATAATAATTATATATATTTCCAATTAAGTATTTTACAGCCATATAATGCTTAGGTTGTCTTCGTTTATTTATAATCAAGTTTCTGATTCGATCATTGATTCTAATGTATAAGTGAAACTATTCTCACAATTGTTTGAAGCGCTCAAGAACAACTGTTCTTGACAAGGTTGACTACCAATGTTCATGATGCCGTAAAAGCACCAGAGGACAATATATTAATGCACTATTATCGTAATACAATTCTAGGGAAATGGCAAATCTAATTTACTATGGAATTCAGTTGAGATCTTAGGAAAAAACTAACGAGAATCAGCAGACAAATTAGTTAAACTTTACTGTACTCTTAGAATCCCCAGTCCATGAACATAAACTTCATCTGAAAAATTCCTTGCATATATATATTCTGTTTAAAATACAAATTTTAAGAGAAATTATCCATCTAAATATTTTAAATATAGTTTAAATCATTTGAAATTATGTATTCACCCGCACACTTTATTCATTTCAATCTTGAAGAAAATAAATAAGCCCACTATTTTCTATAGATTGGATTTCATATTCTTTATAATTAGAAATACTTGAAAATACAAACATATATTATTTTAGAAATTTTGTGAATCTTAATATTTCAGCATCTGGGAAAAATCATTTTTAAAATACTGATTAATTTTTTGGATCAAGATTCGTCTTTTAAAAAGAGAAATATTAAAAGTGTATCAGTCTGTGACAAAATTTAGAGTCAAAATGGAAAGTTTGTAATAATCTGATAATTTTAGTCTTTATGAAGAACAATAAAACTTTCCTCATTTTATTAATCTTGGCAGAACTGTAAGCAAACAAAAAGCTTTCGATTCAAGAGGCAGTCAATAGAGCTCTAAAACATAAAGTAAAAGTCTAAAAACTTAAAAAACTCTCATTTAAGATGATTTAGATATATTCCAAGTCTACCTAATTGCTTCTAAATAAATGAAGTTTCTGTTATAACCATGGTTTTGAATTGAAAATATATGGACGTTCCTTCCTTTACAATTGATCATATTAGAGACAAATTTAACACAAAGTCATATCTCTAATTTCGTCTTCCCTCTTAAAACGTGTGCCTTCATTATGTTAATTAAATCAGACTGAACGTGTCATTTGCTTCAGCCGAGAACGAATTATTACTCATTTGCTGTAAGTAAGTCTCGGATATTCATAAGCATTTTCTAACTTATTATAATTCTAAAATCAACCTTATTTGCTTGCATATCCTTCACCAGATATCCTTTTGTTATTTGGCTAATTTTATCAACATCTATTTTAGATCATTACAAAAATCAGAAACAAATATTAAAATTTATAAATCACACATTAAAGTAATATAAATTACTTCCTAAGACACGCAATCATTACAGGATTAATTTTAGGACTCGAATAGAATAAGCATTTTTCATTTTTAGGTAACAATTATATAAAATAACATTGTGTAACGTTTTCATATTCTTAAGTCAAAGCAAGTATTCTAATATTAAAAATATTTTTAAAGTAGAGCTTGAAATTAAAAATAAAAATTACTAACACAATAGAAATATCAACAAAATTTTGTTCAGTAGCATTTTTTTTTCTTTTTCTCTAGAATGAAATGAGAATAAAACTATTATTATTGTAGAGTTGGTGAGACATACTATTCAAGCAAGAATGCATTTTAGCATAATTATTTAATGATTCATCAGAGACTATTAATTATCTTTCCTGATTCTTTCTATTTTATAAGTTTTAAGTACTAATTTGGAGAGACCATAAAGAAAAACATATATATACATACATATGAAGCATCAAAAATAAAATAAGTGAATGCAAATAAAAGAATTTTTATTTCTGTCCCTATTCACTTAATTCCCTACTTCATTAAAGTACTTCTTTCTTTTGTTCTTAAAGTAGAAAGAATATTCTTCTCCTAAATCTTTGGAAATTAAACCCATTCGTATCTAAAACTATATTTGAACTTGTTAATTTTATAAATCATCAACAGTAGTCTCTTTCTAATTTATTTAAGTCTGCTCCCAAATAGAAATTACGTTCAATCAAGCTCTCAACATTTGGTTTAGCGTATCATGTTAATACATCTCTTTATATGAAATCCACGAACACAAACAGTGAAAGCGTAATAAGGTCTCTTCACAAAAGTATTAGAAACACAAAAAATTAAATACTTTTGAGATATATTTACTTTCAACTTCCTTCGAAAAAATGAGAGCACTTAAAACTTCTGTAAAGATCAATTTAAACTGTTTTTTATTTCCATCAAAAATCTCGTTTCACATTTCTATTAATTCATTTTTGGTTCCATTTCCTAATGCAAGTTAAATACGTTTCTTAAAAATGAAATATAAATAAAAATTAAATTTAAAAAAATAATTTTGGCACAGATCGTGCATTTAATACACTTAAATTTTTATTTAAAATACAACATACATTTCATAAGAACTTTTCATGTTTAATCAATCATTTATTTACATTTTATTTCAAAAATATTTAGATTAAACATAGCTTTTTAGATTAAATATTTCACCTCCAATTTATTTGTTTTAGATGATTCCAGGTATTTTTTATCAAGTCAAAAAAATTATTTTAATGGATATCACTTGAATTTTCTTAAAAAAATTTTTAAAAAATTTAGCGGTAGGAGCATGCATAAACGTTGAATAATATCTAAGCCAAAATAAATTTATTTCAGTGGTGAGCTTAAGTATATGAAATAATAATTGTTTGGTACTTCAAAGAAAAGGCATCCTTTTATTACAAGAAAACTTTAGAGAAGAAATTCACAATAAATTATACAAAAAAAAAAACCTCGGAAACTATTTTTCCTCAAGCATTGACGTTTAAATTAAATCTGAATTTCAAAACAATAATTTCAGGTTTCTTGAACTGAGAGAAAAAACGCAAGGCAATTTAAAAGAACTAAATTTTTTCATAATACATTTATACGACTGTGTTTAATTATCATCTGTAAAACTTTTACTTTAATCAATTTTATAGTGAATATAAAAATCAATTTCAATTACTCTTTCAGAAAACTGCAAAAATATATTCAGTTTTCAGCACATTTTTTCTGTTGTATAATTAAAAAAGTTTGAAGTGTTTTATTTGTTTTATTGGGCTCTTACTTACATCTGTAATTTTTTTGTCCAAAACAATGAGTCTCTAGTCTTTCTTTAGCTATTTTTTGTATTAATATTTGGCCAATAATTATTTCACCTAAGAGAGTGGGTATATTTTTTAATAACACAATAGTTCCTCGAGAAAATTAGTAAACTTTTTTAACAAACATAGCTTAAAAAGTTAGAAAAAAGTAATTAAAACTGCTCAGATATTTTACTCATCATAATATTTCGTGGAAAAGTAAATGATAAAAATACTTCATAAAAACCTCATGTAATGAATATTTTGTTTTTATTAGAATTTACTAATTCTATTATAAAAAAGTTCGAAAGGTTTACTCTTTTTAAATCCTCTATTCTATTTTACTCGCTTATAATTTATTAGTCAACTTCTTAAAACTAAGCTGAGATCAATTTAAATCTTTTTCATACTGCAAAAAAAATCAATGCATTTTTTCCAAGAAAATACTTCATACTCCAAACAACCTTTCTCATAGATCTAATAAAACAATAAATCAAGGGGACCGTTAAAAATATATCTACTAAGATATTTCAGATGAGGTAAAGTCTCTCCTGCTTCAGAAATTTTCGTTTGATACGATAAGTAAAAAATCGTTTTTAAACAAATACAAAAGACTTCCTAAGTGGTAATCACATTTTGCAGAAGTAAATGAAATGAATCAATTTGTAAAAAATACAATTCCTTAATTATTCGCCTTTGTGCTTTTTAATAATATAAACCTCATTTTCTCATATATATATATATATATATATATATATACATAATTGTGCGTGTGCCGTTTCTATGGATTTCACAAATTCAACTGTTATTAAAATTGAACAACATACATTAGAGAATCTGTGTTCAGGCTGAATCTCGACTCATCTGTAAAATGCGTGGTGCTCCACTTAAGTCTGATCTAAGGTTCATGTTGTCTGCACCATGCTAAATTCCCTCTCTTATGTTCTACAGGGAGTGGGATGCAAATAACGGGTCTTCTGATACACAGACCTCTTTAATTAAGTCTTGGCAACTGTAGACATGGAAACTCGTGTTCCAGTGGCAGCAAACAGCTTACGTGAGAGTTGTGAAACTGTAGCAATCCTGTGTCGCTGCGTAGAAAGTGTTAAATGACGATGATCCTCATTCATCGTTGAGATTAACTTGTTCAATCTTGCCTAAATCTTCTTAATATGAATCCAGTATCTTGAAACTGTTTTTCTAAATTGCATGTGACATAGGGCGTTACATTTGTTTATGATTCGAGCTGTGTTTGTTTTGATGTAAAAAGTGAAATTTAATTTGAAAGCTTTAAAAATATTTAGAGTGACATTTTGAAGTCAATGCTGTCAAAACTATTAAAGTGTGAAAGGATTTTAGACTTTCCTTGTACGTGAGGAACTTTAAAACTTTAATCGCTTGAGATGTTTGCTAGCATTCCAAATACATTGAACTTTTCTAAGCTGCAGTGATAGTTGCTACATTTCACCAAAATTTCGTGATGGAAAAACGATGCTGCTAAATGAATAATAATATCTGTTTCAGGTATAAGTAAAAAATGTATATTTTCTTAAAACTCTTTCGGTCGAAAACATAAATTTTCTTGATTTGCTTCAGGATTTCGAGATGAGTTATACATTTTTCTTTTTTAAGTGCTATTTCACTTAAAATATATATTATGCACCTTAAACACTTGTACTATAATTCGTTCAATAATAATACATTGAGAATTCTTTATTGATAATTTGTTTTTCCAATTAACCATAAAATGTTAGGTCTTGTAATCATACTTAGAATGCATTGAAAAATACTTGACTATCTTTAAAATACTACATACTTCAATGTAAAAGAATTTGAATGCTGAGTGTGTGAGTGTGTGAGTGCATAAATGTAAATTTGTATAGAATTTTTTGCTTCTAATGTTATCATTAAAATATACACAATATTAACTTAAAATTAGAAAATGACTTTATTAAATGTTCCGTGTTTTATATTATGCAGTAATTTTTACTAAAGACAAACTATCGAATGCGTTTTTTTCTCATTATCTTAATAAATGTGGTAAAAGTGAAAAAGAATATATGTGTGCAAATTTAGAGAAATAAATGTTTTTTTTAATATTTATAAATTGTAAGAACATGAAGAATGCCATTGTCTATACAACAATTTTAAATGCATGTAACTAGGTGAATACTTATAACATTGGCGTTCTTTGTATGAAACTAGATCATTGTTTCCCTTTTCACTTAAGTAATTTATCACATTTTGTAATATATTAAGTTTTGGGAAATTTAATTGATCGAATATTAAAATACAAAGGGATCATTAAAATTTTAGCGCTTATCTGTTTATGAATAAGTGATTTTTTTTATCTTAAAACAATGCTCAGCTTTTTTTAAGATAATTAAGCATTTTATTTTAAAACACAAAAGCATGAGTGAAATTTTAAACTGTATAGTTAAGATTAAATTAATACGTTCAGCTAAATTTAGCTAAGAATAAATTTTGTAGTGCATTTAATAAATCTCTTTATTATGAGAACACAACCGATAAGAAAAAAAAGTGCGAGGTAAAAGATATTCTTAAGATTATTAAGAAAGATTATTTTTTAAATTCTTGTTATTGTAATAATAATAAATGTGTCTTTTTTTCCTAATCTATCAAATATGATGATTAAAACATGCTTGCGGAATACAATAAAAATCTGTCATTAAACCTTTAAATCGTTTTCCAGGGAAAACCAATTATAAAATAATAAAAAAGGTATGAAATACATTCAAAGAATTATTTGATAAAAGTATCTCATGTGGAAACATGGAAGAACTGAAACTACTTGATTTCCCATTGTGTCTAAGTCAATTTCTCCTGAGAGTTATGTTTTGCAAGAAAGCATAAAAACTCACAAAATCGTTTTGCACAAAATCGTATTTACTTTTTTATTTTCACGGTATGAAGCTAAATTTCTAGAAATAGTTTAGTATAATATTCGAAAATGGTAAACGAAAGCCCAATTTATAAATCAAATTTTGTAATAAAAATTGACATATTGTGTGTACCCGTGTTATAATTAACGTGGAGTCCATCACGTTTATACCTTCAGCTAACACTTTGGGACTTTAAATGATGTTATTTGAATTGAAGATGCATTTTAATGGATGAAATCTGACTTGTTTAGAATGGCTTAAAATTGCTAAAGTGTAGAGAATAAATTTGATAAAAAACATTTATAAGCAGCGAAGAATTTATTAAGAATTTAGTTAGTTGGTAACAAAGATATTTAGTTGAAGTTTTCAAATCTAACAGAGAAAGGATCTACAAAGAGTCAAGGATCCGAAACCTCATCTATAAACTTTCTGAATACCCAAATCTCATTGGTTCAGTAAGATAATGTATTAAGTTGTTATATTAAACGTTGTTTCAGATGCGTATAGAGACCTTTTCCACGCTCATAATATGTTAGGATTGACCTTTGATTTTTCATAGATCTTAATCAAATAACTTTGTTGTCATCTCTGTATGTTTTTCTCTTCATTGGATTATTGATTAGTGAATAAATTAAATATTGATTAATAATTGCAATAGAAGGAAGTAAAAACGAAGTGTGTGTGTGTGTGTGTGTGTGTGTGTGTGTGTGTGTGTGTGTGTAATGAGTTCATAAACTATGTCTTCAATTGAAAAAGAAAAAGGATCTAAAATGCATGAATCAGGTTCGATATGTTTCAGAATTTAGATAATTAAAATTCTGCTCATATGAATAAAAATATCTTAATTGTCAACATATTTACGTCTATCAATTGTATGTATTGATGGGAAAAAGATAAATATTTTCACAATAAAATCTCTATAAATAAAAAAGTTTCATAGTATAAATTTAAAAATTAAATTGTTATAAAAATGTTTGGAAAAAAAATATCTAAACCATTATTGTTTATTAAATCTTCGAAATAAACCATTTTTAAAAAAAATAAGGGAAAAAATGTAAAAGAATCCCGAATACCAATAGAATATGTATAGAGAAATAGCAAGAGATAATTGAAAAAAGGAAAATCCTTTAAAAATTAAACGAAATGGAAAATAAGCAATGTAATACTACCATTAGATTAAGATAGTGGTGATGTGCTTAAATGATAAAACTTTCACAATTAGTCATAGTTCTATAAAATAAAAAACACAAGCCTAATATAAGCGAACAGGCAACAAATAAGGAAACAAAAGAAAAGTGTCACAAAAAAAACCCTAATTTAAATCTAAATTCATAGAAAACTAAAACATCAAAAATAACAACTATTAACATAAAAATATAATCAAAGTTAGGGGGGGGGGGGACGAGGATAAAACTATCTCATCTTTTAACAACATGAATGTTGCCATTTCAGTCCAGGACTAATGCTCACCTCCAAAGATCAAATCATTAAGCAAAACGACAGAAACACCCTCTATGATTTAAAACCTCTACAGTTAGAATTCAGAAAAAGCATTCAAATACAGTAGGAATAAGGTCTAAAGAATATTATATAAAAATAGTTGAAGCACAAAAATTTGAAAATGAAAATGAAAAATACAAAAACAACAACAAATTAATCTATTTTATAAATTTTATTTATTTATTTTTTTTTGTATTTTAAATTAGTTTTTAAAAATTAAATGGGTGAACAAACTTAACACGAGTATGAAAGAATTTATTTCATTTATTTTGAAATTTTAAAGACACATTAGCTAATTTAATATTATGTATTACATAGTTAAATAATGCATTTCTAAAATTATTTAAATTTAAACTAATAGAAAGGAAACGTACTTTATTTTTGGAAAAAATTATCTCGCTTGTTAAATATATTACTACTAATCCTATTATCTACAACTTTTAAGTTAATATCTGAATAATTTGTTTCATAAGAACTTTTATTAGTGTGAATCAGATTGAAATAGGAAGGATAAAATGGCAAATTCTATTTAAAATCTGGGATAATTTATTTTTAAAAATTATAAAATGGTTATTTATACATCTAACCAATATAAATATCTTGTGTCTATAAAATTTTGTTCGTAAAAATGTAAGAAAATATTAGCAAGACTATTACTAGCAGGTCAATTCTGTGATTTTCCTTTAATTTGTTTGTTATCATTATAAAAATATAATTTTCTTTTAAAATAAGAAAAATTAGAAGTTTAAATTTCTCATGACATAGAAAAGATAATTTTTAATTTTAAAAAAATTAATTGTCAGTATCTATTGAATTAAACAAACCTTTAAAACCATAACAATAAATTGAGTAATATGTTTATCATTAAAATATTTAATAATTTCACAACTATTTTAACAAAAGCTGTCTTTTCAAAACAGTCAACAATTTTTTTTATAAAATATTTCTAAAAATTTTACCAGCTGTAGTAAATTTTGTAAGTTTTCTCTGGAATTTTTTTAAAAGAAACACCATACAACATCAGGATTACAATGACAGCCAGTTGATGGTCTAGTGTGATAAATTTTGTGAATATAAACATATTTGACTTGTACAAAAACATATTTTATTCATTTTATTAAGAAATTTTATTTTTATTTTTTAACAACTAGAGTTTTAACTTTGGTGTTCTGTGATATATCTTTTTTAGATATTTGCTTTTAATTGGAATTTGCTTTTTGTTGTTGAGCTGAATTAAACGCTCACAATTTGAAAACTTTTCACTCTGTATTTTAATGTAATCATTATTGGTATTCATATCATGTCGTCAACATCAGAAATTTTCGGAAATTCTAATTTAAGGGAAGTCTTGATTTTTGCAATATTCGGTGGGGAAATTTATTGCGAAGCAGTCAAAAGATCCAAAGACCTGCCGATCGAAAGAACCCATTCCAGTTCGGAATCGCTTACACTAATTTTTACCGTTCCTCAACCTGCTTTGGAAGATCTACCAGACCTACCGAAACAGGTTTTCCAGTTCCAAGACCTGCTTCGCCGGGTCCTTTACTCGCTATGGAATGAGCTCGATCGGAGTTTTTCTCTTTCATTCTAATTCCCCTGAAGCCATTCGAGCTAGTTCTTTTGTTCTTATTACATTCTCGCAGGGGTGAGAACTGTCGGAGGCTCACCATTTCATTGATAGGTTAATGGTTTAATTCAGAGAACTGTATTAGAAGGGGAACGGGGGTTGTCGCTAGCCCTGTTCATCGATAGGGAGATTCAGCAGCCTGTAGAGGGATGTTTCAGTGCCCATTTGCTTACTTCCAGTACGAAAGCGGGACTCAAGAAAAAATACCTGGAAATATCTTCGGGCTTCTTTCTCGATGTATAGCCTTGCGTAATACGTTGTTTCATAGAAATTTATGTACCTGAGAAGGTAGAGAGAGAAGGGGAAATGACTCTGAATCGTTCAAAGCAGCAAAGAACAGTTTTGTGACAGGACTGCTGACTTTAGTGTTCTCGCTCTTTTAGGTAAACTGGCTTGAAAGAATGGGTCGTTCTTCAGTCCCCAGTTTGGATGTGCATGTCTTATTTTACTCCGTATTTAATTCTTTTTTCATTTTTCTATAAATGACTGCTTCTTTTTTTCTTTTTTTTTTTTTTTTTTTTTTTGTTATGTTTTATATTTTTTTCTTCATTTTTTTACTATTTTTTCTATGTCGATTGTGTTGAGTTATTATTAATTTATTCATATTTATAAATATGTTATTTATATATATATTATTTAATCTTATACACTAGCATGCATGCAGGTCAATAATCTAAGATTAAACACTCGTTGGTTTCCTGCAAACAGTAGAACTAAAAAAGATCATTAAAGACATTTATAATATAGATACCTTTTTTTATCATATTGTAAACATTTTTGATAAAAAGAAATATAGGAAAATTTTATGATAGTTTTATTTATATTCGAAAAAAGAATTATTAAATTTAAATGCTTTCTAATGATATCGTTATCAAAATCTAATTTCATTTGAATTAAATCTTTTATTTTCAAAATTTGATTTTTAATGAAGAACATCCTCTATTTTTTTAACAAGTACCTAGTTTATGGTTCTTTAAAATCTTCTTTAAAAAAGATTTTGCCGTAAGTTATTTTGATATGTGTAAGTATAGCTCTATTTTAGGACGTTAAATCTATCCCTATATTATCATTCATTTAATCAGTGCTATCTTATTGTAAAATAAATTTCAGTGTACAAAAATGAAAAAATAAAGAGAAATAATATATGCAGCTAGTGTATTTATAATAACTAAACCTTAAAATAAAAGTATCTTAATGATATATACTTAAGCACCATTATTCAGCAAATTAAAACTGAAACACAATTATGAATACACCTTAAATGACAAAAAAAAATTCATTAAAAACTGCCATTTTTGAATTTCTGAAAGTAATTTAGCATTATATATGATCTGAATAACTTATAAATAACAATTATAAACATGTATATTAATCTAATAAAATACAATTTTTGTAATTTTAATAATTATCTTTCTCTAACATTTGAAGCCTCTTTCATTGATTTAATTAACGAATGAACACATTCGTTTTACTAAGAATTGTGTCAACAAAATGGTGAAACGTTGTGTACAAGTTAAGGAAACTGGCTGCTTAGATTAGTCAATTACTTTCAAGTAGTCAATTACGTCTGAGAAAAGAACGTAATTCTAATAAAAAAAACATTATAATTGGTACATTTTGTAAGAAAGAACTAATTCTACCATAATTTAATATTAACAAAAAGCAAAAGATGTAGGAAAGTAAATTAGATAACTTCATTTATGAGTTGATTCCTTGTTTATGTTGAAATTTATTTGGTAACCATGTTACAGATCTTAAGATTGATCAATTAAAATTCAAGTACATATAAATTTCATATAAAATTAAAAAATTTGTATTTTTATATCGTTATTTTAAATTATTTTTGTTATATGGCTCGCATTTTTAAAGTGAATAAATATCAGTGGATTAAATAAATATATCATCTGCTAACTTGATCAATAGTCTGACAATTTGCATTACATAAATATTCTCCTTAGAATATTTGTTTTAAAAAGCATTCATACACAATTAGAAAAGCAAATGATTTGCTCTTTGCTTAAAATTGTATTAAAAAAGAACTAAATAATGTTGCTGTTGCTGTTTTTGTCGATGAAATAAAAAAAACATTTCAAATGCATGGAAGCACGTATTTATGCTAGGTATGATATAGCATTTGCATTTTGCACTTCCTTTTCCTAATTAATTTTTTTCTTATAAAAAGTGAAAAATAATATTGTGATTGTTTTGCATCTTACATTTTTTTTTTGTTTATTTTTCTCTCATGTTTGAACAAATAAACCATTCATTGATTAATGTTAAAAATAAATTTTTATTTATTAAAATGGATAACAAAAACGTGTCTTTAGGTTTTCGTTCTTTTTTTCATACTTTAAATATATTATTCTAACATCTTTTTCCAGAATAGATTCAGTTACATCTTGTATTTTAAGCTTGATTACTGTTCTTGGAGTTAACATTGATATTCAATTGGTTGACATCAGTTTTTAATTAAAATGCAGAATAAAAGTGTAAATAATAATGTGACTAAATGCAATATAACAATCGGACTTTCTTTACCTTCCCCTTCATTTTTTTTCCATTTTAAGCATTATTCTTAGAATTCTTTCAGTAGAATAATTTTAACTCTATATTTTAGTATGGATTATGATGCTAGAAGAGTAGAGTTAGCATTTGCATTGAATTGGTTAACATCAATATTTAATTAAGAACCGAATAATATATGTAACCAAATTCGAATTTTCAATTCGAATTCGCTTAAGTAAGAATAAAATTCTTGGAGCCACGGTAGCCTAGTGGTCATGGTCAAGGAACATCGGTTGGCAGATTTTGTTAAGCTCTAATGCCACTAAAGACCCACCGTGAAGCGGGACTAATGCACGTTAAATCTGGTCCAAGTCTCAATTCCTTGCGTTGTCGTGGTGTGGAAGCTTTGAGAAGGAAGTGTCAACTCATGCGTCATCCCCGTCACTTGACCGAGGCTCAAAATTATGAATTCTTTAGCATATTATCCTTGCATTACTTTTCAGTGCGATGTTAACAATTAACAATCACAATCATTGAATAAAACGTTCGTAAAAATGTTTTTACATTATAACAGTGAGGTTTTATACGATTATTTATGGATGCAATTGTGAACAGTTATGTTTTCTTCAAGTTAATATTAATAATAATTGTGTGTATTCAATACATTTGTAAGAAAATCGATTTACTTTTGGAAATTATTTAACGATTGAAATTTATTTATATTTTAATACATTAAATTACAAATTATCAATAATATAATTTCTTATATACATACAGAATATGTTCAGTAAATTATATAGTAACATATGAAATTATAAAAACTGTATCAAAAACAACAATTGCTCTGTAAAAATAAAAATACGTGTGATGAAGTTGTGAGAATTTATCACTTTCTATGGAGAAAGTACAAGGCAGTAGCGTAAAATATACTTTACACAAATATAGTTGTAAGAAGTCCCTTATTATCATAAATTTTGTCCCTCATATTTCTCTCCACCGTGAAAGCTCGATATTTTTATCATAATCACCTTCTCAAATAAATGAAAAATGCTGTCTTCTTTCGTACTGTGAAGCTTTATCAATCCGGTGAAAGAAGCAACTACAAATTGTTCAAATTGCGAAATAAATCTTTCTAAGAAGAATAAACTATTTTTATTCAAAACTGTAAGAGTACGAATTACCCAGTTTTGAAATTTATCATAATTAGATGCTTAAGATAAATATCATTGATTGAAAAATCGAAAATAAATTCTGATTCAAAGGTGTTAAAATGCATATTTTTGTTCCAAATGCATTTTTTTAATTATAAATTTATCAATGAGGATTTTGAATAAAAAACACCAAATCCTTTTTTGGCTCCGAAACCCTTTTTTCATTTGCTTCAAAAATGAACAGTTAATCAGATCAAAAGGTTATTTTTTCTTTACTTAAAAGAAAATTATAAAATCCATGCATATTCGTGTTGCACTTTTTTATAGTTACTTATTGAAAACCCTTACGAATAAATAAAAGCTCTTCACATAAAATGAACCTTTCTAAATCGCATTTAAGAACTCTCACATTTTTGAATTCTTATATTTGTGCAAAAAGAAAAAGTCATGGCATATGAAAAATGTGTTTTATTTCTTTACTTTCCTTCTGACTTATTTTCTGTTCATGAATTTAAAAATATGCATGGGTTTTCATTGATCACTAGTCGCTATACATTTATATTGCTCCATTTTGTGTACATTCAGTACTGGAACTCAATGTAATACTTCAAGACGTGTGTGCCTCGATCAAATGTAAAAAAATTGTGTTATACATAGAAAAGCCTTTTCATACTTTTCCAATAAGAATTTGGAATTGTATTCAGGGTATCGATTAATTTTTTTTCCTAAGCTTAAAATTCATCAATTTGGACACATATATACTGATAAGTCAAAAAACTGGTTTTATAAATTATTATTACTATTACTATCAAACTTAAATAATAAGAATCTGGGAAACAGTGTTACTTTTCAGTTTAGGTTAACAAATACACTCAGTGAACAAATATTTGTAAAATGTTAAATATTTCTATTTGTTTTCCTCTCAAACAACGGAAATTAATTTACGAAATTCACACTTTACACTGGAAGTAATTTATTTTTTCTCTTTTTGATATTATTGTCTGGTTTATGCAACAACGTCTGAATATCCACCGGTATTTATGAACAAAATATATCTGAATCTATTTTCTCCCTTTCTGAGTAATAAAAAACTGTAATTGAAATTCATGCCTTGTGATTCAGAAACTTATGAATTTTTTTTTAATTTTCCAATTCTCTGAAGAGTATAATTGGATGCTTACTGATAGAGGCAGAATTTATTTTTCTTCTGATATTGAAAAGCCTGAACATCTGTCCCAGTTACACCATTCTATAAGCTATCATTTCAGGAATTACATTGTGAGTATGACGTTGAATGTAGTATTTGTTTTCATAAGGAAATTGCATGTATATCAGTTTATTTACTTAAAGACTTTATCATTGAATACTTCCGTATTCGGTTTTTGTCAGGAAATACGACCAAAAAATTTAAATAAGTGAAAACCTTTATTTCCACAAGAATGCGAATGAAATATCTTTCAAATATTTGATTGATATGGCGTTATGAATGCTGATAATATTACTTTGTATAAATTTTACGGGGTGTAAAATAAACATTATAAATTATCTTAATCCTCAGCTTCTTGAAAGACCATTTTTCTGTGAATAATTTTACTTCTTAAGAAATTACTAACTCATTTTGTATTAGCAAATAAGATAATTAAAACAAGCTTACATTTTAATATTCTGGTATTTAATGTAATATTTTATATTAGATTAATTTAATCAAAATACTAGAATCGAGCTTATATGTTACAGCTCCCGTTCTTCTTCTGTAATATAATTTAGTTCTCTTTTCCCTAAATTCAAGCAATTGCGTTTGAAAATTTATACAATTGGTTGGGTTCATTTATTTTACAAATTTTAATTGAGTATGAGTGAGTGAGTGTTGGAGTGGTAAAACAATATAAGAGCCAAAAAAAGCTAAGCTGAGTCAAGCATTTGTTGAAATTACCTCACAGTTTTTATTAGTCAACATTTAAATTTAAAAACAATTAATGATAAATACAATGTAAAACGCTAAAATTTCAAATAGGGTGTAAAAACCCAATTTGGTTGAGTTGATGATGATGGATTCCTGTTCCACATTCAAATGGGTGTATTAAAATGCTTAATTTTTTTCAATCAGGTTTTTATACAATTAAATAGTAATTTTTTTATCTGTGGATTTTTCCAAGAAATATTTTTACAAAATTTAAAATTTTAGAAGTTAAATTATGTGAACGTTCAACACAATAATACATTAAATCCGGTTTTAAAAACTTTCAGATATAGAACCAATGAGTCGACATCTTTGAAAGTATGTTATTCTTTAACTTATAAAACTTTATGGCATTTATTGATTGATTGCTCATTAACACCATACATAGAAGGCTATTTGCGTTGACTTATTAATTTTGAGTTTCTGTATGGTAACGAGAACTGAGCTGTCAAGCCATTCACCAGTCTTCTACACCACACCAACGTGAGGATTTAGACCCTGATACATTTAACGTGCATCGCGAATCTTTTGAGGAATCAAGACTCAAGCATACAGCATCGGCTACAAGCTTGCTACCATAATTACTCGACTACCGCGGCTACAAACTTTCTAACATGAAATTGAAATAATGCTACCAAAATCTTAGCTTATAGATTACATTCTTTGTACGTCAGTGAACGAAAGTTGATATATGGCGCATGAGCCAAATATATCAATGCTGTACCAAACCACGTATAACTATAATCTACACGCACAAGAAATGAAAGGGAAAGGAATATATGATTGACAAGAAGAAAGGACGAAAATAGAGAACTACCGCTAAAGGTTTCCGGGGCGCGTCACCCGTGTTCACCAAAGACTGTAAACTCCATATAGAAGAAAATATATCACTAGGATACCTCGGAGTCATAATTCCTTTACTTACCTTTCAAAGGTAAGACCCTGAGGAGTACAATCTTTGAAATTACAACTTTATAATGCATAATATTCTTTAACGAACTTTATTAATTTTTAGATATGCTTTCCAGAACAATGATATTTTCTATGACGTTTTAACTACTTTCAACCAAATCAGACCAATATTAGTTTACAAATATACTAACATCATTAATTTAAGGTAATCAAAAAATTTATGCTCCAAAATTCCTAAAGTAAAATTTCGTCAAATTGTTTCTTCATTAAGTTCTTGTATAACAGAATTGTTACAAAATTCATTCATGGGAAATAATTTCTATACATGCATATACACTAAATTCACTTCAAAGCTTTAATATCTAAAAATTACATATTTCAATATAGTTTTAAAGTTTATTTGAAATGTTGCCTAATTATTTTTCTTCTTCCACCATCTGAAAAGAACTTTTGAAAGGTATGTTAAACATCTACTTACTTAAGTGAGGAATCAAAAAATAAACTTAAGCAGACAAGTATTGTTAAAAACAAATCCTACTAATTTTTTTTTCTATATTATATTCTATAAAAGAATGTTTAAATAAGAAAATTAAAACTAAATAACCACGTGTTATTTAAAAAATCATTAGCATCCTGAAAATATAAATTATTCTTAGCTTGGTGTTTATTTTGTATATATAACCATTAAGGTTTCATTACATTAAATTTCGTTTTAAATCATCAGTAGCAACTTAAATCAAAGGTATCTATTGTTACAAATAAGTTAATATGAAATAAAATATTATTCTAGCTAAATATCGTGGCCGTGTTAGCCTAGAGGATATGGCAGCGGATTCGTAGCCGGCGGTTTTCATCGAGTCGTAGGTTCGAGCCTTGATTCCACTAAAGACCCACCGCGTAACCTAGGCTAACGCACGTTAAATCTGTTGTGGCTCAAAATCTTCTCTTTGGCAAGATGTGGAAGTTTGGAGAGGAGATGCCAGCTCAGATGTCATCCTCTTCACTTGCCTGAAGTTCAAAATTACGAAGTTCGTCACCAATAACCCTCGTGTTACATCTAGCGCAACGTTAATAAAACCAAGGAATCCACTAATTATCACATACAATATTATTTGCATTAAATTAATAGAAATACTTTTGATTCATTTCAATCACTATAAGAGATGTTAAGAAATTCATACATTTAAAAAGCCGTTTTTTTCCTTTCATTAATCAACTTAATTAAAAGAAATTTCAATTTAGTATATTTAAATTACTTAGCACCTTTCAAATTAATTAATATAAGTTTAATATGTTTATAATAAAAGTATGGTAAGAGAGGAGAGAGAGAGAGTGACAATATTTCAAGCGGTAAATCAAAGCAGTAGGTTTTTTTTTCTTTTCTTATGAATAAAATATAAGCTAGACCAGGTTAATACTTAAATAAATGTGAACCACTTTAATAAGTGTAAAAGAATGAATTGAAGAAAATTTAGACTTATTTAATAATTACAATACCTCAAACTCTAAATAAGTATATCTCAAACCGTATTTTATTTCATTTAATATCAGGCGGATAATCTAAATATTCTGTAACTCATTAAAGTTGCGTATGATCATATTATCAAAACTAACAAAATAACAAAAATGCGTAGTCATTTATTTCGTCGCATTTCAGCCAATATATCGTGGCCGCACTAGCCTAAGAATCATGGTCGCGGACACACGGACGACGTTATTTTCTTCCAGCCATGGGCTCGAGCCCTGATGCCTCTAAAGACCCACCGATTAATGGGACTGATGCACTTTAAATCTGGTCGAGGTTCTAAGTCCTCTCACTGGTATGGTGTGGAGGTTTTGAGAGGAAGGTGCCAGTTCAGATGTCGTTCTCGTTACTTGATCGAGGCTCAAATTTCGAGATCCGTCACTAATAGCAATCGTGCTACTCCTTTCAGTGCGACGTTAATAAACAATCTATCAATCAAAATCTTCTAATATATCAAAAAGAATATATGAGTATGTGCACTCAAAAGAACATTGATTGGGCATTTAATTAAATGAAAATAGAAAGTTATTCCACGCTGATGTTAAAACATTGAATAGAATACTCTTTCTATATGAATGTCTAATAATTTGTTAGATACATTTGAAAATATTATAATCAGCTATTGTATGGAATTAAGTCCAAAATTAGTTAGTCCTTTTATCAGCAAAATAATTCCTGCATTTTAGCGAGAGACAAACTGACTGAATATCCTAAATACGAAATCACAATTCCATTTCCAGTTTCATTTCTTTTTCTCATTGTATCAACAGTATATAAAAAGTCTTAAATATAATTATTTTCTTTGAATAATACAGCATCATTATTTTCCAATTATAATTTAGGGCTTAAAAGGCTATAAATAGTTATTCAGCTATCAAATATATATCTTTCCGGGGATGCGAAATCCTTAAATTTCAGTGATATTCACTACAATTATCTTAACATGTGTAAAAACTTATCTCTCTACCGAAATGTCTTTAACGAATTTTTTGATAAATTTTCAGAAACAAAAAAATGTTGTACCTTACGGCAAAAAAATATTTTTCTTTAAAAATTATTTAAAAAAAAATCACTGAGTCAACGATAGTAGCTCTTCTGTCACTTAAAAAGTTCATTTTCTTCTATTTTTTCAAATATATTGCTGCAACATTTACTCATCGTAAAGATCTCGGTTACTTTATATATGTCTGGAGATGTCACAGATAAATTTACTCTAGAACAGAATGTTTGGATATCATCAGTCATCATCCCAATCTCTAACGCTTTTTTTTTCATAAACTATAAGTAACTGAACACATTTGATGTCAAATTTAATGGGGCTTATAGCGTTAAATACATAATGATACCCTTAAAGCCAAAGTAATAAACCATAGCAGGCTCAATGATACTCAATACAGGCATTTTCACAAAGGAAGCACGTATCTGTAAACATTGTATCCTAATTTTACAAAACCTCAAGAAAGTTCGTAATCTTTCACAACAACTGAACAGTTATGTTTCCTTTTCTTTTACTGATTGGGACTCCAATTTTATTTTCTCCAATTTTAGATTGAAGTAAAAAGAATAGTAAAAACTATCACTTATCTTTCTGAGTGAATGAACTCGTTACGCATTATTATTAACTCGCTATATTCAGACAAGCAAAGTCTAAAAGACATACAGGAATAAAAATATTACTCTTAAAAGTATCAATAATGTACAGAAAAATAACAAGCTCCGTACATGAACAAAATTTCACGAAAGCAAAGAAACGAGAATTTTAGTGATCCAGAAAAATAAAAAGGAACAAGACAAACACCCACTGACACTGCAGGAGCTATAAATTCTAATGAAAAGAGTTCTTCTTAAAGATATTCATTCTCCTCTCTCTTTCTTATATACTGCTTAGTTGAACATTAGTACGTTCTGTAAAATTTTTAATAACAGTCTGATAATCGTAAGTTATATGAAAGATTAGTTCTTATATCCCCTATTACTATTAAAGCGTGTGTGTGTGTGTGTGTGTGTGTGTGTGTGTGTGTGTGTGTGTGTGTGTGTGTGAATATATTAACAGATACGTCTTTTGTTTTTAAAGAAAAATAACATCTCTTGTTTCGTTGACGCAACCTTTTAAAAATTACCATTTTTTGTTCCAGCCTCTATGAACTTTCAGTCACAAATTTTTGGATTATTACTTATCTGTGTGCATTTTTCGCATAATTTCTAACTTGAATAAAAGGCTTCATTTTTTGAAACTTGATTAAATGAAAATTGTACAATACGAACTTCACGTGATATATTGCTCCTCTTACTTCTTATGTGAAATTTTTATAAATTTCAAGATTATCATTATTAAAATTGATTAATCAAATATTTTCAACAATTGATTTGTACGCTTAAAACATAATATATATTTTTTTATTCAATTACCATGTCTGTGTGATACTTTATTTAAATATACAAAATTAAAAATATTGTTAATAGTACTCGAATATTTCCCTATCTAAAAAGGAATCTATATTGAATATTAAAAAATAAATATAATTTCAAAAAAATATGGTTCTGTGACTAAACTGCAGAAAATTACGAGTTAAAAGGTAAATTGCTCTCTCTTTATATACAATAATAATTGGTATCTTGGACAGATAAGCGTTTTACACACCCTAAAATAGCATTAAGAGACGAAAAGCGATGTTCTTGACATTATTTAAATCCAACAGTTGTAAAGGCTAAAGGTAAGATAAATTAAAATGTTAATTACGAAAATTTAAAAGATACATGTCAAATGTGATGCAAAATCACCTTGAAACTTTAATTACAGGTATTAGATACTTTCAGGGAGATTGTGAATTTCTATATATAAATATTAGAGAAAAAAATCCGTATAAGAGAGAGGTAAAGACTTTATTTTTTCGAGCAAAGATTATCTAGTCGATTTTTTATACTGAAATCGGAGTTGTTGTCGGTGAAACAAAAGCTTTAGGGCTTTTTACGCATTAAGATTTCTTAACTTGCTTCTGAAGTGAATGTCTTTTTTTTTCAAAATTTGTTTGTTCAAATTACTTTTTTTAAATGTTCGCCTCAGAAGCAAACTGATTAAATTGAACAGTATTCCCAGGGAAACTTGTCGAATAGTATTTATCCTATTTTTAATTTTTTTTTTTCATTTACATTCCCTCTTTGTTTATTTATTAGTTCATTTCCTTTATGTCCATTTTTATCATATTTTTGCTCCTCAATATCATTTAATCACATTCAGGACACTCAAAATTTTTTCAGATTGCAGTATCAGTCGATTTCTACGTACATTTATATTTTTTCCAGAAAAAAGAAATTAAATAAAATCTTAAAATTTACTTCCCAGAAGCGAATTTATAAACAAAGTATAAAACTCTCTTATCGCAAAACTTAAGTAGCAAGATTTATTAAACATATATTTTAAACTTGCACTGTGATTTATAAAAAAAAATATCAGTTTCTGTTAAATATATTTTTTTCTGCTTTATAATAAATGTATAATATAAAATGGTTTGAGGATTGTTAGCATAAATTAATAATTTATTACATCGAATACCTAAAATCTTTCAAATTATTAAGAGGCAAAAATAAGTTTACATTTAATATGGAATGATCTATTTCATAAAATTCAAATTAATATATTATTCCCAAATCAAATTTAGGCCCATTGCATGCATATTTGGGCAAAACATATTCAAACAAATAAATTTTAGGTATACATTTTTATTATTATTACCTAAAAATTTATGTTAGATTCAAATCAGAGGATTCCAAAATTTTGTTTTATAGGAATTTTGCTGAAGAGTAATGGAGGAAAATAAAGAATACGTGAAATGTTACATTTAAATTCAGTGAATATTCTTCACATTCAATTAAGAAATGTGCTATTTTATATAGTAAATAGAGCTTAATTTATAAAATAAACTTGAATAAACTGTCATTTTAATTGAATTAGAGAAATACAACTGATCTGTAAGGAATATTTTATTGTAAAGTTGTGAATGAAGTCGTTATCAATTTTTCATTCTAAGAATCAGAAATTATGATTAATTAAAAACGAGTCTTAAACTTCTTAGCAAAAGCTAATGGAAAAACTATGAGCTATTTGAGAATAAAATCAAATTTAGAGAATTGTACATTTGTGTTCGAGTAGTATATCAAATGTAACTAATGTATAACAATGCTTTAGTATTTATATAGCATGTCTAATATCAAAATGTATTAAGTCAATCAGGATAAAAACCTTAATGTGTAATAAAAGCTTTCTGAAAAGTCTGCAATTACATTCTGTTAATATTAGAGATCAGTTATTTGTACATTCGTTCAAACTAAATTTTTAAGTAGACTATTATAAATCCATATTCCTCAAAAGACACCATATTCTTGATGCAAAAATGAGCAGAATCAGACAAACACATTAAACCACATTCATTTTATTGGTTAAACTGTCAGTTAATTATATTTTCCTTTCCATTAATCCTAATATATAAGAATTTTTTTTAATTCTCTGGAAATAAGACTGATCTACAACTTGACTATAGTTATTGTTTTATACTAATTTGGAAAAACTTTGACTATTTTTTGCAGTTTTTAAAAAAATTAACAAAATAAATCAAATTTTAAACAATATTTATTGCATAAAATATTAATTATCAGTATTAAATGGAAATATAAACCAGAAAACTCACAAAGCACATAAATTGTTATATGAAATTTAGCTTACAACAAACACAAATTTAAATTACATCAACAATTTTTATCAAGATTTCTTAAAAAGATCAAAATTATTTATAATAAATGCTTAAATATATTCAATATAATTATATTCCGTAACATAATTCGGAAAATGTATAACTATCTATGAAATTCAAATGAAAACAGAAGTAAATATTCTTAATAATAATGACAGAAATTTCTTTAAAAAATTACTTTAAAACTCTAAAAATACATCTTTAGTTACATGAATAAACACATCTTCAGATAACTGTAGAAAGTACAAATGCAAATATGCGAATAAATTATTTTCGTGATAAAACTTAACATTTTAAAAACATTTCTATTATTACAAAGAAAGCAGACTCGCATTTTAGAACTTTCGTTTTGAAACATAAATATTCGGTTTTGTTCACTCCTGTATGAAATTTATATCCCATTGTGTATGTGTGTGTATAAACTTTTAAATATTTCACTCAACATTTATATCCCTACCAGTTGTAAATGCAGATTGAATTTTTTTTTAATTTATTTGTAAATACAATGTTCTAATACTCAACTTCTAAAACTATTTAAGGTTTTGATACCTTGATGTTATTGTTACCTATTTTAAATTTATATATTATACTTGTCACTTCTTTATTTTTCCATTGTAAAATGAAGAAAACTGCAACAAGCATATATGCAAACGTTAAGTTTGACATTGCTAAAATAACACACCGCCAAAGTCTCAAAAAGCTCCAAAAAAGTTTTATTTATTTTTAAAATAAATTTTCTTTGCAATTTAAAAAATATTAAATAATTTAATTTAAAATAAGTACTTAAATAACTTAATTTTCATATAAATGATTGAATTTCTTCTAAGATCTTGTATTTTTATTAAATTAAAAAAAATGCAATTTTATTTTATCCCAATTATTACAACAATTACAAGTTTTTGTCAAATTTACCGATCAGAATAGAAAATACGGAGCGGCGTATGTTGATGACAAATATTAAAATGTACACAAAATAATATCTAACTTACCCTGGCGAGCACGTGGTCAAAGTAGCAAGTGCGAAACACATAACAATTACTTTCAAACCTCTAACTCCTCTTTTCTGTTGAGTATAAGTCATATCGATACTTATTACTTATTAGAAGTTCTATTTAAAATGATATGCATTAATTGACGGCCCCCGAGCTTGACAACATGTGTCCACCGGTCTCTGTCAGAGAAACAGTGAGGCGAGTGAAGTCTTTCCTCCGTCTTTTATGTAAGAATATAGATATACATATATATATATTGGAAGAATCCGGATGTTGCGCCTGCCTTGCGCGCTTCTAAATATCCATCATCAGAACCGCGCTGTTTGGAGAGTGCTTTGAAATTTTTCTACGCAGAAGGGTTGAGCGCAAGCGCATTGAAAGCTGAAACCCGATTTGAGTTCTAGCTGACTATTTCTCCGCTTCTTTCAGGAGTTGGGAAGTTTTAGAGGGGAAAGGCTTTTGGAAAATCTTCGCAGGGAAACAGTTTTACGGGGAGGGATAAATACATTTCAGTTCAATTGATCGAAGTAAATATTATTTTTAAGAACGTGTTAGCACACAAAAATGTGAGAGTTAATATTAGAAATTAGTTCTCTTTGAAGTATATATTCACCACTGGCAACTCCATTTAAGAATGTTTGAATTCGCATCTGAGTCAAATTGGTATTGGTTAAATATTTTTTGAAAGTATTACCGTGAACTGTTTTTGCAGGTTTCAATTTTTAATGCTTTTGAATGATCTTTATTTGTTAATCAGAATAAGTAGTTGTTATTTTTTACAATATATTTTAAATATCCTATCCTAGAGATAGTATAACATTATTCATTAGGCTGTATTTGACCATTTTATACTCATTTTGTTTTATTAACGTCAAATCGTGTTTTGTGCTATAGTAAGGATGTAATTCTAAAAACAAATCATAATTTATAAGGAGCACACACAATTGAAGTTTTGGTACTTATTATTGCACATATTAGTAAAACGGCAAATAAAAGGACTCTTAATTTTCTTTTAAATAAATTAATTAAAAGGTATAATGTACACAGTCATTTTAATCTAGAATTTCTTTTGGGTTAATTTTCTTAGACTTAAGCTTAAAACTCTGGTTATTTTTAAACAGAACATTAGAGTAATATTTTTTTGCTCTGAACTAAATCATTATAATATTAGAAATCAACAAGTTACATAATAATTAGAATATATCAAATTGAAAATCTCTTTCAGAAATTTTTTAAATATTAAGACTACTAAATATGATCCTAAAATCAAATTTTAGAGTACTTTTCTAATAGATCAATGTAAACAAAAAAAACCATATACTAACTTATAAATTGATTATCAAAGCTTTCTCATGTACATTACTTCAAAGAAATTTCTGAAGAAAACTTAAGTAAATGCCTATACAGTATACAATACATAGAATTTATTTATTCGATATCTTTAAAATATGTGTATAAGTATTTACAAAATGCATTCAACTGACGATTCACATTAAATATAATTAGAAAGACCTTCGGAATTCAGTAGCTTGGAATTTAATTAACGGTTTAGTTCCCAAATTTAATACAAAATTCCTGCAGTATTTCTAAAAGTATTTTCCATATCCAAATGAAGTTGCAATATTTTTCCGTACTTATAATATTTATGAATAACTAAAAGTACTTTGAATTTCTGTTGAATCACTTTCTCTGAATCTATGTTAATGGGTTTCAGGACTCAAAATATGTTTTCATTGCACTGGCAACAGGAACTGTTAAGTATCTATTTGAGTATCTAGTATGTTTTCGCTTATATTTAGTATATATTTAGGTAATTCTAGAGTGGCTGTTACAGATATATACAGTCATTACATCAAATCTATCACATAAGGAGAAATAAGAGATAGACGCATTTGTACGAAAAATAAGTTATATCTAGATCAGGGTCGCTATAAATTTAATTATTTAGTCGTAAACACCAGACAGAAAAAGGCATGTTTGTGATAAAAAAAAAATATTTCTACGACGTCGAAATTCTTGATATATTTTGATTTCTTGTTAAAAAAAAAAGTCAGAAATATCCTTTACAAGGATGAAAATAAAATAAAAAGTACAGATCCTTAACAAGCACACAATATTGAATCAAGAAAATAAAAAAGTATCATTTAAAAAAACTATTATATTTTCACATCAAATTAAAAAAAAAAGGCAAATAATATTATAACGTCACCGTTGTTTCTTCACAAATACAAAAAATAGCTTATTAAATACATGAAATTTGTTAATTACTGTGTACTATAAGCATTAGCATCCTGAAGAACACTGATTTTTAAAACCAGGTAGATTAAGATACTGAAATCTGATTTACAATTTCGAATTGTTCTTTTAAAAAATTATTTAAGGGCACAACTATATTTTTTATAAACTAAATTGCTATATTATGTATAAACTATATATTTAAAGGTTTAGTTATAGCTATATAATTTATAAAGCAAGTATATTTATTTTAAATTATCATACGAATGTGATGTAATTTTAAAATTTCTTAGTAAAATTATAGATTGTGTTAATAAATATAATGTAAGTCTAGAAAATGTTCCTAATATTATTAATAATATCATACAGTAAAATAAATCATCTAATTCATTGAACAAAATAAACATTTCACTTAGGGTTTAGGAAAAATTTCGACGATTTATTGAACCTATCCATTAAGCAGCAAAATTTCTCTTAGACCACGTCTTGTTTTCTGTATTTTACATAAACATTGCAAGAAGTTTTAAATTTATTTGCAAATTCTTTAATATATTTGAAAATTTCATACCGTGAATAGGCATTTACGACATGGATATCAAGCAAAGAAAAGTTAGAATCACTGGTTATATGAAACAAAACGAAAATTTGTAAGATTGAAATTAGATTCATTATGCAATGATCACGTAAGTTAGAAAGAAATAGCTATCATGTTACAATAATCTTAAATTTCTAAGATATTTTCAAATGAAGAAAAATGCTTATTTATTCACATTCTATAATAATAATACTAAGACTGTGTTTTCTGAAAAAAATCATATCACGACATTAATTAGGGAGGAATATGGAAACCGTTTCACACACTTAAATCTGTAAAATTATCCACAGTTGCTAAAGAGTGAAAGCGTAAGTTCTCTTAATTATTTTCAGAAAAAAGTTGAAAGGTAGATTTTGTTATTGCAAAAAGTGAATTTGTTTCGGGTTACTTAAACAGTAAAACTTTCCAGGACAACGTTCTCTTATAACGATTGACCTCATTTGTCCAAGTGCATTTAGGCAAGATTAGCTTTCAGTCAACAACTGCAATTAAACAGCAAATTAAGGAGGGATTTAGATTATTCAAGATTGTGGACTAGAGAATCTTGCTTCATATCTCCAAATCTCTCTCATTTGATGTGCTAATGAGTTTCTAATAAATGCAAAAGTTGTTGGAAAGTATAAGATTACAAACACAATGCTGTGAAGATTGTGAATAGTTTCCCGTTATTCTAAAACATAACGGTGAAAAGTATTTTAAAAATTATCCAAAGATATTAAAATTAATGAGCAGAACTTAAATAGTGATTAAACTTTGTAACAGATTAGTAAACTTTATTAATCCTTGAGGATAAGGCATGGAAACTATTAGCGTTCATTAAGGGCTTTAAATGGGTTGAACAGCAATGTAAACATAATAATGACCGAAACATATTTAGGAATATTGCATGTAGCTACTAAGAAATTACATTCAAATAGATTTTCTGAGCTTCTAAATTTATCTACTTGTTCAATCACGTGTACTCATGCACATAAAAACTCTTTTAAAATACGTATTTAAATATACTTCACGTAATTGAAAATCAGATACATTTGTAGTATATGTTTATATAGACATTCACACGCACACATCACACACACATACTAATATTAAGGAATAACACCACAACAAAGAGGAACGTAATGGAATAATTTAAATATGATTTGGTTTGGTTTTATTAACGTCGCACTGGAAGCAACACGAGGGCTATTGCCGACGGATCTCGTAATTTTGAATCTCAGTCATGGGAATTTAAATATAAATGACTTACGTTCTAGTATTGAGTAATCCCATTTACAAAATAAAGCAATATTAATTTTCAAAACTTTTTAAGATATCCGATAAGTTATGTGTTATAATCAATATTCAATAAATAATTCTAACATTAGTTACTCTACATAGTTACAATTACACATTTACAAAATTCTACATAGTAAAAATTACACATTTACAAAATTCTACATAGTAACAATTACACATTTACAAAATTCTACATTGTTACTTTTTCTTTTATCCTATTTCAACATTATCTTCTTATATAAATAAAAAAAATGCATCAATGCAAACAAAAATCTCTTCATCAGAGAAATAAATCGTCATGAAAGTTATCTTAAGAACTATTTACGAGGGTCGTTCAATAAGTCCTCAGAAAATCCAAGATATGGTGCTAGTAGCATCGAAAATGGTCAGTTTTTAGTAAGCATAATGACTCACTAGACAGCTGTATATGTCTCAGTTACTCATATATCAATGATTATGACGTCTTTGATACCTCAAAAATTCTTCGACATAACTTTTCTGGCCGATAAGATCATCCTCGCCTTCTTTGAAGCAGATTTACCGAAAGCAATCAATTGTTTTGATAATTGCTTGGTTTCCGATGTATAATGATGAATCCATTAATCATCGACAATGACAATTCGACGCAAAATGACGTCGAAAACTCGATGCGGAAGCAATCAAGTTTTGATTCAGCAGTAAATGACTTCCTAATAAACACTAGCTTATAAATCAATGCCAAATTTGTTTCGGTTCCGTTTAACAGATAGCAGCAACCATTGGTAACAGCAGCTCCCTTTGATAATATCATCTGTCTCAAATACAAGTACTTTTTAAACTACCCTCGAATAAATCTCAAAAGTTTCAAATATGAAAAAAAAATAAGCATACAAGATAAACATAAAAATAATATTAAGAAAGAAGACATTTTTATCTTACTTTAATTAGATTGTGGAAAACATATTGAGTCAAATTTATAAAATTAGTTAGTAAAGAGTGGGTGGGGGAACTGGGTGTTAATGTAGAGTCCTTATTATATGAATAAGGATTCTATTGCGAATATTTGAGATAAAGAGAAATTTATCACAGAAAGTCCAAGTCATGTAGAGGAATTCGCAAAGATAGCTCTAATCCGGATAATAGAGGACAGAAAATATAAAACAGAGAGAATGAAGATAGGGATCAAAATAGGAATATACTAGAAAGAAATAAGTTATAAGAACTTGAGTTATTAAAACTCAATATTCAACTTGAATTTAAAAAATTAAATAATGAATTGGAGTTGTGGTTTACTTCAATAACACATAAAAAGAGCATTATAATGCTTCTTGCCCCAAAATATAGAAAGAGTCTAGACATGTAATTATTTTTAAAACTATTCGAATACAGAGAAAACCTTACAAAAATTGAACTGGTTGTATTTCTTTTAGGACTTTTCCTCCTTCCCATCAATGAACAAATTACAAGGGAAGATTTTGAAAAAATTAGAAAATATGATTTTATTAAGAACCTCTTAATACAATGTTGTAGACAAAATCCTGGAAGGCTCAGAAAACAATTTTTTTCCACATCGGAGAAATAATATGCCTCAATTTGGCGTACTTACAAACATGAACTAAATACTTATTTGTCATAATATCTCAGTGAACCCGAAATTCATACTTTTGACAAATTAATAAGAAAAAAAATTAGTAGCAGCAAACCATATTAAATATACAGAGTAAACGATGAATGTTAAGAACTTTTTAATTGATCATTTGGCCAATTTTGTTTCTCCTCACGATATAAGTGTGATAGTATAAGAAGTTTGATAAGTGTGATAGTATAAAATCCACTCTTAGGAAAAATAAATCCATTATGAGATTTAAAGCTCCAGCTGAACTCCAACATAATAAAACCTATTATAAGGGCTCAAATCACCCAACACAGTAAAATCAAACCCAGTAACGATTTGTTAACTACCCTCAGACAAATTATCAAATATATCGAGATCATGTTTCTCAAACGCAACAAGAGCCATGTAATAAAAATCATCGTAATCCTTATTATCCCCAAAGCTAAACTAGGACTCAACCACACAAGTAACGATCATTTGATCAGAATAGAAATCAAGGTGCTAGGGAAATGTCAGGACCAAGTAATCATTATGACAATTGTACATGTGATGACTTAAACGGTCAGAATAATAAGAATATAGAAAACACTGAACTGAAGGAAGATAATAAACGATTCTGACCATTGGTGTTTGTCGAGATTATTTTGATGGGAAAGAAATATGATCCCATTATTCTCCCAAGTGTTTGTAACTCAGGATCAAATGTATCAGTAATTCCACATTTTTTTTATCTCTAATTAAATATTGCGAAAAGCCTTTTAAAGTATATAAACTTCCAAATCATTAAACTTCTTTTGTCATTTCTGAATTATTTAACTATTGAGGTCTCACAGAGTTGAAAGATCTTCGGAATTATTAGCTATTAAAACTAGTGTTCCATATTGTTTGCTCTCTTTGAAGGATGTGAATACCTTCCAATAATATTTAGTTATTATTAATTCCCTTGTCATGCAATATAGAATATTTATATTATAAAAACTCTAAATTAGATGTGTCGTTAGTATCTTTAAATCTGTTTAAGAGTAATTCAAATACATGATGAAAGATTTGGAACTTCGAATAGAGGAAATTGGATACCACCTTCTCGCTTGGAAAAATGCACTGTGCTTACAGTGGAAAATTCAAGATGCATTTTCAAAACATTTTCACCTTGTAATATGAAGAGGAAAGCTTGAATTCTTTGCTATACGATTTTTCCCTTTTTCAGAGGTCTATTATGACGTTGGTTGTATTAGGCTCGAGTCTCAGAAGGTTGTACTCAGTGCTGAATTCTCAGTGTCCTTACGCCGATATCGTACTTCATCTCACGATAACAAAAACGTTGAGACTCAGACAAAGAGACTTTTAAAAGCAAACATTATGAAATCATTACGTAGCCCCTACTCTGCACTTGTAACATTAGTTATGAAAAAACATGGAGATAAAAAAATAAAAAAAAGACACGAATGTACATTGACAACAGGAAAGTGAATGAAATCACTAAAACAGACTCAGAACGCGTTCTAAGAATAGTTGCCTTATTAGATCACAATTAACAAAAGCTCAATATTTTTCTACATTAGATTTAACGTCAGGTTATTGGCTTATTAAAATTAATGATACGATAATGAAAAATTAGTTTTCACGACACATTTTGGACTGCATGAGTGGCTGAGTCTACCTTTCGGATGGAAAAATGCACTCCAGAGAATTATTAGGCAAATTTTAAATAAATATAAAGTAACTTCTGTTCTAAATTACTTTGATGATATTAAAATATGTTTAGATAATTAGGAAAATCCTGTACAACGTCTAAGAAAAATGTTTAACTATTCTGTTAATTAGAGATCATAAAGTTTTAAAAAAATCTAAATGCCACTTCCGTAAAGCAATAATTAAATTTTTAGGATACGAAATTTCAAAAGGACTATGTTCTCCAGATAATACCAATATCTGGGTTAAATGGATAAATGGTTAAATTCTCCAAAAAATGTTAGCAGACTTCAAAAAAGTTTAAGTAGCATCATTGTTCATCACACACAATTTCATTAATAATTATGCAAAACTAAGGTTACCCTTAAATAAGCTGCTTAAAACAAATGCTACAGGGGATTGATCCAAAGAACGTCAAGAAGCGTTTTTCTAAGTTTAAAGAGCTCTTTAATTTCCAAACCAGTTTTATTTCTTTTTCATCCAAATTATAAATGTCATTTATTTGTAGATACGTCGCAAGACACTCTTGGAGCTGCTTTAGTACAAGAACATCCCGATAGTTTTCTTTTCTTTCTAGACAGCTAAGACTTTATGAAAGGAACTATGCCATCACTGTAGAATGTCTTGTCATAGTGGCTGCACAAGTAAATACTATTATTATTTATATGTGAGTCATTTCACAATATATGTAAATTATGCTGCTCTCTTACAAATTGAAAGTGTAAAGCATTTAACTAGAAGATTATTTAGACGGTAACTTAAATTATTGCATTTATGTTCGATAGTAAAACCAAATATAAAATATGATTTTTTTAATTATGAAGCAGACGGGCTTTTTAGAAATCCTATCTCTCACTACACAAAATGGCTCATTTACTGCAAAGGGAGAAGTTAATCGAACATCAAAATTTAGATAATGCAGATGATCCCAAATATATTAAAATTGATGATATTGGACTATCAATAAGAAAGTCATTTTTAAAATTTTGTTCCATTTTCTTTAAGTGAAGAATTACTTGGAAAAACTCATAATGGTCTTGGACATATAAGAGTTTAAAAAATGCTGATATTTATATCAACGCAATATTACTGGAAGAATAAAATTAAAGACATTACTAATTATGCAAAACTTTGCGAAGTTTGCCAGTTAAATAAAAAAATGTCATCAAAAAAGTTTGGACTCTCTCTCATATTAAGTCCAACAGATTAACCTTTTGAAATGCTCTCTGTTGATACCCTAGATGAATTAAATTACTGTTATTCCCCCAAAAATATATTTATCTGTTATCATTGATCCTGCAACATATGGTCTTTCCAATCTAAAAGTATTACAACTGAAACGGATTCTAACTGCTTACAATAAATTTTCAACATTTAGGTTTTAAAATTCTTATTAAGTGATAGGGGAATGCCGCATTCAAATCATTGAGATTTAAAAAATTACTATGCAATAACAGTGCCAAAAAAATTAATTTTCGTCCATCATCCGCAAACCAATGGAAAGGTTGAACTAAAGAACCAGCCTATCACCGCCCGTTTAAAACGTAAGATAAATGAAACATCTATGAAAATTCCTCGGGCAAAACTTTTAGAGAATATTAATCAAGAATACAGCTACACCCCTCATTCGGTTACGTCCTATCCACTTTCTAACTTAATGTTTGATTAACAACCATATGCAATCTTAATCAAGACGAAACTTATCTACATACTCAGGAACATCATGAAAAGAATAGAGTTGATGACTCACATTATCAGGCTTTTAAATTTAAGCAAGGAGATTTAGTTATATTAGAAGAATACAAACACCCTAACAGTAGAAACATTAGTTCATTATATTCTTACAAAATCTCAAAACAGCATTTTTATGAAATTGATAAACCTAATCAAATCGCTGATAAAAGTTATGGTATCATCTATGCATTACGACTTAAATTTTTTCATCCAGCACATGATTTCAGTTAATGAATTCCCATTAATAATTTGGTTCAACATGTTTTCTCTAATAAGGACAACACCCTAACGTGCTATGGCATATCTATATTTTCACACTTGAACATATTTCATTTAAAGGACTCATATAATGATGTACCTTTAAATATTCTCTTTCTGAGAGAGTAAATTATCTCATCTCAACATTTGATTAAGTATCTTGAGAGTATGAAGTATTCTACTTCAATATTTTCTAAAATATATTATTTTGAGTGCATGAAGTGTCTCATTTGAAAATTTTATTAGGTTACTTATTTTGTTAAGTATATTATGTTTAGTATATATGAAGTATTTCTCAGTTTGTTTTTTTTTTTATTATTTTATTACGTTTTTTTTATTTTGATATTATGAATTATCTAATTATTGAATTTTATTAATAATCTTATTTTAAGTTTATGTGAAGTATCTTATTTTGAATTTTATTTAATATCTTATTTTTGTGTGTCCATATAGTTTATTCTCACTATTTAACAACATCATTTTGAAAAATTATAATTTTGATATGAATGCTTATGTTCTATTAATGAATATCATAAGATGTTAATATGTATTAAGTCTTAACAGCTGGAAATTATTATATTTTTATATGAATGAGTATGTTCTAATAATGAACAATAAAAGGTAATTATATGAGCACTACCTTAAAGAATTCAATCATTCTGATGAAACTCTCATATTTCGAGTAATTTTACAATTAACTTTGAAAAATATTTGAGCTGTGACCATTCTATACTTTTAACTTGATTATAAAGTATTGCTATAAAAACAACCATTCTTCAATGTGAATGCTAATTTATATATTATTATCATTATTATAAAGACAAAAATTCTTCAGTGTAGAATTATAAGTATTAAAGCTGAATTCAAATGTTCGTAACGATAATATTTCTCATTTAGTTATTTTGTATCATATTATAGCGCTTGCCGAAATCATGATTTCATATTGATATTCTTAATACATGAATTTTTTTTCATTTATATTTTAACAGGTGTCTATTGTAATCCAAGAATTTTCTGAAATGCCAAGTTCGTTAAGATTCCTTTCATGTCTCTTAGAGAGCGAGCAGGTGGAACCTGAGTGCCTCCAACTGCATAATTTTGAAAGAGGAGGGTTATGTAATATAATTTTAATGAATTATCTAACATTATTTAAATACCCTTGAAACAAAAAATTTCTTAAAAATCTAATATTATTTGAAGGTCCATGGAAACAGTATTTCCCGTCTAATGCCTTGAGCAAAAATCTTAAAATGTTGTTTACGATAACGCTATATGCCATAGAATACGGAAGTCACTGTGTTCTTTAGAGAAAACAAAGGGTACATGATCTCCAACTTTCAAAGAGACAACACTATATCATGATTGGATGAGCTTATAGTCCCTTTTAATTTTAACCTAGATAAATCATATTTAAAATTGAATGAATTTTAGTTAATTACTAAAGCTGATTACCTTAAATTAATCAACTAAATAGCTTGTATAAATTTGTGTGTATGTGGGAAAGATGGACATTAAATACAAAATGAGGCAATAGTTCTCATAACCAAGAAAAGATTTTAGCCAGATTGTATATGGGGGTGAGAGAGTTGTTGGGCTGTACTATTAGAATTAATTAGATAAAGTTCATACTAGAACACGACAGGTTTATGCCGTTATATATATATATATACTGCTGGATATTAAAATTGCAACACCATGAGGGAAAGCAAATACAAAAAAGATATTTATTGCATATAAACAGTATGGTATGAAGACAAAATTATAGAATTTTCAAGCAGTTGGGAGGTATAACTGGATGTAATATCAGTAGAAACAACTGCCACCCCCTTGCAGCTGAAATGGCCCTTACCCGTTTAAGCAGGGAGTCGAACTGGGATTGGATGACAGAAACGAGCAACTCATTCCAAGCTGCTTCAAGTCTATGACACACTTCCTCAACCGTATTGGCCGGAGAGGGTTAGCTGGCATTTCATGACCATGAGGGTCTCTCAGCATTTCATGACCAAATGTTTTCCATAAATGACAGATCTGGAGATTATGCAGACTAAAGCAACAATCGAATACGAGGAAGATCAGAACACTACGCGCTACATGCGGTTTTGCATTACCTTGTTGGAAAATGGCATTTCGCAGGCCTCGAATATAGGGCATAACCACTGGAAGTAAGATGTCAGAAATGTACCGATAAGTTACCGTCAATACGAACTTGAGATGTGCATATCGTGTACCCAATGGCTGCCCAAACCATCACTTCGGGTGCAGAGCCCCTAATCAGATATCGAATTCAAGCAGGCGACGAGTGGTCTCCTCGGAGCCTCCAGATACGCAAACGGCCATCAGAATACTGCAAGAAAAACCGAGAGTCGTCTGAAAAGACGACGTTGTGCCACTCCTGTATCCAGCTTTGTCGTTCGGCGCAGCAGAGTTGTCATCTCTCTCTATGCTGCATTGTCAAGGGAAGCCGAAGTAATGGTCGCCGTGCTGTAAGTCCACGCTACTGCAAACATCGTCGCACCGTACGAACGGATATTGAGCGGACATTTCCATTTTCTGACTAATGGTTCATGTGGTTGTACGGTTTTACAGGGCCGACCTCCCAATATGTCTGTCCTTTCGGGCGTTAGTTGAGCAAGGATATGGAGATCTAGCATACCATTCAGTATGACCCACAACAACCCACTGATTCCATATTCGCATGACAGTGGTGGGATTTCGACCAGTGAGAAGGGTGATATCACGGAATGATTATTCACACTTTCGATATATTTTTCGAACCTACCTCTATCAAATTCCAATACTTGTTGGTAATCATTTTTTCTTCTTCTTCGAGGCATAACACGATATTCTGAACACATTCTGACTTTACAAACGCTTCCTGAATGAGAAATCTACTACACAACTTTCTCTTAAGCAGTGCTTCAGATGTCTTTTCTCACTTCTACCTCGTCAAAATGTACTGAAATACTAATCAATTGCATATCCTAAACTCTTCTTCCTTTCATGAGATTTTGACGTTCGTCAGATCATTCCTTCCTGATGTTGCAATTTTTATGGCCATCAGTGTATATATTTATTGGTCTAATGAATATATTCATGAAAGTGTGTGACTTAAGATTCGATAACAACTTTTAGAGAAAATTATAAAGGTGAAGCATTTTAAAATTAAACTTTTTTTTTTTAGAATTTTAAATAGATAATTTATATAGTTTATGTCTTTCTTGGAATCTGTATAAGGCATTAGAACAACCCAGTTTTGAAGGCTTAATTAGGCAAATATATTCTAAGCAAGGATCTAAATTTAAACACTTAAATAAGTAAGTGATATCTTAATTTTAGCTTAAGAGGTTCAAAATTACGAGATCTGTCTCCAATAACCATCATGTTACTTCCAGTGCGACGTTAATAAAACCAAACCAAACTCTTAGCTGAAATAGTTTTAGTTCCTCTTAGCTAAAAATCTTTACCAAATATATTACTATATCACAATATCATAAATTAATCTTACCATTTATATTTGTAATAAATTCCTTTTAATTAATTTTAATTAATCCATACAGAATTTCAATATGAATTTTCGAGTGTAATAGAATTACAGATTCAAGGAATCTTAGTGCAGTCAGAATCAAAAGAGTTTATTCAGTAAGTATCATTTGAAAAAGTATCACAATTACTACACAATAAAATTAATAACTATAATAGTTTTATAAAAATTATAGTTCACAATGATATTTCATTTTAAAAGAGCAAGTTAAATATTTTAAGCATTCAAACTCTTTAAATTATCCTTAAGAATGTACGAGGGTATTTAAACATTTTCTTAAGAGAAATAAAATCTGATCGAAAAATTTTATTGATTCTCTTATTAATTACAATTAGAAATTTTTTTTTTTTTACTTTAAGAGGCTTTTATTAATTTTAAATGTATTAGTGCCTGTTATTAATATAACTTGAGCATGATTTACATATGCAAAGTAGCATATATATATATATATATATATATATATATATATATTGCTCAAATTATGAAGGTTGGATCTGTAAAACTAGTTTAAACACACTTTTCTCATTCCAAAGTAAGAGGCAGCATTTATAATCGTCTTCAATTTTGCTTTCCAATAATTCTTTTTTCTTCTTTTGAGATTTGCTATATTCTGGGTAGTTGCGTATTTAACTAAGTCGTAATTTTTAATTAATGGCTTACATTATTATTAATAGGTCTTTAACTTGTTTTGAAATTTATTTCTAAATGTCATATTTAGAGGTATTTTAATCTGATTTTGTACAATTAAAAATATTTCTGATTAACATAAATGAATATTTACATTCTTACATATATATTCATATCTTTTTTTTAAAAAAGTTGTGATCAAAAAGGTAAATATGATTGAATAGCTTTTTCCATCGCTACTATTATTGAAACATTTAATCGTGGGAATTTTATTCGTTAAAAATTAAAAATAAATTTAGAATTGATTTGAAATATATTCTGAATTTTCTTTAGTATATAAAAGTGTACTTTTGTGCATTCCTTAGCCTGTGTTCAATCATATTTTCTTGGTATATTTGTAAATTACCTTTCATGAAAAATTATACAGAATCCACAGAAATCGTAAGTTTTTAATATAAAAATAAGCACACTATTTTATTTCTGTTGATAATGATACATGAAAATACTTTTCAGCCTATCATGCAGAATTCAACTTAGATTTACTTAGCTGATTTTATGCACTTATAAATAATGATGAAAACTCAAAAATACGCTTATGATCTTATTGCTGAATATACAAAAGATATGTATGTATATATATATATATATATATATATATAATAAACTGTAAACTTATAAGAAGGAAACTCATTTTAAAACATATCACCTGACCTCAAAACCTATCTTTAAAATAGAGTTTTATGTCATCTACTCCTCAAAATTTATTATCTCATTTACCGTAAATAACTTCAGAATTGGTTGAAATTAAATATTCAATGACATCAGGTATATAGATCTAATAAAATATGCAAACTGTTTTACTCAGAAAATGATAATTTTATGAAATTTACTACCCCCCCCCTTTGGAAAAAGTTACCTCAAGGAGGCTGCAGAATCATTCTTAACTTAATCTAAAGATGTTCGATCGAAATATATATGCTTAGGGAATAAAAATATCTTTCTAAAATGAAAACGTGCATCACCATCTAACTCTATGATAAAAGCATTCACTTTTAATAAAAAATAAAATTAGGGCATACCTTTTTCATGTTTAAGTTAAACAATTTATATCTTATTTACTACTTTATGATGCAAAATATTTTTGCTTCAAAAATGTATTTGTAAAACTTACACTTTTTTTACATTCGTTATTAACAATAATAAATGTATCTTGAAATAAGGAAAAAATTAAGTTTAATAATATTACAAGACATTTACTTCTGTAATTCAAATAAGAAAAGGAATTGTTGAATTTTCTTTTTAATTGCATGTATTTTTATATGAATGAACCAATCACTGCTCAGAAATTTGAATGCAAATTTATATATATAATTTATATCACATTTCATTCTGGAATTCATCTGTGACTTAATATGTATCCCTATTTACTTTTTTATAAATGCCTGAAAATGGAATTGTGAATATTATTCTAATTGTAAAAATATTTCTTATTCCCCCTCCCAAAAAAAAAGTTCATAATTTAACTTTTTTGTTAGAAAACTTATCCTTTTCTTTAAATAAAAACATTTTCATTTGATTTAATTGCAATTCTTTAGTCTACGAGGAAAAAACATTGCATTGCATAACATTTTCGTATTTTATCCATTGGTCTCAAAAAATATTCGTTAATTTTCTTTAAATAAATATTTTCATTTCGTGAAAATGTACGAGTCTTACTTCAGAAATCTACAAAAATAGGATAAAATTTTGTGAATTTTATTTTGTAACATTACTGCCATTACATGTTAACAAAATATATCCTATTTCCTAAATTCTTTAGTAAAAAAGATTAATCTATACATACCTATCCTTATGTTTGACTTACAGCGATCTTTAAAGTTAAAATGCGAATGACATCTCTTTTTGAAAGAAAAAAAAACATTTTTCAAAGGCAGAATACTTTTGGTGAAAAGTTCTAAAAGCCTCATTTAACGCAACATTTTAACCTAACTCACATCGTTAGACAGAAGCGTTAAAAGAATTCGGTTATCACCATACTAGTAAAAACTCCGCAAATGAATTTTCGCGGTTCTTGGGAAAATAAAAACAAAAGTCAATTTCCAAAACAAAGGAGAAAGGAATGAAAGGCTACATTCTCTATCCTTTTAAAGCAAAGCTTCATTCAATCTCATTTAAATTCTTTTGTTAGTCTAGAAAACCTTAATTGATGTTTTGATAATTTAAAAGATTTTTTTTGTTTTTGTTTTTGCTTTCTGATGATAATTATAGAATAAATAAATACGTAACAAATTTACTTTTGCAAAATTAAGTTTACTTAACAAGCCTCTAAATCAGTCTTTATGTTTATCGAAATGATAGATTGTTTAGTTTTATGGGATATGGAGCAACAACGACTATTATACCTTATATAGTAAGAATCTACTATGTATAATCTTCAACAAAGTGGGACCGTCGTAGCTGAGGGTCATTGTCGCGAAATCGTGGCCGACGCTGTTTCCATCGAGGCATGGGTTCAAGTCTTGATGTCACTAGAGATTCGTCGCGTGGTGGTACTGATATTCGTTAAATCTGTCGAGGCTCAATGTCCTCGCATTTGGATGGTATTGAAGATTGAAGAGTGGGGTGCCAAATCAGATGTCGTTCGCTGTACTTAATCGAGGTTTAAAATTACGAAGTCCGTCACCAATAGCTTTCGTATTGCTGCTAAGTGCAACGTTAACAAACAATCAATAAAAAATTAAAATCTTTAACAAAAGATCATCAGAAAAAGTCAGGATACAAGATTGTTGATTAATTGGTTGGTTGGTATGAATAAACATTACACTGGAAGCTACATGGGGACTAAAAGTGACGGACCTCGTTATTTATAACTACAGTTAAGTGACAAGGACTATACCTAAGTTATATTCTTCCCCTAACTTTAAATACCACCAATGGGATGATAGTTAATTTGATTCTCTATTTTATGTGACATACAGTAACACTCGTTATTCCAAATAACGTATCCTTAAAGTAATCGGAACTTCAAACTAAACATAGCATGAAAATTTCTGGTCACAAGCTCACAATCTATGAAAGATGTTAGTTCCGGTAAGAAGAAAGAAGTTAATTAATTTTATTGAGAATAAATGCTGAATCCATTTGACAAATAGTATTTTAATAAAATTAAAGTTGAAAAAATTCTACCTATAATTGAAAGAAAATTATTTAAAATTAATCATTTGAAACCGTTGATATTTAAACTAATATTTACGTTAAATGTTATCATCGGCACTACGGAACGAAAAAAAGAAGTCACTGAAAAAAAGTGCGATGCTCAAAATTATTATTTAGAAACAACGCTTTAAATTAGTTCAAATAGCTTATTGTCAGAAAATAAAATGGGTTTATTAACGTTCTAGAGAAGTATTTTTAAATAAAATCTTATAATTAATAGCGTCGCATTATGGGTAATAAATTTTTAATTACTTTGAAATGTTTCGATTAGAGCCTTAATTACTTTACAATAATTCATTCTTAAAACAATTGTTGGATCAGTCTTGAAAATATTTCTTTTTCAGTTGTTTGAAAGGCAATAGCTCTGTTTATAATAATTTCAAAACCTATAAAAGAGGCGGTATTTTGAAAAAGATCTTTCATTCTTTCAGAGAATTCCTAACCAATCAATTCATTTATTCTTGATTTTTTTTTAATTTGATGCCCTTCTGAAGAAACTCACTTTTTTTCGTTTACGAAGCCATTTTTTAAAATACACTTCAAAACGAACGATAATGATTTCGAATAAATCAATTAAACACACTTGTGTGATTTAAATACATTACCGAGTTTGTAATATAAAATTCCTCTACTCTTAATTAAATGCAAATTAGCTAAGAAGCAGGAAAATTGTAATATTTTGCGTCATAGATTGAAATGATGAAGTAGTGAATGAAACCTCCGCTTCAAGACGTAATAGGTATGCCAAAAGAAAACAAACATAGTGTTTTTAGAGTAGTATTTTACAGTAGAATTTCTGGTATAAACCTATTTTCTATCAGATATATCTCTGCAAAACTGATAAAAAATTAATAATTAGATTTTTAAGACTTTTCATGCCTTCTTTTTAATCAACTTTTTGTATATATCTAGAAAAATTAATACAGTATTTTCACTTGAGCCTTTTAAAAGCTAATGAGTAACAATTAGAAAAAAGATGTTTTTTCCTTTCATTATCTATATTCACAGGTTAAATTCAATTTTAAATCGATTCAATCATTCAAAAATGAAAATAGTTTGCATTATGAAAATATTATCTGAAGTTATTTTTTTCAATAACACGGCAGAACGTCATATTTATCTTCAACAAAATCCATTTTTCACTATTTAATGCAATTTAATACTTTTCTTGTATACTATGAAAAAGGCTAAGTGATTTTCGCTTCTCAAACATAACAAGAGATTAAAAAACAACCAAAATGTGTAACTTAAACTCTTTACATGTTTACTTTGAATTTCCTGTTGTATTATTGAAGAATAAAAGACCTTTTTTTCCTTTGGAAATTTCCAGCCTATTTATAATAGGTAGTATCGAGATATTATTATGCGTTTAAACAAAGTTGTTTATCTTCCCATATTTTTAAATTAATTTGAAAATTCTTAACACATAACAGTGAAGATAAAATTTCATCTTTTTAACTCTCTGCAACTTATTTCAGTTTCACGAAATACATTTCGCAACAAAATCCCTATTATGTTTATATTATGTTAAGGTAAGATCAAGAAACTCGTACCTTATTTATTTACCTAATACCTTTGTTTTATTTGTAAATATCACTTTATCACTTTGTGTACAAAAAGGAAGAACTGCGCTTCATTTTAGTTAAAATAAATATATATTCCCCCCTCTCTTCAAGTTTTCTTCTTTATTTGGATTATATTTTCGAGTAAATAACTGTGTACGTTGTGTGTTTGAGGAGAACATATTTTTTTCTATCTGAAAATATAGCCATTAAATGCAAGTATTTCATTTTTAATTTCCATTGTAATTTCAAAAAAAAAAGTGTTTCTTATGTTTTTAAATACTTTCTGGAGCTTACTTTTCGTTAAAAATATATTCTACATAAATTTTAGAATGAAATCCTACTTAGCAAAGCGTAGATTACTGAAAGTGTATCAAAGTAATACAGGGAAAATACATTTGATATATTTTGTTAAATTATTAACTCATTGAACTACATTATGAAAAAAAACATGCATTCAGAGTTTTTTAAAGAATTTAAAGGAAGGTATTTTTTAAAGCGCTATTTTTTTGAAGTTTTTATATCACCTCCTTGAGAACGTACATAAACATATAAAATGATATATTTCATCTGAGAAAAAAATTATAGATATATGACCAAATTAAAGAATCTAATTTTTAGAATAAGTATTAAAATTTGAATAAAATAATAGTAGCAAATATCTAAGTTGCAAATTATGTTTTGCATTCATTTGAAAGGAATGTTTCCCTGTGCAGTAAAGAATGCATTTATTTCAATGTAGAAACATCATTCGGCTCATAGGTACTTAAGGCTAACAATTTTCTCGAATCTAGCAGAAAGTAACATAAGGGAAACAAAAAAATCTAATTCAAAGATTAGATTTTACTAAAATCTTTTCCCAAAGTCATTTTAGTCATATATGTAAAATGTTTTCTTACTAGAATATTATTTTTAAGTAACTCTAAATATTAGATAATTATTAAGATTTTTATAAAATGCTATATTTCCATAATTATTTTATTTATAAAATATTATAAATAGAATATATTATTATTAAATTATTCTAAATAAAGAATAATTACACACCAATCATATGACTAATGTGTACTGTTCGTGCAATAAGGGGAATATATTACAACAGCACAGAATAAGAAAAATGAAATACGATTAAACACTTCCCAATGAAACTTTTCTACTAAGGAAACTTCTGTGAACTTGAAGTCATAATAAAGATAAAAAGAATCATTAAAAGTCGCTTTAAGTTGCCGTTTTCAAAATCTCACCACCCTACCTTCGTCTTTAAATCAAAGTTTCAAACTTTTTCAAAAAATTTAAACAGTCACAAGTTCACTCATTCTTTGATCACTGATATTTCAAACGAATTTAAGCTTATATGAGACTGTCTGCAGGTCCTGGACTGTAAAAGAACAGAATACTGGCATCCATCGATCTGAAATACAAAGAAAACAGACGCCTTTCTTCATCACTGCATAAATCAAGTCTATTGTTTTTGCATCATTTTTGCCATCTTGCAATTATTTTTTCGAGATTTTTTTTGAAAATCTATAGTTATCATTTTAATAATTATAATTAAAATATATCATCCCAAATATTCTGTATGAAAGAGTTTCTTCTGCAATATTATGCTCGAAATTAATTCAAAATCCTAATTTTTTTTTCCTGATTAACAAATTTTATTCAAATTGTCTTTGGTAAAAACGTTAAAGCCTCTCTCTCTTTTTCTCCTAAAATTTTTTAGATTCTTTTAAATCCAACTCTCATATATTTGACCGTTTGATTGATTTTTGACAATTGTGAAGTGACAGTTGAGCTCGATTATGAGTAATTTATCGTCAGTAAAAACAATTATTTTATGATTTATAGCCATAAACTGATTCGCTTTAGGGGAACACATATTCATTTATCAAATGTAAATTAAGTGTCTAAGATCTCAATTTCTTCAATAAAGTTAGTCAATTACTTTTAACAGAAGAATTTTAGATATAATAGATTTTTGATGCACATCTGGAAAAAGTAACTGCATCACGATATCTATAATTAATGTAATTTCATAAATTTACTCGAGGATGAACTGGATTGACAGGATTAAAATCCCACCATAGATATGTATCGAATAATTGCTAACATCGCATGATTAATTCCAAAGGAAGTCCTGAGGATACGCATTCATTTTATACATTTGCACCCATACTCCCGAAACCTCATGTGGCTGTCGTAGTCAAGTAGTCATGGTCACTCTGGCGTTGTTTCCGTCAAGTCGCGAGCTTTAATCTTGATTCCACTATGGCCCGTCGAGTAGTGGGTTCTAATCTTGATTCCACCCATTGAGTAGCGGAGCTGTCAACAAATGCTGAGTGCGAGAGTGATTGGCTCCCAAGAGGCCAGTTTGTAGCTCTAAGCCCCTTGGGTGAGATCGGACATATTTTCTAAGTAGTGGATCTGATTTGCATTAAATTTATCAAGGCTTCAAGTCATCTCAAGGTGTAATGTATAAATTTGGAAACTGAAGTGCTCGCTCAGGTGACGACCTTGTCACTTAACGAAGTTTCAAAATTACGAGGTCCATTGCATCTAAGAGCAACGTTAATAAATCAATAAATTAATCCTGAAGATTTATGTCTAACCTTTTTTTAAATGATTGTAGTAACCGAATGGTTCTGGTCGCGGACTCACCGCCGGAGCTGTTTTCGTAGAGTCATGAGTTCGAGTCTTGATACCACTAGAAATTCTCCGTGTAGTGGGGTGGGTGTATGTTAAATATGCCAATGCTCCAAGTTCTCCCATTGGAGTGGTGTGGTAGTTTTGAGAGAAGAGGTTCCAGCTTGTCTTCGTCGCTTAACCGAAGCTCAAAATTACGATATCCGTCGCCAGTTACCCTAGTGTTACTTCTAAATGCGATATTAATAAATAATCAATAAATAAACTGTATTTTAAACTAAAATAAATAGTTCCAGATTTATAGGTCCCATGAGAGGCGTACCTTCGTTTGGTACACTCGGGGCTTACGACCTCGAGACATCTTTCTTCTTATCTATGAATGCATAGTCTTCGGTTAACATGAGTCACACGCCCCCGAGATGTCCTAGCGACATTTCCCCTTATTTTCAACCCATCTTCTTTTCAAACTAATACTTACCTTTTTCTTCAACTTTTCATCTAACATCAAGATCCTGGACATTTGTAACAATTATTAACTTAGTACACTTAGTTACTTGTAAATTAATGAATGTTTGGCTTAAGTAAACATGTCTCTTGCGCTATTAAACCTAACAAACTAATCAGAGTTCCAGGAATACAGTCATTCACTACAAAGCATTCTAAGAATTAAATAGTACTTTTCATCTAATAATTAATTTTTAAATTCTCGGTTAGATGCGTATATCAACAATAAAAAAAACTGCAGTTTGAGGTAAGCAGAATAAAACTATTTTACAAAATTGTGAAAAAAAATACAATTTTCAGCTAAAAAATTACTAATAAACTACGGAAACTTAGCCAAGTCTAAATTCTATGTTATCTTCAAATTAAATCCGCTTCATCTGCAATGCTGCGTTTGGCTATATTTTTCCTAAAGAAGGAAGTACAATTCATAACCAGAAGACATCTCCATCAATAGCATCTAAAAATAGAGTAAGTGCAAAAAAAAGAGTAAATGTAGTTCCCTTTCATTATTTTCATATTTGCACAAACAGCTTTTGGAAATAGGCAAGTTCTCGCTTACAGAAGTATAATGGTCAGAAAAAATTAAATTATGCTAAGTGAAGATCTAACCTCACAAAATTTCTGCAATGATTTTAGACGACGCAAAATTCAAGAACCATAGATATATTACTGCTCAAAAACCATAATATTAATACTTATGCTTGATATACTTACACAGCTTTATTGGACAGACAGCTTAAGCTCAAATTGATTTAAATATTATTAAATGTAAAAAAGATTATATAAAGGACTTATAGCGAGATATTTCTATGGAAACTCACATTACAATCTTGTATTGCTCGTACAAAGAAAAACTATTTTCTTGATATGATTCATACTGTAGTAATGAACAAAAGAAGATAGTTTCATCACTTGTAACGGCATCCTTTTATCCATTTCGTTAGTCATCTTAAAGTTAATAACATGACCTTAATTTCTACTTTAGTTCAAACGCAGACCAATTAATTAAAATAGTCAGTTATATCCAAAATATCATTATTTACTTCTCAAATAAAGGGGAAGTTCTCTGTAATTAATATACTTCCCGCGAGTAATAACAACTTCTACAATCTATCAAAGAATTCTAATACCGGAATAAGATGTGAATACCTCCTGCTATTGCTTCGACAACATTGAGCCCTAATCTCACCAAATATGCTTAACACGCCAGAGTACTTCCACACACATCCCACTAACATCATCTTATTACCATAACCTTAATTCTTTCAAATCAATTCTCTGTCGTTGTTATACGACTTATTCACTCCAACTTCGAAGTTTACTTAATTTGTATCACATACAATTTGATTGAGAAGAAGCTGGGAACGTATAAATAAAATCAGCAAGAAACCATAGATAATACTTGAAGGGAAATAAATCGTGAATAGTCCATGTTACAGACTTTGTTTATTATAAAGAGGAAGTAGAATCTAAACGAAAGGACACTTGCATGTTAAGATTTTCAATTTATTAAAATGCATTAGATAATGAGAAATTAATTGAAACATAATAAATAAACAATAAATGAGGAACCGTAGAGGGAAAACATCAACTATCATTTAATTAATATAAATGTAACTGCAAATGAATGTAATAGCAGGGCACACATTTTTTGGTTTTAAAAAAACATAATTATACAATAATATGATTTACTTTAAAGAAAAATTCGTTTCAGAAATATTAAAACTTCTTGATATGATTCATTAAAACAGTATTTAAAACAGATAAATAAAAACTAATTTTACATTAGACATATAAAACAAATGCTTCAAAATAAGTTATTATTTTTGTAAAAAATTAATCTACAATAAAATGGTTAACAAAACATAAATTTTCAAAAATGTGTCTTTCACTATTTTGAATTGAATGTCCTTTTAGCCCACATAAGGGAATAAAATATAATTATAAAATAAGTTTTAAATATTAAATATATTTTAATAAATCAGTTTTACTGAAAACACATTTTTAAACAATATCTTTTCTCCAAATTTGAATTTTTATTTTCTTTTGAGATTTCCCAATGATAGAAAATTATGAATAAATATATATATCTACTCATGAACATGACAGATTATTGTAAAGTTTTTATTATTCCTAAGGAATAACCAAGAAAAGTTATTTTGTATATTAATTGCGTAGTTTTCAGCGTAGCATCATCTAACATTAAAAAAAGTTTTAGCAATAAAACGAATGACTACTTTTCATAAAATCTAGGTATATTTATTTTATGGCTCTTTTTTTTATCAACTGCTACTTTGAACAGCCAAAATGTGTTACAGAATCGATTGGCAAAACGTCCTTTGGATACAAAAAGACAGTTAAGGTGCCTCACTTGAGAAAATAAAATATTTATGATGAAAAAACTTCAAACGTGTGAGAAAACTAGTTCAGAAGAGCGTGAGTCAATAATCAAAATTATGTTTGAAAAATAAATTCTAGAAATCATTTCTAAAATTTTCAGAGACATAAAAGGAGATCTAACTTTGAAAATATAGCTAACATTTGGAAAATTGAGTGATATTTTTTAAAGAAAAGTAAATAAAATCACGAAAGAATTGTTTACACTAGAGACAAACATTCTGTGAAATGATTGAATATTTATTTATAGGTTCAATCATAGAAAAATTCTAAAGAGTTTCCAAAATTTCAAAGAATTTGCAAAGCGTTCAGAATTGCTTAGAGATGATATTATGCATTATATCAAGATAAACTTCACATCGAATTTTTGTGAGCATTTTCCTTTAGTCTTTATTTTAGTATTAATACACTGCACTAAACTTAAAGTTATTTTAAATTTTAATTGTTTATTATTTTTGCTTCTCTAGATTCAGTTTCACAGTACCTTATATTTATTGAGGGATGTATAGCTTGTAATTGAATACACACTACATAAAACGTACATTCAGAAAATTGGAATTGGAAAACTACTCAAAAAATAACTAATTTTAAAGAATACATGTAGTTAATCCTTCTCTGAGCATTAGAAATAAAAATTAAAATTGTACTTTAATTTCAGTTACCCAAAAATATTTTTAATTCTCGGGGATTTAATTACGAAATATTTGGAGACACAGAAAATTATTTACCTGTTTTAGTTCAATAATATTTTACCGTATGATTATTATCAAACTAAGAACAGTTTTTATGAAGTTTATTTAAAACATTAGATAAAGGTCTGCAATCTTCTATAAAAATTTTATCAAATTAAGATCACTGAATAAATTTTTAAGCACTTTAAAGGTACAGCAATCCTTTGAATTAAAAATTGAGATTTTTTTTTCGTTAGAGCTTAGTTGTACAATGAATTCCTCTAGGTCCTCTAAAATTATCAGAAAGCATTTAATTATATCAGGTACACAGTAAGAAAAGTTTTTGAATAGATTTCAATAGCTTCTGTAAAATTTCAAAATATGAAGCCTCAGGTTATTGAATATAGAAACTTCTGTCTGAAAAACAAAAATTGCATTTGAAATACCTTGAAAGATTGAAAAAGAAATAAAAAAAAATACTTTTTGGTGTTTTTTACTTAGCTTAAGATGAAAACATAATTTTTAAATAAATGTTAGGGTAAACATTATGAAAGATCTCTTCATCATATTTTATACTATATGAATAAAATCCATATTACATGTAATCTATTTTCATACAATAGATTTTCTTTTCTTTAAGTAATGTTTCTAATAAATTGTTTTCAATAATTGGTTCTTTACTTCTTTTTTGTCTGTTATTTCTAAATGTATAGAGATTTTATTAAAATCAAATTTATATATATATATATATATATATATATATATATATATATATATATATTCATTTTAATATTTAAAGGGCTTACTCTTTTCATGTATTTTATAAGCTTCTTTATCAAACTTTTTTATCAAGATGTTTCAACAGGAATAATTTTTAGTGTTTTACATGTGTGTTTATTTTAGTGGTATGATAAAGAATGTCGAAAAAGTAAAAATATACTAAATGATCCTTCCTCATCCATTCCTATCACATACAAAACAGGATGAAATTTCCTTTCAAAAATGCTTGAAGCTAAGTATTTTATCGTATATTATTTTCATTGTTTAGTTTATTTATTTATTAATAACAGTAACTGAAAAAAAATGATTAAAGATAATGATCGAATCAATTATTGCAGAACTTTAGAGAGAAATATCGTTAAAGTGATTCCTTTTGTTACCTAATATTTCAATGATAATTAAATCCTTAATCAACTTTTAAAAGAAATATCCTTGTTATATTAGTTTCATGATCTGAGTGCCAGAATTACATGCGTCACTCCTTCAGGGCTGTTATTAGTGTTTAAAAAAAGCTTTCGACAGTTGTCATGTTTTTTACTCCATGGTGGGGAAAACAGTTGATCTTAAAGGCCAGCGTTTAGAACCCTTGATCTTTGGGTCAAAAGAAAACTTATCTGGTCGCTTTTTTGCAGTGCTCTTATCAACTAGACTAAAAGATATTCTCTCTCGGTTTAGTTTTTAAGCGTTTTAACTTCTGTCGTGGTTGTTAAAGAAAGCTGTGACAAGCTGAAAGCGAGAGGAATAAGGAAAAAAATAGGTAACTTTTTTCAGTAAAATTGTAGAAATCTTCTGAGAAGAGAGCTGATCAGACAGAATTCTCAGAAATCAGAACTTCCAATGTTCTTTCTTTTTATTTTTAGGTTACCCTCCTGTTACTTCTAAATAACACGTTAATGAGCAATCAAACTTTTTGAGATGGAACTGTTCCAGACCTAAAAAGAATGGAAATCTGATAATATTCTGTTTCTTATATCTTACTGACAAATAAATCTCAAGTTTATTTAAGTGGGCTGTCCTAATTGAAACGTTTTAATCTCAGGCCTTATTTTAATTTTTCAAAAACCATCTTTTTTTTTTCCCGAAATTTTATATGCTCTATATGCAACTTATTTTTCATCTCTTTAAATCGTAGAATATTGATTTATTCACTAAAAATTAATAGTTCTTTTAGTTCATTATTTTAATTACCTGCTATCACTGAAACTTTCTAAATAAACTGGCAAGCGAAATGAGGATTACTTGAAACTTGAAAGTGAGAGCAATGATATTATGGGAGTAAGCTTGAAAAAGCAGATTAATATTTTTTTCAAGATTTCATGAACTTATTGAGTTTTGTTATAAAGCATCTGTTATTAATTATTTTTATAATTAATGAAATACGTACTCGAAGGAAAAAGTAATAATAAATATTATGTACAAAAAAAGGATGAAGTCTGTGAAAGTTGAAACATTGTTTTCAGTATACGAGTTTGATGCAAAGCTTATTTTAGTAAATAAATTAACATTTAATCAATAAATTTATGCATCCAATTTTTCAACATTGTTGTTCTTTTCTCAACTTCTAATAATAAACAATATCTAAGAAATAATAAACGAATATAAAATTTTCATCCACTCAATATCGCGAGAAAAATATCAAAATAATCTCAAAATGAAATCTGTAAATGTTTGGTGTAAATATCTTGAAGTTGAAATATATATATATATTATTCTATTTGAAGATCAAAAGTCCTGACAATATACATATATTATACAGCTTTCTAAAATCAAAGCACTTAATATGTAAATGTTACAAATGCTTATATATTTTATGCATTAATGAAACAATTTTTGGACTAGGAGTACCGAATTCTTATGTTAAAAAAATATCCCGAGAATATTAATTTTGCTTCCTTTATGGACAAGTTGGAATTAATATGAATATATTATAAATTTGGAGTAAAAAATCAATTTTCAAATTGTACCTCAGATTAATTTTTCAAAATATCAAAAGGTGAAATCAGGATGGACGTCTGTATTCATAAATTTCCTGTTTTTAATAAAATAAAATGTCAAATGTCATGAATTTTATGTAGATATTCGGTAAATATTTCTTATTTTCATCTAGTAGTAATAGTATCAGTATAAATATAGGCAATTTCTAAAGAAACTCCAATACGATAGTAGATTTAAATATTGAGAATGGAAATTAATCGAACGATTCTATTCCATGTAAATAAAAAAAATTTCATTCCAAACATTTTTCATGCAAAAAAATATTTATCTAGTAAGATATTTCTGGCTTAAGTATGATTTTTGTTTAAGTAGAAAAAATATCTAGGGATGAAATATTTTAAAAAAAAAAAAAAAAAAAAACAGCAAGCCAATTTTGCTCTTCACTCTCATATTTATTAGTTTCGCTCCTTACTATTATATTTTGGTTAAAGATAAAAAAGTTTAATCTATTTTGCAATTATACTCAATCTCGAACCTGGAAATATTTAAACTAATAAACTAAATGTCTTATACTAAAATGAGAAATATCATTTTTTATTTTATCCCTTGTTCTTTTTCAACGTAGCTTCATTGTTATTTTTTCACAGATATTCATAGTATTTTTATATTGGTCTCTTAGAGTAATATTAAATAACTATTAAAAGTTCTATGCAAAGTTATGAAAAGTACAGATTTAGCCACCCAAGGTGCGCTTTTCTTATAGTTTTTATTAAATTACTCAATTAAATATAAGAATTAAAGTAAACGATGAAATATTGAGGAATAGACAATAATAAACTTTTCCGATATTAAAATTAAAGGAAACGATAAAAAATTAAACTGAATATATTTAATCTAAATATAATTAAAATTAAAGCAAACGATAAATTATTAAATTGAATATATTTAAGCTAAATGTAATTAAAATTGAAGAAAACGATAAAAAAAAAAATTTTAAGTGATCTGGTATGCCAAAAGGGATCCAACTGGAACAATAGCCCTTGTATGGCTAAAAAAACCTTTAGGCTTATTAAAAATATCGACTAAACTAGTTTGAAAATTTGTTGTTTAGAATCATAATTAATACGAATAAAGTACTTTAATATCAATTCTATCTTACGATCAAATTAAGAGCTTGAAAATAATTATAAATAGAGGAATTTAATTTAGCGAAAAAACTTATATATATATATATAAATCTGTTTCATATTGGAATATAAACATTTAACTTAATAACAATTTAGAATGTAAAGAAGCATATATAGAAAATCGCTTTGACTCCGCTTTCCAAAAGCAACAAAAGGCGTTACCAATTTAATTTAATTTAATTATAGTTAGGTTCTGAAGTACTTTTCAATAGCAATGTAATTTTCTCACAGCTACTGAAATAACTTAAATAGTTAACTATTCGTTCGAATTATTCCTAAAAGCTAACTATAAAAAAAAAAAAGATGCCTTAGGTTGGATTTAGAATTCCAAAGAAATAAGTTCCGATTTTTTTTTATTTCATCTTCATTTTCAAAACTCTAAAAATCAGATAAATTCTAGAAAATTTTCTAGATATTCTTTGATATTCTTTTCTTGATATACTAGATATTCTTTGACTTTTATCTAAACGAAAATGAATCTGAATTATGTCACAGCCTAAAGGTTTGTGTTTTGGTGTTTTATGTCTACGCATGCTGACACTGGAAATTTGACAGAACAGAAATCTGCCTTTATATTTTCAAATGAGAGATATACTAATTTTGAGAGATGAGTACATCTATATGGTATACCGTCTTTCTCTTAAAAATACATTTACGTATTTTTTTGAATGATAATCGATCATCATCTATAACTTCTTACAAAATCTCATGATAAATCAAAACAAAACTGGACAAATGAGGCTTGAGTTTCTCTTTTGTTTTGAACTTCAATACCTTAGAGCTTTACGATAACCATGTATTCAGAGTCAAGATTCCTACATCCAAAACAATTAAAAGGCAAATTTAGAAATACCAGTCAAGAGCAATTTGTCCATATTTGTCCAAGTGATTACGACCAGTAAATTCTAAAGCAGTTAATATAACAACAGTGTAACGAATACCAAAGGGAACGAATTTGACCCATAAAATAATACAAGTTATGGAGCATAGAAAACACAGCTCTTAATCTCCACCATCAATCTACATTTAATAGCCTAATTACCGAATTTCCTTAATTACTTTACATCTTGATGGCATGTTTTGCAATTAAATATAATTTGATTCCGATTTTCTTTGAATCTGATTTCAGACATATTGATGGAAATTTAGGAAATGTAAAGAATAATCCAAAATTACAGTATTTAAAATATTCTTGTTTAAGTCAGTTTTGGCATTAACAATATACTACAGCAAATCGGGAAAAAATTATGGAACCGTCTTACTTTATAATAGAGAAAGGAAAATAAAAAGGAGTTTGCTCATCAATGAAAAGAACCAGTGAATATATGAAAGTATTACTTTGAGTTGTTTAAAATTTTTCATAAAAAAAAAAAAACTATCAACGTTTGCATAGAAGTCAATACAACTCCTACTATTGGAATTCTTCACGTGTTTTTTCATCTTTCATCTTTGTTTCTTTAACCTCAAATGCAATTTTCGGAGAATTTTTCAATTAATTTGTTATGAAGAGTATCAGGTTTATTTCATTCCTATTTTCTATGCACTTTTCCCTTTTTTTTTTATTTGCATTACATGAAAGTTTCTCTCCATGCAAGATTTATCATAAATATTTTCTAAGGAAAAATCTTTTAATGTGATTAGTATACTTTTCTTGAGGAAACGGATAAGCAGAAATTACATGACAACTAAACTACCCTTGAAAATAGACGAAGAAAATCCCAGGTAGTCTGTTTACATCTGTTGAACCCCTCTTTATTTACAATATATGAAAAAAACGTTAATTAAAAAAAATGTGTTTTTTTAAAACAGAATCAGATTTGTAGGAAAAATTCAAAACAAATTTCTTGTATGAATAGTTACAAGAACTAAATTCAAAGTTAATATTTATTTTAATTAATAAATATTTGCTAAAATGAACTGAAGATTTTTTTTAGTATTATTAAGTAATTTAAAATCAATAGGTATTAAAAATAGTATAATAGATGTAAAGTTTTAAATAAATTAGATTCCTTTATTGCTATAAACTTTTATTTAAATTAATCAAGTTATCTATTTTATTACCTTTCACTCACTTTTGGGCTCTGATAGAGGCAAGATTAAAAGAGTATTCAATTTAAAAGGAAAAAAAAATTACCTTAAATAATTGCACATCTTTCAGAATTAAAATTGTTCAGCAATACCAATTTCATTACTGAAACACTTATTTATCGTTAACTGAAAATCTAAACATTATTTTCACACAATCACACAATTACTGGGGATAAACCACTAACGTAATTTAGTAGTATTTAAAATGTGATTTTTAATGATAAAAAATACTATCTCGCTAAATATGCTGTATTTAATATGCTGTATTTAAGCAATTTAATTGAACTTTATAATTTAGGCAAAGTTTTAATTAAATTATACGGATTCAAAATATAAGAAAAGCAACGAACTCTTTTAAGGAAATTAATGAAATTTAATGTATGAATGTTGTTCATCAAAGGAATTTTTTTCCATTTTCATAATCGGCATTCTAAAATACATAATGTAGCTTCATTTGCGAGAAATTTGGGATCAAAATTAATTTAGTAGAAATGCATAACGTAGAGGAGAAGAAAAATTGGTTCTGAAAATTCAAATCGAATTAACATTTCATATAAAATAGTTTAATTAATTAAATATTTCAAATTCATTTTTTCAAAATATACAGGAATTTCGATCTAAAATTTAATTATCAGCTACGGTAATTAAATTTCGTGAATATACAGACGATAATCTTTTTTAAGAAATACTCCTCATGGAATATATTTAGCATATATATTTTTCTCATTAAGTAAAAGTAATTTAGAAATCAATCTGATTATAATTACATGTTAATTCATGTAATATTGAATAATTTTTATTCCATTAAAAGAAAAACTTTATCCTGGGAAACAAATCAAACGAATCCAACCCTTATCTTTGTAAAGGTTTATCATATAATTAAACTTATAAGCATGTTCCTTTTAATTTAGCACTAAAATTTGAAACTAAGTTTGTTAATTAAGTTTAAAAAGAACATCAAATAAGAATCTATTTTACGATGTAAGATTTACAGATGCTGTCTCAAAGTAACACTTTCATTTACTATCTTGAAGTGGGAATGTATACATTGGATAAGTTCCAACCCTTAATGCTTCTCTTATTTATTCAGCAAATGTAAGGCTGAACAAATTGCTTTTACTTATGCTGGGAGTATTAGTATTTGTCTGTCTTTTTCAAATCTTGAGGATCCATGATAAATTTATTTCACAATTGAGACTTCAAAGGCGTTAACAATTAAAACTGAATGCTTACCAGTAGAAATATTGAGAAGATAGAAGAAATCAAAAAAAAAATTACTTAAATAAGCTTTGAAGTAAAAATAAAATTACACAAACATTGTTTTTTTTTCAAAAATTAAATGTTATACACAAAAATATTGCATTTTCTTTTTCCTATTTAAATAATATCGATTTCAATTATTGTTTGTTCTAAAAGAACTAAATGAAGTACATATTCAACAAAAGTTTTATTGAAGTCTCAATGAATAGTTTTCATGACCAAATTTTGTTACAATTAAATTATCAACTGTGTATGAGCGTGGGGGAGGGAAA